>CM076584.1:225488015-225856436 GCA_034641835.2 Pinus albicaulis | reverse complement strand
CTTTATAGTAACTTACCTCAAAAATTCCAAGAAACATGCATTCAACAAGCCAAACTTTGCTTTAAAGTTGTACAATAACATCGTTGTCCCCAACTGGGTAGACTTTGACTGACCACCAGGTCCAAAGAGATGGGTGGTGGAAGAAAATTTAAGGCTTTTGAAAAAGGTGTCAGCGATATGAGCATCATCCCCTAGTTGATCATCGTTTTGGAATGCATCTAACAACATTGTCTCCATGGAAGTCATATCCCTTAAGTATTCATCCATACCAACCTCTATTTTATTGCCTCCATTGCCAGCTTGTGAAGAACTACTATTGTTGTAGTCATTCCTAATTGGTGAATCTGGACATAGCGGGAATTGAATCGGTGGTTGATTCAACCATTCTTGGTATCGTTCCTCTCTGATTTTTTCTCTTAATTCAGTCTTCTCTCGATTTGACATTATTGTGGGGTGCAACAGAAGATGGTAGGTAGGTCGCTCATCACCACTAGAATCCTAATGATTAAAAAAAAAATGAATATGATTAGTACAAAATATATGATATCAATTGGTAACCACGTTGACAATATTACATGATTATAAATTGGTTTGACGTTGAAATAATTACATTAATCAATATACCAAAAAATTATAATTATTACCATCATTGTCCTAGGATTGTGGCTAGAAGATGCAATATTATTATAATTGGCAGGGTGAAGCGGTTGTCCATTTCCATCTACCAAATGTGCCTTGCAGTATGCAGCTCCTGATAAGAACTTCTGACGTTTTTGAGCTATTTGAATATTTTCTGCATCTGAACTCAATGTTGAATCTGCATGAACCTGCAATTTCTATACATTATAAATTTAATTAAATTGTGCATGATTGACATGGCTAAAAAACATAAATTCAATTAGATAATGAAAATATGAATTAAATATTACGTCTCGAGATGGATAGGGAGAACTCTGCGATGGACTTTGAGAAATATTATGAAACGAGTTGGATTTTGAAGAATTGTTCATTCTATATAATTATGGTATTTTCTCCCTGCATTTGAGCAAAATAAACAATAAATTTTGCTGCACACACCTAAAAGTAATTTATGTTCCTTAAAAATGGACTTCTTGTTATCAGTGCTAATGTACAGATCACCGCACCGATGCGTTGTTTATACTACGCACATGTGTCATTTTATAAACAGACACACCAGTGCGATTCTATTTAGTGATGCACCGGTGACGAATAACCGCAAATAAAAAAAGCACAAGTATATTTTCTTTAAGTGAAAAAAAAGCGGTAAATTGAAAAATAGGCAGCAAAATATTTTCGAAAATCTAATTTCATAAAACATTTCTTTAAATACTAAACACTTTTCATTATTTCAATATTTTTGCAAAAAAATTCAGCCAGAGTTTTGCAAGAGACATACCTGGAGCAAACAGAGAATGAAAGCACTGTGGATCAGGGAAATATGTTCGAATAGAAGTATTTAGACAATCAGAATTCCAAACTTCTGGTGATTCAAACCCTGTAGCATAGAATTTCAAACGATCTCGTGATTAAATTTTATTGTTTTTTTCTTTTTTTGCAGTTTTTTTTATGCGGTAAAAGAAAAAAATCAATGTTTTTTGTTTTTTTTACTTTTTCTACAGTTTTTTTTTTATTTTCTGCAGTTTTCAAAAAAAACAAAATCCATTTTTAGAAACAAACCCTAGATTCTTTTTTTTTCTGCCCTTTCTTCTTCCTCTTTCTGTGATTTCAGAATTAGGGCTTTTCAATTTAGATTTATAAGGCTTGTATTGCTAAATATAGGCCTAAGACATCCAACCCATGGGATGACTTGCATAGTCGGATCCCAATCCATGTCGGCCCTTACATGAATTTAAAAAAAATAGATTTTTTTTCATCAGTGCGCCGGCGTAACCTAGCACACCGATGTGTTGTATTATCCCAACGCATCACGAAAGTACTGTGATAAAAAAATTAAAAAAATATGTATCTTTTTATCAGTGTGTCATACATAAACTATGGCACTGGTGCGCTATTTTATGATGGCGCACCGCGAACATTTTGTTTCGCAAAAAAAAAAAAAAAAATCCATTTAAAAACAAACCCTACATTATTTTTGTTTCTACCCTTTCTTCTCCCTCTTCAATTCAGATTTATAGGTTTTGTATTGCTAAATATAGGCCTAAGACATCCAACTCATAGGATGACTTGCATAGTTGGATCCCAATCCATGTCGGCCCTTGCATGAATTTAAAAAAAAAAAAAAAAAACAGATTTTTTTTCATCGGTGTATTAGAGGTCTCTGTAGTTTGCAAGATTGGAAAAAACAAACGCTACAGGGCCAACATCAAAACCACTTTGGAATCCTAGGATCTAGCCCTCCTGGATTCAGAGAGGGATCTCCCTTGATAAGTGTTTTCAAAGATATGATCTTTAATCCTTATGATATGATATTAGGCTAGCTATAAAGCACATGGTTTTTGTTTGTTTGGTTGGGATGAATATCATTAAAATGAAGGAAGCCTTTTGAGGGGTAAATTTGTGAGTAGGTTGAAAATGGTTCAACTTATAGGATAAGTGAGAAACAGTGTCAATCCATTAGGCTATGGAGTCATAAATGATTTAATCGGACAAAAAGTTTCAAGAGTGGTCTATGGGGCAAGTCATCTATGTCAATAGATCTCTTTAAGTTGATTTATGGTATGAAACATTAAGAAGTGATGAAAGAAGAAAACATATAGGAAAACAAAGAGTAGCTTAAGATCAAGTAAGGACTTTTAACCTAGCCTACTTTCAATATACTCAAAGGAAAACAAATAATATCTTAAGATCAAATAAGGACTTTTAACCTAGTCTACTTTCAACATATTCCCAAGGAAAACATTCAAGATAAACAAAGAATAGCTTAAGATCAAGTAAGGACTTTTAGCCTACCCTGCTTTCAGCATATTCAAAGGAAAAAATTCAATATTAACATAAAAAGTAGTCTAAGATCAAGTAAGGACTTTTAACCTAGCCTGCTTTTGACATAAAGGGTATTTTCAAAGCAACTGTTGGAGAAGAATTTAGAGGACAGGGCTAACCATAAAATTCTCTAGTTAAACTTTAGTTAGCAAACTTTGTAAGAACATTCAAGGACAGAATCTCAAGTTTTACTCAGCAAGACAAGGACTCACTAAAATTCCTTGACTGATCACACTCTATTGAATTATCCTCAAATACACAATTAGCAGAAAACATAAAGATAAATATTTATCAGTGAGATTTAGGGTACTTGACAGTAAATCCTAATATATATTTGTTTTTCTCTATCAGATAAAATGGACATTATGGAAAACATGAGAAAAATAACAATTTACATTAAGAAAAACATCACCATTGACATAGACCAGGATCCCATAAATCAGCTTGTATTTGATGTTCAAACCAGTTACAATCTTCAAGTCCAGTGGGTCTTTACAGCTTCAAACTTCTCATCTCAACCTATCTTTCTTCTATAACAAACAGAGCTTCAGCAGCCTCAAAGCTATTTACACTCAATGAGTATTCAAAGACCAACCCCAATACTCTCTTCTAGAGAAGTATTTATAGAATAATGAGGAGGTGGAGTGAAAGAAAGGCCTATCTGTTCAATTAATACAGAGTAAGTGTTTCTCGGCCTTTGAAGGGCCAAATGGAGAAATTTTCAAATGTTTTAACTCTGCTAATTGATTTATTACATTAAATTTCATCAACTTTAGTCACTTTTGTTGACTTTGGAGGCTTTTGGTAGGCTGGCAATAAATTCTAAGCTATCTTTGGCAAAATATCACTGACTGTGCATTTACTGTGTATTATTTTGAGAAAATATATCTATAGGTGGCATCTTTGGCTTTAATTTCCTTACTGATGTGGCATTTAGAGGCTCTCTTTGTTGATCCATCTGTCTAAATACCTTAAAACACCGATTTAACTCGGATTTTGTGTTTTAAGGCTGATTATGCCTTTTTCATGCTACTTTGGTCTTCAATTGTTCTTTTACTGACTGTATCCATCTTTAAACTATGTTTTAACCTTAAAACAATAGGATTAAGCCTTTAATCTTTCAAACTTATGCATTAACCCTTTTAACTTTAACAATTCGTTGGCTTTCCCTTTAATCCACTGTTTTAGCCTTTAACTCTTTGATTAAGTCATTAATCTTCAGGCTTTTGACTTTTAACTTTATCTTCAAGCTTTACCCTCACCGTGCTTCTTCTTTGCTATATGCAGGTGGTTCTTAGTGCGGTGGAGCATTTAATGGTATGACCAGTGCTCACACAATAATGACCAAACCATTGGATGAAACTGGAAGCCCTTTTTCTTCGTGATTTGGCCTTAGAGATAGAAAAATTTGGCTCTATCCCTTTGTAAGTTGCGGACCGGGTTTCCACTTAAAAAACCATCACAAAACCTACAAAAAACGGAAAAATACATTATAAAAACCTGCGATATTTGGAAAACTACTTGCAGAGGCTAGTAGAGGCGGTGGAGTAGTGCAGAGGGGGTGAATATGCAGGCAGAAGAGGTTTTAGGAAGAAGATCAGTGAAAATTCGGTTTAAAAACTGTATTTGGCGCGAGTTTGGGCAAAGTGGTTTTGTGAAATACCATTGGTGTTTTTCGCATGCCCTTCGGGTGGTAAATGGTTTTCACTCAAATGAACGTGATCCAATTGAAATGGGAAGCATGGCCTTCGTAAAACCAGTGGTATCACGCGATTTTGGATTGTTAAACCTCGGATGGAAAAATCACACGATATGCGATCCGCACCGTCGGATGAGGAGGGGCAGATCTAACAGTGGAGATCTGGCGCGACAAAAAGTTACACGGCGGGAGTTGAAGTGGGGGACATGTGTCAGGAGGGAGTTGCACGGCGGGAGTTGAAGTGGGGGACAGGTGTCAGGAGGGAATTAGGAGAGGGGATCAGGTAGTGGGATGTGGGTCCAGAGGGAGGATTGATGTCGGGATGAACGAGGACCGTCAGTTTAAACAAATCAACGATGGAGATTTGATTATAGGGGTGTAAGGGTATAATTGAGTCGAGAGGATGGGGGAATGAAGAGAAGAAACGATGACCGTCAGATCGATAAGATCGACAGTCAATATCACTTGGGAGGAATGCATAGTGCGGGGATATTTCAAAAGAAAAATGAATTTTACAAAGGGTGCGGGGGTTAAATAATGGTTAAGGGGAAGGGCTAGAGATAAGGTAGGGGTATCGTCCCGTGGAGGAACGAGTGACCAGGAGCAGAGGGAAAAGGTTGGGGCTAAAGTTTTTAGGCACCCAGTTGGAGGGCCAGGTCATATGACTGAAAAAGGCCAAGGTTTTAAGCCCTAAGGGGCTTAAAGCTTGTTTGTTTAATAAAAGCGGAAAAGTGAGTTTTTTATATGTTTTTAAGGGTTTTTTGGGGTTTTTTTCAAGTTTCGATAAGGGAAAAATGGGCAATTCAAACCATAAAAAGGAATTTTTATGGGTTTAAAAGGGATTTTGAAGGTTTTTGAGGATAATGAAGGGAAAATTAGAAGGAGAAAAGGGGATTTTTCAGAGGAAAATGGAGGATAAGAAGGGGCCAAAAATGAATGAAAATAGGTTTAGAAAATAATGGAAAAAAGTCTAAAAATAGTCTTTTTAGATATAAGCATGGTTTCTTGGTGGATTTTTTTCAATGAAACAACAATGAAGATTACTTTTTGAGTTTAAGCAGCATTAGATGGCTTCAAGAATGAGCAGTTTTGTATGAAAACAATCTCTTGAAGGCTCAGGACCTGTTTTAGCCGTCATTTTCTCTAACAAAAATTTACTGATGGCTAACAGTGTCTCCACTTGGGGATAGTAGCTCCTTGGAGGTGTCAAGAACTTTATAAATTTATCTTTGGGATGCAGACTTTTGCCTTCATCCATTTACAACCTTTCTTCTATGATCATGCTGCTTTAGAAAATATGGTCAATATTTCATATCAGCAAAAAAAATTATTTCCCAAACAACTACCTACACAACCTACTTCCTAACATTTTTTCTGTATAAGGTGCATTTGGACTTGCAAACCTTTGTCATCAACATTTTATTCTTTTGAAAACAGGAAAAGCTAATGAAAATCTACCCTTACTTCTGCCATGAGTTCAAATTAAACAATTGAACTCATAAATTCTCTACCTAAGCTACTATCTACCAAGATTAAATTGTCTGACAGATTTTATTCTCTATATTCTAAAACAAAAATTTAAATTGTAGTCAAATCAGGATTAGAATGTCTGATTTTCCATGGTGTCTATGGCTGTATGTACAAGCTGCACATAGACTTTATTTGCAAAAAATAAAAACAAAAAAAAATGTGAAGGCTTAAGATCTGAAAAATAAAAGACATCCTTCACTCTTTGCTACAGCTCTGGTTTTGATTTTTTTAGAGTTGTTCTCTTATCTCTTGGTTTAGATTTTGAGCATATTAGAACCAATTCTTCATCAAACTTACAGGTTCAGGATTTAAGCTTGTTTGAACCACTGTTGTTCTAACCTAATCTATTCTACTGATAAACCAAGATTGAACAGTTTAGTAAATCTTCTTCACTAACCTATCAGCAAAAAATTGAAATCTATCTTAGTCATGATTAGGCTGTATGACTAAATAGCAGTGTTATTTTGGTACTGGCATTTAAGCTTGCACACTTTCATATTTTTCCTTTCTTTTTGGTATGGGTTTGTACCTTTCTTATTTTTATTTCTGCCCTCTTTTTCTCTTTTTTATTGTTTTTGTATTTTTTCTTTTTTCAAATTAAAAAGCAATGATATATACAATGAGAAGAAAGCTCTGAAACTAAAATTCCAGCTAACAGAAGTAATGTTTGAGCATCCTAACATTGACATGGCCTCCAAAAAATTTAGCTCCATCCAATTCTTGAAGAAAGAATACATTGTTCCCAATAGCAGACTGAATAAGATAAGGGCCTTGCCACAAATTATCAAATTTTCCATGCTTACCCTTATCTTCTCTCCTTGAATCCCATTTTAAAACTTTATCACCAATTTTGAAATCACTTTCCTTGGTTCTTTTGTCAAACAAATTCTTGATATTTTCTTGTCGTTGTTGTGCTCTGATGTATACCTCCTCCCTAGTTTGTTGTAGATGTATAGTCTGATTTATTCTTCTTGTCATATCATTATCTTCAAACTGTATTTCTTAGATCAGCTTCATGACTGACACTCCTAAACTGGTTGGAAATATTGCATCTGTTCCATAAGCTAGCTAGTAAGGAGACATCCCAATTGACTTTTTAACTGTTAATCTGTCCACCCATAATGCATGTACTAGCTTATTGTACCATGATTTCTTGTTATCTTCCATAAACTTCTTGATAATTTTTACCAAACTTTTATTTTATGATTCTGCCAACCCATTACCCTGAGGGTAATATGCTGTAGAATGACCCAATATAATTTGATATTTATGACAGAATTCTACCATATTTTTAGATCCAAATGCAGTAGCATTGTCAGTTATGATCTTTCTAGGACAGCCAAATCTAGACAGTATATGGTTTTCAAGGAATGAAATGATGACTGAATCTGTGGCATTCCTAGATGGGATGGATTCTATCCACTTGGTAAAATAGTCTATTGTTGTGAGGATCCATTTATGTTGGGAAAATGAGGCAGGATGGATTTCCCCAATGAAGTCTAGACCCCACTGTTGAAAAGGAGCTTCAACAGTGATTGGTTATAGAGGTAAAGGAAGCAGTTTTCTATTGCCTTCAAAAATTTGGCATTTGTGGCAGGCAGTAATCATTTTGTGGACATCTTGAAAGAGAGTGGGCCAATAGTAAGCAACTCTAAAGATTTTATTAGCATTTGACTTCCAGTAGAGGTGGCATCCACATTCTCCTCCATGAAACTCATGCTTGATATTTTCTGCATCATTCTCAGGCAAAATTTTAAGCAATAATCCACTAACCATTTTCCAATATAATCATTTATTCAAAATGCAGTGTTTTACAGCTTTCAATTTTAAGAATCATACCTTTGTTTTTGACAAACCAGGAGGGACATTAAGATTGAGGAAAACATACAAAATATCAGCATACCAAGATGAATTTAAAAAATGATCTTCAATAATTGGAGCTGTCAAATCCTCTTGTTCATCTAATGCATTAAACATGTTTATATCAAGAGCTTGAAAGTTGGATTCAGCCATAAGTTTTACTAGACCTTTTATGAGCTTAGTGGGCTTGATTTCTAAGTCATACTCTAAAATTATAGCAATCCACTTTCCTCTTTTTCCATCTAGATCTTGGGTCAATATGTCTTTCACAACTGAATGAGGCACAAATGTTATGATGTGGGAATGTAAAATGCAAACTCTGAAGTCTTTTAAGGCTTTGAATAAGGCAAAGGCTTGTTTTTCCATTATATTGTACTTCAAAGGTGCATCTCTTAATGCCTTGCTGAAAAATACAATTGGTTGCTCTTGTCCATTCATGTTTTTCTGTAATAGGACAGCAGCTATTGTGTGTTTTGATGCAAATGAAAAAATGAAGAAACCTTTTGTAAAATCAGGACTAATAAGAACTGGTGTTTAAGTACTTGTTTTACCATTTCAAATGATTTCTTTTCTTATAAGGTCCATTTAACTCCTTCTTCTATTTTAAGCATGTTTTTCATGTTTCTGAGTTCAGCTAGAATGGGTATGAACCTTCTCAAGAAATTAATCTTTCCAATGAAAGATTGAAGTTCCTTAATGTTTCTAGGATGGTTGATTTGAAATATACCATCAATCCTTTTTGGGTCTATCCTTATTCCCTCTTTTGATATGATATGTCCAATAATTTTACTTTCTTGGAGACCAAACAATGTTTTCTTTGGATTTAAGTATAACCCAAATTTTCTGAATTTTTCAAATACTTTTGTCAAGTGTATTAGGTGTTCTTCATCTTTTTTAGAATAGACAGTAATGTTATCTAGGTAAATCACTATGAAGTAACCTATTTCTTCTGAAAATGCAATATCCATGGCTCTCTGAAATGTGGCACCAGCATTCATTAAACCAAAAGGCATTTTCAAATACATGAAAGTACCCCAAGGTGTAGTAAAGGTTGTTTTAAGTTGATCATCAGGATGTACCAGTATCTGATTGTAACCTGAGAAGCCATCTAGCAAAGAAATTCTTCTATAACCAACGACCGTTTGTAAGATATGATCCATTTTGGGTAAGGGATAATTGTCCTTTAGTGAGGCTTTGTTTAAGTTTCTAAAATCAATGCAAAGCCTTATTTCTCCTGTTTTCTTCCTAACTGATACAAGATTAGACACCCACTCTGAGTATCTAACAGGGACTATAATTCCAACATCGTACATTTTTCTAATTTCTTTCTCCACCAGAGGTAATTGGACAAGGTTAATTTTGCGCAATTTTTGTTTAAAAGGTTTCTGGTTTTATTTGAGGGGTATTTTATGCTGAATTATTTTTGTATCATATGATTTTAGATCTTCATAACTCCATGCAAACATATCAGAAAATTCTTTAAAAAGCTCAATATATTTCAGTTTAATATGAGTTGGCAGTGTTTTGGATAATTTGATCATTTTCGGCATTTCCTCACTGCCTATGTTGCATTCTTCTACTTCAGTTTCAATAGGTTCCAGTTTTGGCTTTTTGGCAGCATCATTCAAGTCAAACAATTCCTCTAATGGGACCGGTCCTCTTGGCAAGCTGTGATATTTAGATTGCAGCACGTCTAAATCTTCATCTTATAAATCTGTGCTATTTTCTGTCATATGTTTGGGTTCATTAGTTAAAAAAATTATTTCAGCAATCTCTGGAGACTTTTCTTCTTCAGTAAGTTGGTTTTCTTCAGTAGGATAGTCTTGTTCATACTCTGAATCTGAGTTTGGTATTTCAAATTCATTTTTGGACTGTAGGAAGTCTTCTATTTGTTTATCTCCATCAAAAACTTGCCAGTATTTTTCATTATCTAGGATAGTTGGTCTATATTTGACTTGGGTGGTGCATTGCTTGGTTTCATAGGGTGTTAGACAAGTTCTAGCAGCAAAGGCTAATCCATTGTCAAGGATATTTTGGTTTCTTGGGACAAAGGTGAGTTGGAATTCATCAAATGTTTTTAACAATTCCATGGCATCATCTCTATAGGCTTTAAGTATGGGATGTTTGACACTGTATTCCCCATTTAGTTGTTTGATTATCAATTCTGCATCTCCATTGACTGTTATTCTTTTAGCCCCTAATTTCTTCAATAAATGTAGGCCTAAAATGAGAGCCTCATACTCTGCTATGCTATTGGTACATTGAAATTTTAATCTAAAGAAATGTCCCTCAGCATGATTTTTTTCCGTGTTATGCACTCATATGCCTGCTCCTGCACCATCTTTAGAGCAAGATCCATCAAAACTCATACTTCAAAGAGGACTATTTTCAGATCTGTTATTTATTTCATTGATGTCCTCTCTGTTTAGTTTATTACAATAGTCATTGTGATGTTCTTGTGGGTTTGCACTATGCTGAATTTTGTTTTCTTCCTCAACATTTTCAGTGTTTTGATGATTTGTTCTTTGATTTCCATGATCTGTACTATATACATGATTGTTTTGGATCTTAAGACCTGTGGTCTATTTGCTGTAATTTCCTGAGTTTGCAAACTGTTTTTTGGATTTCTCCTCATTTTCCTTTTCATCTATGGCTGCCCCTCTATTTGAATGTGAAGTGATGACTACATGGGTTGATGTTTCATTAATTAGCTCTTGCTAATTTGGAATATCATCATTGAAAAGAATAAATGAGTCAAGGTTAGTGTGTATGGAATAGAGAGGAGAATTCACTGGTATTTCCTGGTTACTCACCATGTATTTCATGTGTGTTTCCCTATAGAGTCTTCTAGGTTGACTGAAGACAGGGACAGTGGCATAAGTCATATACATTTGCATAGTACCTTGTAACTTAGCACCCCATGATCTTGAAAGAAACATTCCATATTTGGGGGGTATATCAGCCACTAAAATGTCCATCACTAAGCTTTTGGCTAGAATTTGAGCTAAGTTAACACATAGATCTTTTATAAGGCCTAGGCATCTTACTCTGCTTGAATCAAAGGAATACAAATCTTTATAAGGTCTAGTTACCTCAAGGCCCAGTTTTTCCATGGTTACTTTAGGCATGAGATTGTGTGATGATCCTGAATCAAGCATGGCATTGTGCAAAATTTTATCATGAATGTTCAAACTGATGTAGAATGGAGGGGTAGTTCCTTCTAGAAATTTTCCTTCAATTTTAGGACCAAATAGGAGCTCTAGTGTATCATCATTTAAGTTAACAGTATCATGAATTTCTTCTATGTTTAGAGCTTTACAAACTTGGCATCTATATACATTTTGAGTGACGTACTTAGTGAGTGGGACAGGGATTTTAATTTTGGAAATTTCACACTCTAGGTTGAAGGGAATCTGATTTTTCAAAAATTTTAATTCAACCTTCTTAGTCACTGTTTCATCAACAAAATCAGCTTGCTGAATTTTATTATTTACAGCAGTTAAAATGGTTTTTTCAGGAGCATTACTGAAATACTAGTGCTACTAGGGTTACCATTGTATTTTTATTGACTTGGGTGTTTTTCCTTTTGTTTAAATCAAAACTTTCAGCCACTATTTTACAATTTTCTACTGTCTTTTTAGAAGCATTTTCAAGGCTGCTTTTGGTAGAATTTTCATAGGTTTTCTTCTTGGGAGTTTCTTGATTCTTCTTACTTCTCAGATCATATTGTTTAGGTGATCCTATGATGGCATTTTCAAAGTTTGGTTCATAGTATTCTGTTTCTGGTCTTCTATCATCATAGGGTGTATATAGACCTTGTTTTCTTTCATAAATGAGATCAGAATCCTCATTGCTTACTCCCAACATGTTCATGTGCTCATCCTCTATTTGTTCATTTACTTCTTCATCCTCATTGACATTATTTTCTTGAAAAGGAGGTCTGATCTATTGATCAGCATCTCTTTGTCTGTTCTGAGGTTGATTTCTCCTAAAGTTCTGATTTTGGTTTTGTGGTTGATTTCTATTTTGAGGAGCTTATTTATTTTCCCTAGATTGAGCTCTCTCAAGCATGCTTATTCTCTCCATCATTATTTCCAGTTTTGATTCAGATGTGAAAGGTGCAGTATCTTCCCTATAGGATACCTTGTTCTCAGTTTTCATTCTGACTCTCTTTTCAATCATATTTGTTTCCACACTAAGAGCTCCTTTCTGCATGTCTTCTAAAGTTAAGGGGTCCCTTTCTCTTAGTTGATAAGTCATTTCAGGATCAAATCCTTCAGGTAATTTGGCCAAAGCTGAGCCTTGTGGAGGTTTTAAATATGGGGGAAGTGCATTATAAACACTATTAAATCTAGTGCAATAATCTTGCACACTTTCCCCAGCATTTCTCTTGAGGTTGTTATAATCTGAAAGTAGTTGAAGAGGGTTCTTCCTAACTTGCCATTTGTTTATGAATGTCTGATGGAAAGCTTGGAGATCATTAATACTCTGGGGGTTTAAGCCTTTGAACCATTTTCCTGCTTCTCCCCCTAAACTTTGAGAAAATAATATAAGTTTAATGGTCTCATCATCTATCTCATTCCTATCAAAATAGTCATTCATCTTATCCACATGTATTTGAGTAGTAATAGTACCACTAGCATCATATAATGGAATCTTAGACTGATAGTCTTGTGGAAAATTGGCTAAGAGTAAAGGAAGAACTAGTGGAGCATACCATGCTGCCATGATAGGAGGTTGTGGAAAAAATGGGGGGTTTACAAGTGGAGGGTTTATGAAAGGAGGAGGAGGATGGAATGGAGTAGTATGAACAGTGGGTGTATGGATAACAGTAGTACTTGGACCAGAAAAAGACTGTTGAGTAGATCTAGGATGAGAAAAACCAAAGTTATGAATGAAATGAAGGTCAGGTGGAGTGGTTTCTCTACTACCAGGATGTTCACCACTATGTTGGGGTGAGTGTGGAGACCCAAAGTATATCTGATCTATATCACTAAGTGACTTAGTTCTGAATGGGTTTCTTAAGTCAACTTGTGTATTTTGTAGAGCTAAGAGGTTTTCAGGGACAAAATTAGCTCTATGAATTGGTCTGACAACATTTGGAGTCTTAGATTTAGGAGATTTCCTGAGGATACTTTCTGGATTATCAACTATCTCAGGAGGATTTGGGTCAGGATAGGCTCTAGTGTAAATCTTTCTAGAAGCCACTATGTGGTGTTTTTAGACCCAATGATGAGAAAAGTTTCAGCCAAATATGACAGTATTTAAGAGGCTAACTAATCTTTTTAAAGGAAAATCAATCTTCAAAGTCTTTTAACTGAGTTTCTATGATATTATGGTAAATTTTTTCCCAGTGGAGTCTTATGAAAAACTAGTGGGATCAGCAGGCCTGCCGAATACCAACGGAGTCGCCAGGTGAAGGATTTTTAGTTGTTTTCAAGGTTTGGTTGTTGTTCACCATTAACAATCAATACTAACCAATCTTGGTGACACGTGATTCATTTAAAAATAGGGGTTACTTGAGTTGTGAATTTATCTATTACTCAATAATCTCCTTAGTATGGTCACCACTCTGTTAGAGGTCTCCGTAGTTTGCAAGATTGGCAAGAACAAACGCTGCAAAGCCAACATCAAAACCACTTTGGAATCCTAGGATCTATCCCTCCTAAATTCAGAGAGTGATCTCTCTTTATAAGTGTTTTCAAAGATATGATATTTAATGCTTATGATATGATATTAGGCTAGTTATAAAGCACAGGGTTTTTGTTTGTTTGGTTGGGATGAATATCATTAAAATGAAGGAAGTCTTTTGAAGGGTAAAATTGTGAGTAGGTTGAAAATGGTTTAGCTAATAGGATAAGTGAGAAACAGTGTCAATCCATTGGGCTATGGAGTCATAAAGGATTTAATTGGACAACAAGTTTCAAGAGTGGTCTATGGGGCAAGTCATCTATGTCAATAGATCTCTTTAAGTTGATTTATGGTATGAAACATTAAGAAGTGATGAAAGAAGCAAACATATAGGAAAACAAAGAGTAGCTTAAGATCAAGTAAGGACTTTTAACCTAGCCTTCTTTCAGCATACTCAAAGGAAAACAAAGAATAGCTTAAGATCAAATAAGGACTTTTAACCTAGTCTGATTCAGCATATTCCCAAGGAAAACATTCAAGATAAACAAAGAATAGATTAAGATCAAGTAAGGACTTTTAACCTAGCCTGTTTTCAGCATATTCAAAGGAAAACATTCAATATTAACATAAAAATTAGTCTAAGATCAAGTAAGGACTTTTAACCTAGCCTACTTTTGACATACTTTCAAGGGATCTTTTCAAAGAAACTGTTGGAGAAGAATTTAGAGGACAGGGCTAACCAAAAACTTCTCTAATTCAAATTTAGTTAGAAAAATTTGTAATAACATTCAAGGACAAAATCTCAAGTTTTACTCAGCAAGACAAGGGCTCACCAACATTCCTTGACTGATCACACTCTATTGAATTATCCTCAAATACACAATTAGCAGAAAACATAAAGATAAAGATTTATCAGTGAGATTTAGGGTACTTGATAGTAAATCCTAATCTATATTTGTTGTTCTTTATCAGATAAAATGGACATTATGGAAAACATGAGAAAAATAACAATTCACAGTAAGAAAAACATCACCATTGACATACACCAGGATCCCCTAAATCAGCTTGTATTTGATGTTCAAACCAGTTACAATCTTCAAGTCCAGTTGGTCTTTACAGCTTCAAACTTCTCATCTTAGCCTATCTTTCTTCTATTACAAACAGAGCTTCAACAGCCTCAAAGCTATTTACACTCAATGAGTATTCAAATATAAACCCCAATACTCTCTTCTAGAGAAGTATTTATAGAATAATGAGGAGGTGGAGTGAAAGAAAGGCCTATCTATTCAATTAATACAGAGTAAGTGTTTCTCGGCCTTTGAAGGGCCAAATGGAGAAATTTTCAAATGTTTTAACCCTGCTAATTGATTTATTACATTAAATTTCATCAAATCTAGTCACTTTTGTTGACTTTGGAGGCTTTTGGTAGGCTGGCAATAAATTCCGAGCTATCATTGGCAAAATATCATTGACTGTGCATTTACTGTGTATTCTTTTGAGAAAATATATTTGTAGGTGGCATCTTTGGCTTTAATTTCCATACTGATGTGGCATTCGGAGGCTCTCTTTGTTGACCCATTTGTCTAAATACCTTAAAACACTGATTTAGCTCTGATTTTGTGTTTTAAGGTTGATTATGCCTTTTTTCATGCTACTTCGGTCTTCAATTGTTCTTTTACTAATTGTATCCATCTTTCAACTGTGCTTTAACCTTAAAACAACAGGATTAAGCCTTTAATCTTTCAAACTTATGCATTAACCCTTTTAAGTTTAATGGTTCCCTGGCTTTCCCTTTAATCCATTGTTTTAGTCTTAACACTTTGATTAAGTCATTAATCTTCAGGCTTTTGATTTTTAACTTTATCTTCGAGCTTTACCTTCACCGTTCTTCTTCTTTGCTATATGCAGGTGGGTCTTAGTGCGGTGGAGGGTTTAACGGTATGACCAGCACTCACACAGTACTGACCAAACCATCGGATGAAACTGGCAGCCCTTTTTCTTCTTAATTTGGCCTTAGAGATAGAAAACTTTGGCTCTATCCCTTTGTAAGTTGTGGACAAGGATTCTGCTTAAAAAACCATCATAAAACCTACAAAAAACGACAAAATACATTATAAAAACCTGCGATATTTGGAAAACTACTTGCAGAGGCTAGCGGAGGCCGAGGAGCAGCGCAGAGGGGGTGAATATGCAGGCAGAAGAGGTTTTAGGAAGAATATCAATGAAAATTCGGTTTAAAAACTGTATTTGGCGTGAGTTTGGGAAAAGTGGTTTTGCGAAATACCGCTGGTGGTTTTCGCGTGACCTTCGGGCAGTAAATGGTTTTCACTCAAATGACCGTGATCCAATTGAAATGGGATGTGTGGCCTTCATAAAACCGGTGGTATCACGCGATTTTGGATTGTTAATCCTCAGATGGAAAAATCACGCGATATGTGATCTGCACCGTTGGATGAGGAGGGGCAGATCTGACGGTGGAGATCTGGCGCGACGAAAATTTGCATGGCGGGAGTTGAAGTGGGGGACAGATGTCAGGATATAATTGGGAGAGGGGATCAGGTAGTGGGATGTGGGTCTGGAGGGAGGATTGATTTCGAGATGAACGAGGACCGTCGGTTTAAACAAATCAACGATAGAGATTTGATTATAGGGGTGTAAGGGTATAATTGAGTCAGGAGGGTGGGGGAATGCAGAGAAGAAACGATGACCGTCAAATCGATAAGATCGACGGTCAAGATCACTTGGGAGGAATGCATAGCGCGGGGAGATTTCAAAAGAAAAATTAATTTTACAAAGGGCGCAGGGGTTAAATAATGGTTAAGGGGAGGGGCTAGAGATAAGGTAGGGGTATGGTCCCGTGGAGGATCGAGTGACCAGGAGTGGAGGGAAAAGGTTGGGGCTAAATTTTTTAGGCACCCGGTTGGAGGGCCAGGTCATATGACCGAAAAAGGCCAAGGTTTTAAGCCCTGAGGGGCTTAAAGCCTTTTTTTTAATAAAAGTGGAAAAGTGAGTTTTTTATATCTTTTTAAGGGTTTTTTGGGGTTTTTTCAAGCTCCAATAAGGGAAAAATGGGCAACTCAAACCATAAAAATGAATTTTTATGGGTTTAAAAGGGATTTTGAAGGTTTCTGAGGATAATGAAGGGAAAATTAGAAGGAGAAAAGGGGATTTTTCAGAGAAAAATGGAGGATAAGAAGGGGCCAAAAATGAATGAAAATAGGTTTAGAAAATGATGGAAAAAATTCTAAAAACAGTCTTTTTAGATATCAGCATGGTTTCTTGGTGGATTTTTTTCAATGAAACAGCAGTGAAGATTACTTTTTGAGTTTAAGCAGCATTCGAAGGCTTCAAGAATGCACTGTTTTGTATGAAAACAATATCTTGAAGGCTCAAGACCTGTTTTAGCCATCATTTTCTCTGACAAAAATTTATTGATGGCTAACATGGTGCACCCGACGTAAACTAGCACACCGGGATGCTATATTATCCCAGCGCACCACGAAAGTACCGTGATAAAAAAATTATAAAAAAAAAACAAAATATGTTTTTGTCAGTGCACCATACGTAAACTATGGCACCGGTGCACTATTTCATTATGGCACACTGTGAATGTGTTGTTTCAAAAAAGAAAAAAAATCCATTTTAGAAACAAGCCCTACATTCTTTTTGCTTCTGCCCTTTCTTCTCCCTCTTTCTGTGATTTTAGAATTAGGGATTTTCAATTTAGATTTATAGGGTTTGTATTGTTAAATATAGGCCTAAGACATCCAACCCACGGAACGACTTGCATATTTGGATCCCAATCTATGTCGGCCCTTGCGTCAATTTAATAAAATGGATTTTTTTTCATCAGTGCGCCCGGCGAAAACTAGCACACCGGTGCGCTGTATTATCCCAATGCACCGTGAAAGTACTGTGATAAAATATTTAAAATATATTTTTTTTTCTCAATGCGCCATATGTAAAATATGCCACCGGTGCGCTATTTCATTATGGCTCACTGCAAACATGTTGTTTCGCACAAAAAAAAAAAATCCATTTTAGAAACAAACCCTACATTCTTTTTGTTTCTTCCTGTTCTTCTCCCTCTTTCTGTGATTTCAAAATTAGGGATTTTAATTTTAGATTTATAGGGTTTGTATTGCTAAATATAGGCCTAAGACATCCGACCCACGGGACAACTTTCATAGTCGGATCCCAATCCATGTCGGCCTTTGCGTGAATTTAAAAAAAACAGATTTTTTTTCATCGGTGCGCCTAGTGTAACCTAGCGCACCGGTGCATTGTATTGTACAAGCGCACCGCGAAAGAACTGTGATAAAAAATTAAAAAACAAATTATTTTTTTATCAATGCGCCCTATGTAAAATATGGCACCGATTTATGCTACAAAAACTAACACTCAACGATTTTTTTTATTTTCTCTGTGTTAATCGGTGTGGTGGTTAACATGTAACACACTAGTGCTCCTTTTTGACTTAGAGCACCGTAATTTCTATTATATTTTTTGTGTGGTGCGTTTATAATGCCTCCATGCACCGACGTCGGTGCGTACCGAATGAATGGCACACTAGTTTCTTGAGATTTTTTTTTACCTAAAAAGTTGACAATTTATTTATAAATATATTAATGAATGATATGGTACAGGTTTTAGATTGATAAAGAAATTACTGACAAGAGATCAAGTAACAAAAATACTGATAACACATCAAGAAAAGAAAAAAAGGCAAATTCTTTGTAAATTCTTTACAAAAAATATTATTTTTGAACTAGATGTAAGTTTAACTAATATGTATTTTTTATTGTGTATCATGCACAGCCACAAAATGATGAAGCTCAATAAGATTATTTCTGATCTAGGACCAGAAGAGCATAAAATCTTGATGGAAAAATATCAAAAGGATGAATCGGGTGAATGAAAAAATACTATCGATCCAAGATGAGTTTCTTTTTTTAATTTTCATTAATAATATACTTAAAATTATTAGATAACATGTGTCAAACAATCTATTAATTCACATCTATTTAATGTTATACAGGGACCAACAACTCAAAATATGAATGTAGTTCTAAGAAAAGAAAAGAAAATAGAACATTCAAATGAAAACGAATTACTCCTTAGCTCATCTGGAGTGGTGTTGGAGGTTAATGAATGGGGGAAAAACTTTTACAAAAAATTGAGGGATCTAGTGGAACGAATGTATAGATGTTCTTTCCACTTACAATACAAAAACCAATCCAATGATTCTAAGAACCAAATTTTATCTAAACTACAGGAAGGGTTTCCAGAGAATTGGTCAATGAGACATGACAGACTTTTAATAGAAAAAACGTACAACAACAAAAAATAAGGAATGAAAAAGTAATATTCCTTTAAATGTTTGTCTAGAGTTATTTATAAATATCACTTTTGTTATATTTACTTTTCATACATCAATATAAAAATTAAATAGTTTATTGTCATGTTACATTTTTAGGAAGATTATGAAAATCTTAAAAGATGAATGAGCTGATATCAAAAATACGCCAGTAGGAATGTCCAAAAAGGTGTACAAGGAGATGGTCAAAGAAATGGACAAAATTGCATCGCAGGAGGAGCCATCTCAACAACAACGTGCTTCAAATGTAATATGTAATCATTGAATTTTTCGATCATTAGGTGCAATAAATAAACAATTTAGCATTAAATATCAATTCTCAATAATTTTCTTGCAGAAAAGAAAAGAAAATGGAACCCATTCAGCACATAAAACAGGACGACAAGGAAGAAAAGGGTTGATATCTAAGTTTGTGAGTAATTGTTACTCCCTTATAACAACTTAACTAGATTTCATTTTTGTATTTTTTAAGTTGTTTTACAAAAATCATCATTGAATGTCTTCAAACATGTGCTAACATACAAAGAAGAACCATCAAAGAAATTTATTGAAATTGGGTTAAATATGGGTTGTGAATATATGTTGGCATATCAAAAATTAATTGTGGAATTTGTAAGCATCTATCGATTTTGTTTTACTTAGCTCCGTCTATAATTAATAGAACAAAAAAAACTTTTATATTAAATATATGATTTGTTATGGGGTATAAAACTTGCAGGAAACAAAGTATGGAACTGCACCAACAGATGAAATCTTGAAAGATGGCATGTTACATGGTTTTGAAAGAATGTGTATAGTTTATGAGTCAATTGTTGCAATGGTACATCATTTCTTTTCGATTTACATTGATGTATATTATTTAATATTGCAATTTTCATTATTATTACCAATGTATTTACACTCATTACAGTTTATTTTTATGTCTGTAGATGGAAGGTGAAGAAGAAGAAAACAATCAACACCGTGAACAAAAAATTCATGAAGATAACCCAAGTCATGGAAATAGCTCTAGTAGTGACAGTAGTTCAAGCGAAGAATGATGATCACTATGTTTGGATATCAAATCAAGGCATTGTATCTTTTGAAATATTATCCTATGAAATCAGACATTTTTTTTAATGTAATGGACATAGTGTCCCAATTGAAAGACAAAGGGATACCAATAACTGTCCCATTTTGTATGACAAAGGTTGTCTTATATATATATATATATATATATATATATATATATATATATATATATATATATATATATGTTTTAATTTATTCTATTGCATTCTCCATTGTCATTGTGAAATGTAACGCCACTGATTAAATTTATGGATGACTATATATTATAATGAAGAGATGTAAAATTTGATGATACGATATAAAAAATTAATCCAAACATCACATTCATATGCACTAATAAGAATTTAATTCATATGAATGTTGTTATAAGATATATATGTGTCGACTTTTGATGAATAATGAATTTTAAAAAATCACAATAATTATGATATGATATAACAAATTAATCCAAACATCACATTCAGATGCATTAATAAAAAATTAATTAATATGATTATTGTTATAAGATGTGTCAACTTTTGATGAATAATGAATTTTAAAAAATCACAATAATTGCACTGTCACAGGTCGATGTTTCTAAAAAATACAAAATCAAACTAGTGCGTGTTAGTTACTGTACACCGGTGCATTTGTATTCTGAAGCACACCAGTGCGTTTCTACGACCTATGGGCACCGCACAAATACCAAAACCAATTAAAAATATCGGTGCACTTATGCGGTTCTGCGCACCAATGCGTTTATGTGGAGTTACACACCGGTGCATTTGTACGACCTCTGGGCACCGCACAAATACCGATACCAATTATAAATCTCAGTGTGTTTGTGTGATACTTCGCACCGGTGCGTTTATGTGTATCTACGCACTGGTGCATTTGTACGACCTATGGGCACCGCACAAATACTGATACCAATTATAAATCTCGGTGCATTTGTGTGATATTGCGCACCGGTGTGTTTCTATAAGTCTACGCACTGGTGCGTTGAGACGACCTATGGGCACCGCACAAATCCCAAGAACAACTAGAACGGCCCCATGCATTGTATCACCAACACTGCACCCAGTGTGGTTTTATACCTTGACAGCCTGGTGCATTCTCCTTCGACCAGCCCGAACCACCTTCTAAATGTATGCACCGGTGCGTTCAAGCCTGAGTATCGCACTGATGAAAAAAACATCTGTAATAACCTCTGACCGCCCATTTTTTTTTAGTTATGTTGAATTTTCGTTAAAAGCTCCGCCAAAACCTCTGTAACCATAAACGGATGTTGTATCAAATGTTTTTTTGACAATTTTGGCCAATTTTACAACACTAAAAAAAACCTCCTTTATAACCTCCGCTAGAGGGTCTTTTCCTTGTAGTGAGTAGACCTAAATTCACAAGACACGCTCTTGAATTATATAGGAGGTCTACATTCCTACTTAAAACAAACTATTCTCATGTTTAACCCAAATAACTTAGATGAAGTATGTGTGTAAGCCATGCATCTTGAAGCAAGGGGTAAAAACATTTCTAAAGAGGGTAGTAAGAAGAAGTCATTTAAGGGTAAGGGAAAAGAGAAAGGAGGAAAATGGAAGGGAAAGAAGAATGCAAGTGTGAAGAAGGAAGGGGAGAAAATAACATGCAAACATTCTTCCAAAGAGAGGCGTGATGAAGCTCACTGTTGGAAACTACATCCCGAATTAATACCAAAGAAACCAAATAACAAAGGGAAATAAAAGATGATTGCCACCATACAAAAAGATCTTGGATCTGATTGAAGAGATGAAACCAAGATAGTTTCCATGGTTAACAAAGGAAAAAAAACAATAGCAAGTGCAAGTTCTAGTACCTCAAATAGTCACAATAACACTACAAATGAAGATACAAGGGTAGAATTATTCCATGTTAGAGTAATTTTTAATCATACAAAGATCGATGCCTTATTTGATACAGGGTCACAAGCAACCTTGATTACAGAAGACCTAGTTAAAAAACTGAACCTTGAAACTGTACCTCATCATAATCCATACCCTTTGGGTTGGATAGTTAATAATTCCAATTTAAAGGTGACAAGGAAATGTATTTTCAGATTTTCTATTACTACAAACTTTGTTGATGAAGTTGAGTAAGATGTGGTTCCACTTGAAATTTCATGGATTATCTTGGGTAGTCCATATTTGTATGACAGGAAAGCGGTCTTCTACCTTCATGAGAACAAATATCATTTGATAAAAAATGGAGTGGAGTATATTGTGAGAGCTCATTGCAAGAAACTGGATATCTCTTTAGTTAATGCAGGGGAAATGAAAAGGCTAGTAAATGCAAGTAAAAATTTTGTGCTTCTTATGATCAAGAAAAAAGATGTTAACTATGAATATTTTGAAGGATGTGATGACAAATTGAAATATAATTTTTTTGATGTGGTAAGTCAACATGGCGATATGTTTCAATAAACAAAGGGGTTGCCACCCAAGAGGGGAATTCAACATGAGATTCAGTTGCAGCAGGATGTTCCACTTCCGAATATTGGTACGTATCGCATGTCAATCATGGAAATTTTGTAAATCAAGAATCAAATCCAAGATTTGTTGAATAAAGGTATCATACACCCATCTACTTCGCCATGTGGTTCTCCAATAGTTTTGGTTCCAAAGAAGGATAGGACTTTGTGCATATGTATCGATTTTTGTGCACTGAACAAAATCACGGTAAAGAATCACTACCCACTTCCATGCATTGATGATTTTCTTGATCAGTTAAAGCATGCAAAGTATTTCACTGAGTTAGATTTGAGATGTGGTTATCATCAAGTTAGGATAGCTGAGGAAGACATTTGGAAAACTGCTTTCAAGACTAGACAAGGATTTTATGAGTGGTTAGTTATGCCATTTGGCTTAACAAATGCACTAGCTACTTTCATGAGAGTAATGAATGATGTACTTAGACCATTTCTAGATGACTTTGTCATTGTTTACTTATATGACATACTAGTATTCAACAAATCAAGAGAAGAACATGGCATGCATGTGAACAAGGTACTTGATGTTTTGAGAAAAGAGAAATTGTTTCTTAGGATGTCAAAGTGCAAATTTGGTAAGACTTCATTGGTTTATTTGGGACACATTGTTGGAGGAGTTGAATTGAAGATTGATCCTTTCAAATTTGAGGTCATTTTTAATTGGTCTAAGCCCAATACAGTTACCGAGGTAAGAAGCTTTTTAGGGGCAGCACAATTTTGGAGGAAATTTATTGCTGATTTTTCTTCCATTGCAGCATCGTTACATGCATTGACAAGCATAAAGAAAGTATTCCATTGGGGAGATTTTTAGCAGAAATCATTTGATGCTTTAAAACAAAAGATAATTTCGGCACCGGTACTAGCAATTCCAGATCTAAGACAACCATTTGAGATCCAAACGGATGCAAGTGATTTTGCTATGGGAGCAGTGCTCATGCAGCATGGTAAGCCTATCTCATTTAATTCTGAAACTTTTAATGGAGTTATGACTAAATATCCTACATATGATAAAGAGTTATATGCATTGGTACAAATTGTAAATAAATGGAAGCATTACTTGATGGGAAAAGAGACCATTATCCATACCAACCATCAGCCATTGCAATATTTACAATCACAGTCAAAATTGCAGCAATCAAGACATTTTAGGTGGATGGGTTTTCTACAACAATTTCACTTGGTTTTTAGGTACAAGAAAGGAATCTACAATAATGTATTTGATATGCTCTCTAGGCCTATTGTAAATTCAGCTATTATTCTCGAGCACAATTCTATTATGCATGAAAGTTACATTGAATAGTGTGTGAATGATAGTGATTTTCAAGATGTGTATGAGAACTTGAGTAAGGGAAACCAAAGTGAAGAGTTATTTTATCATGTGCATAACATTTTTTTTTATCACTTGGGAAAGTTATGTATACCACAGGGATAAAGAAACATTATCATAAGGGAGGTGCACACATCATTGGTTGCAAGGAATTTTGGTGTAGGTAAGAGATTAGTGCATCTTCAAAGGTATTTTTATTAGCCACGCATGAATGAAATTGTTTCTCGTTTTATTAGAGGATGTTATTTATGTGCAACAAGTAAGCCTAGCAATAGGAAGCTTGGTTTGTACACACCACTTCCAATTCCTTCTCATCCTTGGGAGAGCATCTCAATGGATTTTGTAGGAGGCCTTCCTATGTCAAGGAAATGTCATGATTATTTACATGTTGTGGTAGATAGGTTCAGAAAAATGTGTATTTTGATGGCATGTAAGAAAGCAATTATAGCTTAACAAACTGCCAATATTTTCTTTCAAAATGTATGGATCCATATTGGTCTTCCTACTTCTATTCTAAGTGATCGAGATTCTCGATTTGTTGGAAATTTTTGGTCAAAACTACGGAACATGATGGATACAAATTTGAAGAAGAGTACACCATTTCATCCACAAATAGATGGTCAAACAGAGGTGGTAAATATAGCTTTTATTCATATTCTAAGAGGATATTGCAGCAAGCATCCCAAGTTGTGGGGCGAACAGTTACACTAAATACATCATGCATACAATCGGGCAAAACATTCTTCCACATAAACATTGCCATTTGAGGAATGTTTTGGTTACTTGCCAAGATCTCCATTGGACTTTATCTTTGAGAAAGATGTTGTTGTAGATGGACATAGTGACATACATAAAGCAAGAAATTTCATTGAGCAAATTCAGTTGGTACATCACACAGTGCAAGAGAAACTTGAGAAAATTCAAAGCAGCTACAAGACAAGGCATGACAAACATCGAGTTGATCATAAATACCAAGTTGGTGATAAATTTTGGTTGTACATAAGCAAAGAAAGATTGCAAGGGGAAGGTAAAAAGCTCAAACCAATCCGTTATGGTCCATTTAAAATTCTGGGAAAGATTGGTGCAAATGCATTCACGCTGGATTTGCCTCCTTATATGCAAATTTATTCTATTGTTAATGTTGAGAATTTGAGATTGTTTGAACCTCCTTTGATTGATGATCAAGGAGAGCATGTTCATCTGCCATCAATAGATGATTTATCGCCAAAATATCTTGATGAATTTTAGCAAGATCTCATACTTGACAGAAGAATCAGAACTTCAAGAAGAGGGAATGCTGAATACCTTAGATTTGGACTAAAGGGTCAAAATCCTTCAAAAGAAAAATGTTTGGAGATTGAAAAAGTGAGGGAGTTGTACCCTCACTTGCTGAACAATTGATAATATCTTTTGGGGTCCAAAAGGCTTCTAGTGGGAAGGAATGATCTAAAGCTCAAGTTTTAGATAAAAATTGAAATTTCTTGAAATTGCTTCAAACCTGAATGACCGGATAGAGTTCGTCACCAGGATTCTGGTGCAACTCATTTCATAAAAGTCCTAGTTTGTATTACTAAGTTATCGTATGTTGTTTGTTTTCCAAAACAAGTAAAAAAAGAGCAGAACAGGTACAGTGTTGATGTGGAAGGTACAGTCAGCATTGCAAGAATATTCTCCAGATTTCAGCCACTGACACTGTGACAAGTGTCATCTTCAAATTCGCCAAATGGGTTAAGTGAAGAGAGAAATTTCCCAATGACCTCCAATTCTTCCTAAGTTGGAATTTGAAATTTTTTTAGGGGTTGTAGTGAAACCCAACCAGAGGGTGCCACATGTCCCCTCTAGTGGGCCTCCTAACCCTGAGGTCGAATGATAAGTTATATCAAATTTGGAGTAAAGTTATGGTCCAATCGAGGAAAATTTGGAGGAGGCTTCAAAAATGGCCAAATCGACAAATTTGGTGAAAGGATTTCTTTATAACTTGGCGCAAAATTTTATGGCGGAGCTGGGGCTCGAACCCCTGACCTCCCGCCTGCAAACCAACCGCCATACCATCTTGTCCACTGAGTAGTTCTTACCCCATATGTCTTCCACATCTATTTGAATTTATAGTGCCGACAGTTTTTTGGTTGGAGGGGGCCAAACCCTCGTGCCAGGCCCCTCCCCATGTGGCCACTCCACAAGAACCAGGTGCTAAAACCATCGAAACGGCGAGATATTTTTAAACACGTTTAATTAATTTAAGACGTATTTTAATGCCATTAAGATGCCATTAGCGCATAAAACGTACTTAACTATAAACATGGAAAATTTTAGGGGCTAATATTCGCAAGTGGGCTAATTTTCCATGCTTTTTCCAAAAAACATATTCGCATTCTTCCCTTTATTTGAAAATTAGTTCGCCCAAATTTTATAGTATAAAATTATTTTACCCTAAGTATCACCAAAATTTTATATATAATAATACAAAATAATTAAAAACTTAAATATTTTTACAAAAATACTATTAAAATTTTTACAATTGGCATATTGGGGACTAGTAAGATTCGCCAAGGTTTCTAAACTTTGAGATAAACTTTCATCCTTAAAATTTTCCCTAGCTATAAACCATACATATCCGCCTGCTAATATAGGATTAGTGCTAATTAATCTGGCGCTTAGACTGGTGGGGATTTCGGAGTTAGTGCCAAACTTGGTGGGATTTCTAAATTTAGAAAATTAACTGGCAGTCTCTCCAATTTTGAAGGATAAATTGGGGCAAAGCTGGTTTTGGTCATAACTCACTCAATTTTCGACCAAATTGAGCTCATTAAAGGTAATTTTTGGCTAATTGGAATGATGGGAACTCAATGGAGAAGTTTGCAGAGGTAGAAAAGGTCATCCACAGGTGTTTTGTGCATTTGAATATTTTTGAAGGTCATGGCCACCAGGTGTTGGGTTCATTTCCAGAGCATCCAGAGTCCAAATTTAGCAAACAAATAGTCATTTTTTGGATATTATGATGTTTTAAACTCACTGGAATAGGTTCCAAGAGGTTCTGAAGCTTGTAACAACAATTTTAGCACACTTGAAGCTAATACAAAGGTCAAACTATGAAGTCGGACCAAGGAGATGTATCCCAGGAGGGGTGAACTCCTTTATCAAAATTCTTTGTGTTAATCTTTGTTATGTGTGTTTGTTGTGTTTAATATTTCTTTTGTTCTGTCATTTAAAATTATGCTTTTTAAGCTTATGACAAACTCATAATTTCACTAAGTACATTGTTTGTCAATCACATGCTCATAAACAAACTCATGAAGGATAAGTAAACAAAGCAAAGAAAATTTTATATCTGAAATGAAACTAACACAACAACAACTAGCATTCATTTTCAGATCATATATGCTAGATGGAAAAATAAATTTAATATATATATATAAACAAAGATATAAAAGTATTAAATATATTAGTAATAATATGCAATGTATATATAATATTTTGATTTTTATTAAATAACAATATTATTAATTTTTTATGATCATTAGGGAATAAATATATATATTTTTTCAATTTAGATTGAATTTAGGCAAACCAATCTCGATAGTGGATATTGGATGGAAGAACAGTGCGCCCTACCTATAAGATACCACCACTAATATTGTACAGAGTTTAATTGAGTCTGAATGCCTAATGTGACACTTTTAACTCTTACTCTGTAGAAATTATACAACATGCATGTATATCTTGGATTCAACCAGTCTAACAATGTACTAAAGTTAAATACTAAGTCTCTTCTACAAATATTTTGTGGAATTAAAAACACAATCACTAATCACATGAACATGAAGAAGAATCAAATCACACACAACACAGATAATTTCCCTGGGAAATCTTACAACTAGAAATCCCACTATATTCTATTGTATATTCAACATGGATCATGAAACAATTATGTACAAAACTCTTCTCACAAGATCCCTCTAGTACTCAGCTAATTGTCTCACACTGTCATATGCAAAACTGACCAACACATAGTCAATTCTCAGCCTCCAGATAGCCTACCTTACTTGCACAATCCCTGATGGAATATATCCCTAAAAGATAGGAATTATTGCCTTCCTTGACTGTGCAATTATCATGGGCACTCCAATGGGTGTTTGGTTGCATGTGTGCAACCCAATAATCCTACAACTGATAGTCAACTTCCCTTTCACCTAGAACTCAACTGGGTCTCCACTGGATCTGACATGCATGTAGTTAATAATAGTAAATCCTTAGTTGCATATGAGATCATTGATTGTGAATTAATTAATATTTAATTCACTTGATCTCTCACTAGTGTATCGTCATTTAAAACTAGCCCAACAGATTTTAACTCACTTAACTGATTTAAACTAATTACAACTTTCATTAACTAATGCACCACTGCACTTCGAACTCTGTTACAACTAGAATTACTCTGCATGCCTCACCAACTACCTTTAACTCGAAATCCACTAGCTAACTGAGTTTATCACTCTCAATTAACTATTTCAAGTTTACATTGAGAATAAATTATAGTTTATTTTCCATCTTAATTAATGGATAACCAAAATAGACATGCACCCAAAAATAGCACTGTGGGCCCCACTCTAGTCTGGGTGCTTAATGCAACTAGGCATGGGTGCTGAAATTTTCTTGTTGAATCTCAACACTCTCTCTCAACAAGAAAGGGATTATACTTCACCCCGATCATGTCTCTATGGTATTCGAATTTTCTCCTGGTGAGCACCTTCGTCAGAATATCTGCAACCTGATCTTCCGTGGAAATGTACTGAAGCAAAATTTTCCTTCTCTGCACACAATTTATGAGATGATGGCACTAGATATCTATATGATTGGGCCTATCATGAAACACATTATTAATTGATAATTTAATGCAACTCTAATTATCACAATGAATCATTGTCGAATCCATCTAAGAACCAAACAAACCAACTAAGATCTTTCTTATCCAAATAGCCTCACATGCAGCTTGACTTGCTACCATGTATTCCGCTTCCTCTAAATTGAGTGCCACAGATCATTTTTTCTTGTTGTACCAGGAAAATATTATCGATCTTATGCTAAATATCCCTCCTGATGTGCTCTTTCATCTGATGGACTAACCTCCCAATCTACATCCATGAAGCCATGCAGCTTCACTCCCTCTGTCTATCTATACCATAGACCATACTCTGATGTGCCCCTCAGTTATATCAATGCATGCTTCCCCGCCTTCCAAAAGAGCTTGGTAGGCTTAACCATAACTTGACTCAACTGGTTGACTATGTAGCAAATGTGCAGTCTCTTGTTCACCAAATACATTAGTGAACCCACTAACTATCTATAGACAGCAGCATCCACTACATCTCTAGAAGTAGCATCCTATTTCCTCAAATTTCCTGGAAGAGGAGTATCCATGGGTTTGAAACTCTCCATGTTAAACTTACCCAATATCTCCTTTGCATAATTTCCTTGAGACACAAAAATTTCACCATCCCGCTACCCAATTTCCAATCCAAGGAAATAATGAAGGAGTCCCATGTCCTTCATTTCAAACTCCCTTGCAAGATCCTCCTTGCATGAGTGTATCAACTGCTCATCACCATTCAAAATTAGATCATCAACATAAAGAAAAATAATCAATAGCTTACCCTCCACCACAATCTGGGACAAGTTTACATCAGCTTCACTTTTGGTGAAGCCTGGTCTGGCGAAATAGTTGTCTATCAGTGTGTACCAAGCACAGGGTGTTTGCTTCAACCCATACAGTGCTCTTTTCAGTCTGCACACATGCGACTCACTGTTTAATATTTCAAAACCTTCAAGCTATTCTATTTACACCTCTTCCTCAATGATCCCATTGAGAAACACAATTTTCACATCCATCTGATGAATGCGCCAGCCCATTTGTGCTGAGAGTGCAAGGATGGATCTTATAGAAGAGTACCTTGCAACAGGTGAAAAAGACTCATCATAAGCTATCCCCTCGATCTATGAGAATCCCTGGGCCACAAATCTAGCCTTGTATTTCTCCACACTCCCATCAACATCTTGCTTTACCTTGTAGATCCATCTCCATCCAACCACTGATTTGTTGACTGGTTTTGGGACTATCTCCCATGCACTGTTCTTGACAATGGAGTCATACTCCTCCACCATTGCATCAACCCAAGTTGGTTGTTGCACTGCTTCCTGAAAGGAAGATGGTTCAATCACAATACATTTTCTCATAAGAGCCATGTATCCAGTTAATTAGTTAGGAGACTATCTTTGTCTACACTGTGAAGTATGGGCTCCTTCATTCTCTACAGCATCAAGTCTCAATCTATCAACTTTCGTGGTGTGCCTTCTGCCATTTCTGATGGATGGCTATGCATGAGTGATTTCCTCCACTCCATGACCCTCCTCATGTGGCTGATCCACATCTTGAGACTCATCCTTAGGAACCAACGGTTCCTCCTCTGCATGCAAGTCCAACTCCCTCTTAAGGGAAAACCGCATGGATTTCTCCTCATAAAATTTTATATCCCATCGCACAACAGTCATTCTGTTGTTTGGAAAATACGCATGATAATTATGGGGTGTTTCAATTTACCCCACAAAAATCCCAACCTCGACTAGTTCCTGGCATCCTTGGCTACATGCACATAAACAAATGAGCCAAAAATATTAAGTGTGAAACACTAGGTTTCTTACCAGTGAAAGCCTCTTCAGGTGTACTCATGCCAGGTACACTATGAGGACAACGGTTCTACACATGTACCGATGTGTTGCACGCTTCCGCCCACAAATGCATCGGTAGGCCTTGATCACGAAACATCACTCGTGCTGCACCCACAATAGTTTTGTTCTTCCTCTCCATGACCCCATTCTATTGTGGGTTATGAGGCACTATGAGTTCTTTTCAAATTCCTTCTTTTTTGCAGAAGTTCTTGAATTCGTTAGAGATGTATTCTCCACCATTATCACTCCTAATAGCCTTCACTTGCTTCCCCAACTCTTTCTCCACCAGTGCCTTAAACTGACAGAACTTAGAGAATGTTCAATCTTTCTTCTACATGAATAATATCCAACACTTGCGAGAAAATTCATCAAAAAATATTACATAGTACTTATGTTTTGATGTCGAAGCTACAAAGAAAGGACCACACATGTCTGTGTGAAATCTCTCAAGGATCCCGAAGCTCGATTTTCCTTCTCATGAAAGGTGGCCTTTACTTATTTTCCCATAGTACATCCCTTGCATGTGTTTGACTGCACAATTGTACCCATGGGAAGACCGATAGAAAATGGTTGCATGAGTTTCAAGGCTCCATGGTGAAGATGGCCCAATCTCATGTGTCATAACTTGTCCTCATCCCGGCTCACCACTTGATCTGCCTTGCCCATCATTTCTGCGTAGCCATCTACCTCCAACTTATAGAGATTCTTAACTCGAATCCCTATCTCTTGGCTTTTACCATTGTTTTATGTCGCAAGAAATATTTTTCATCACTAAAAATGACATCATAGCCTCTATCCTCTAACATTGCGACTAAGACCAAATTTTTCTTCAGACCTAGTACATGCATTACATATTTTAATTGAAAGGGTTTACCTAACAGCCTATGAAATGTAATGGTACCAATCCTGGTAGCACTATATCGCCCTTCATCACCTATTTCAATATGCGTCTGGATGTCCTTCTCCTCCAAGTCATTGAAAATTTCCTTGTCTCCCGTTATGTGAAAGGAAGCGCCACTATCCAAATACAACACATATCCCAATGCACTTGACACCATGCATGCGATCAATGAGAATTCAAGCTCAAATTGTGAGGCAAGGGCCTCACTAGCTACATATCCTCCAACCTTCTTGTTCTTCTTCTTTTGTGGATAGCTAGTAGCAAAATGCCCATGCTCGTGACAATGAAAACACTTCACCTTGGACATGTCCTACTTCTTGCCATTCTTGGACTCGGATTTTGAATGGAATTTATTCCCCTTTCCTTTCCTCACCTTGGAAGCCAAAGCACATTCCTCTTCATCATCATTCTTAGATGAAGATCCATCTCTGGTGTTCCATCTGAACTCCTCCTACACCAAATTCGACCACAATCGTTCCCAATTTGGAAATTTTTCCCTTCCATTGACAGAGTCTTGATATATGTTCCAACTCTTGGGAAGTCCTAGGAGAGCCAAGCCCACCAAATCATCATCAGCAACTATTATTCCAACACTCTCCAATTCATCCCGACATTGGACAAACTTTGTTAGATATTTTGGAATGGTGTCACCCTTTTCCATCTTGGTCTTCCTGAGTTTATCTTTGAGCGCTAATCTCCTATGGTCGTTGCTGCTTTGGAATATATCCATAAAAGCCTTCCACATTGTATATAGTGTGGATTTCCCATGGAGGCTTGAGACAATGTGGTCTCGTAGTCCCTCCAGCTAGATCCACCTCGCCTTTGTCACTTTCTTTTGCCATGCATCAAGATTTGCAACATCTGTCACAATGGATTTAGGAACATCATTGTCAATTAATTCCTTCAAGCCATTTTCTTCGAGTAATGCCTCCATCCTGTCCTTCCAAGCAATATAGTTTGAGCTGCCCTCGAGTGTGTTGGTGTCCGGATATGAACAATGTTCAACCCTTTTTCCACATAAATTATCAACTCGAGGGCGTTAGTTATTTCAAGACTAACGACACAGTATATGCAGGAAAAAGCACATGACCTGCTGTAGATCATAGGTTTAAATCCATAAACACACATACTATTGTAGCAACAATTAAATGGATTTCAGAATTAAAAGACATTCACAGAAATTAAAGAATTAAACCATAATAGCATTAATGAATTCACACTAAAACATAAAACAATGCAAGGAAAGGAAAACACAGCACCTGATCACAAGAGTGGGCCCAACTCTCTTATCAAGGCTGCGGTAAACTCACGAATTACAGAAGAAACTGCAAGATGTTGTGCATTTAATTAATGGAAAAATAAATTGTTACAAGATCTATATGTAAGTGGGCTTAACCCCGCTTCACAGCCTGTGGGTCTCTTTATACAAATGTCCTGGAATCCTCGATTCCCCTCAACAACTCAATAATTACAAAAATATACTTTGTTACAACAGCAACCTAGTTTCCCAGAAGGAAACTGTAAAAAGGCCTGAAATAATGTTGGTATGAACAGAATCTATTATGTTGTAATAGAAAATGAGAATAGCACTGGAAAGTATGGGTTGTTCCACGACTCACGACTGCAATGCTCCTGTTTTGGCCGAATCTGTAGAAATATAGGAGTTAATATATAAAAAAGTAAAACCTCCATGACAATTACTTCATCAATCAAATATCCCATGAAAGATAAGGAAAAGGGGTTTTACCTCATGCGTTTTAACAACAATAATGGTACAAAGAAATAGAAAGATAGGGTAGAATGGGAGAGGAACGTATACAAATTTGGTACCCAACATCTCCCCCCAACTGGTCTATTTGCATGTCCTCATGCAACTCACCGTCTCCTCAAATCTGGATTGGACTGACTGTGACTGGCATGAAGCTGTGTGAGATTATACTCTTCAACCATTTTTTTCCCTGGTGATTTATATCCTTCTATCAAAACAACATCCTTTCACCAATCTATATCAATGTTGTATGCAGGAGTGTAGCGCTCGGCTAGCAACTAGATAAGGGGAAATTGAAATCTCAATCCCATCCATCTGACCCCACAGGTATGAATGCATGCTACGAAACGTGGAATTCTCTCTAGAGCCCGTGGAAATTTAGGTGCCCCAAATGATTCTCGTTCTCTAACAGCCGAGGATGACAGCATCCACATTTTCTGACAACTGTCCAGTGCTTCTTTGCGGAACATCGTAATCTGGCTGACACATAGGTTAGCACACCATTTTTGGGTTACCAACATGTCTTCTTTATGGCCCTTAATCTGTAGAAATGTATAATGCTTGTTATAAATATTTGAGGACTGGCCATGTTCTTTCCTCATCATTATTGGCCTTCCGACTTGGTTTTCTTCAAATGTATCCCAGGCCTTGCTCCACTTAATTTGATTGATGGTATGGGAGGTGAAAGCTCTTAAATGAATGTCCCCCATGAATGGAATGGGGTTAAAATAATTATCATGCCTTAAGAAATATCCATGCATATAGAGCTCGCACATTAAGTGTTGTCCTATGATATCATGAATTTTTAAAATATGGAGGAATTGAATGGGGTCCTCAATTTCATGCCAAATATCCTTATATATACTTTCAAGACAAAAGAAAAGAAATTTCTCGTGAAGGAATAAGGCATAGCTATGTGCAGGAGGTTTGCAGGCCATTACCTGTTGTGTCAGGGAGAACATCTTCTCCTTATCTGTTTGCAACAACTGCACTTATTCTTCCAATTCTTTTATTCTGGTCTTCTGTTTAGCTTGCTTTAGTTGCGCCTTATATAACTGATCCATGTACCCTATGATGATTCTAGCAGCCTATTCTCGAACCCAAGATGTTTCCTTCTTATGGTCACTCGCAGCAGACTTCCACTTCTGGATCTCAGCAGCCAATACAAATTCTCAGCCTTCAAACAACTCTTCAATTGGGCCAGTCTGGGTGGCTGCAGAGGAGACCTCAATTTTTGGCTTTACTGCCTTCCATTTGTAGATTTTTAGTTAGGAAACTTGCCTTTTCAAATCCCGAACCTCCCTTTTTAGTCTCATGTTTTCACTGAAATGCAGCTGATACCTCTTCTTGAGAGGTAACCTTCTTTTCTCACACTGTTCAATCCATTCCTTTTTAACAATAAATTCAGTTTCTAGGCCTATGATAGGCTCAGAAGGCGGAAGAATGAAGCCCGTATTCTCAGTGGATTCTCATGTTAAGCCTTTCTGACTGGGCTCCCTATCTTGAGGGGCTTCTTCCTCTATATTCCCTTTGGGAACTTCTGTCGTCTGGTCAAAATTTTCAATGACCACTCTGTGTTCTGGTGTTTCCATAGGAATTCTATCTTCTTCGCGAGCCTCTAAGTGCTCTGACAGAGGTTTGGTAGTGACTGGGCCAATCTTGGTCGTGTCAACAAATTTAAGCACTAGCGGAGCAACTACTTCCTCAATTAATCATTTGGGCAAGCAGAATCCCCTCGCCCCTCTAGGCATCATGGATTGGACAGATTCATCATCCTCATTTCCAGCTTGAGTCGGAACTTCGTGCATTACTACCTCAGCCGGGGTCGATGCTAGTTCTTGTGGGGCAGCATTGATTCCGTAGCTTGTTTCCCTTCTATCCTCTCACTCTTTATTCACCATTTCTTCTTGTAGGGTCGATACTAGTTCTTGTGGGATAGTATTTACCTCTTGGTTTATTCCTTCTCTACCTTCCTGTTCCTCATGAATTGCCTCTTTTTCCACAATCGGTACCAGTTCTTGAGGGACAACATCGATTTCGTAGGCTGACTCCTCCTGTTCTCACCGAATTGGGGGTGGTTCTTATGTAGCACCCCCACTTGTATCAACATCCATATTTGCTTGGGCAGGTGATGTTGTTTCTTGCAAAACAGCATCACTTGTCATTCCTCTTTCCACAATTTCAATCCCTTGTTCTTTATTGATAAAATTTGATGACTCTACGACAATCTCGACTTCCTGTGTGATGTCCATAATCTCTTCATATGTGGGCTCTTCAAGCGAGTTCGGTTCTTCTGTGGCAACCACAGCTGTGTCACCAATTACCTCCTCCATTCTCATTTCTTTAGATTCCTCCTGATCAACCATCATTTCCACCTCTTCGGGTTCCTCCTGATCAACTTCCATTTCCATTACTTTGGGTTCCTCTTGATCAATTCCTTCTGAATGTTCTTCTTATGCTAAACCAACCAGAGAGGCTAGTTCCTCTTCTCTAGCAACAATAATGGCTGCTATCTCTTCTTCTGAGGATCCACAGAGTTCCACCCAGGAGACCCGAAGCCTATTTATTGCATGCACGACCAATAAACGCACCAATCTGTGGTTGGAGAGCACTACTGGCATCCAGCGCGAACACCGAGCAACATGTGCCATGTGCTACAGCTATTTTAATAGGAAGAAGGGCATGTTTAAGGCATGCACCTAAGCCTTTGGAAATTGAAGGTGCATTAGAATTTTAAAATGATACTTAAACAGAGTTATGGCCCAGCCTTCGCAAGTTATATATTTTATTACAAAACCTGCAACTTCATTCCAAGGATATAGCACAGTCCTGCACTCATATCCTCTACCCATTTGAACGACACTTTCCCCTGCCTGTAAGGACAATTCAGGAAACTCTGGGAGAGAAACTCTTCGAGAAGACCATTGCTGCCCTTGTTGTCTCAGCCCGCTAACCTCTGCAATTACCTCTTCTGTGACAAGAACTTCCAGACCTCTCACCTACAAGTAATCCTCATCCAAATTGAGTGTGAACTCCATTGTGATTCCCCTATCAAACCCCTGCAATTTGTCAAAGTAGATATCCCACCTTGCATCGACAAATATTTGCCATACCTCTGGGTTGCTACGGACTGAAGCTGTGTTTTTAGGCTCATGCCGCACGGCTAGCCCACCCATACTGTGGAGACTTGTAGCAGCACTTCTTGTAACAGCAGACCGTTGGGCGAAGTGTTGGATACCAAATTCGGAAAAATAGCATGGTGAAAATGAAAGGTGGTAACGGTAAATACGGATGGCAATTCTCGGAAATCGACAAAATTCATAAAAGAATATGATAAGTGTGATGAATAAAAATAATAATTATTTCGTATGGAGTGGAAAATACATATTACAGATCCCAATATGTATTGAATGATTATATCAAATGTTGATGGGGATCGTAAGGTGTACCACACATGGACTGTCATGATGATTTATGAGGTAATTATTACGTCGTCCTTGACTATGATAGCACCCCCCCCCAACTTAATTTTTTTCCGTTCGCGGCATTAAAGTCTTCACATGGGATATTTAATTAAATCAGTAAAAGTCACGTGGGTGCGTACCTGGAGGCCTACCTGGACGAAGTGACGGTTGGTAGGATGACGATGCAGTAATGATGCGGATGGAGTAACAATAGTACAAGTAACAGCATCTGGAGTAACAGCATCTGGAGTAACAGCATCCTGTGTAACAGCATTTGGAGTAACAGCAGTGCGAGTAGCAGCATCCGGAGTAACAGCATCCGGTGTAACAACATCTGGAGTAACAGTAATGTGAGTAGCATCATCCGAAGTAACAGCAGTGCGAGTAACAGCATCTGGAGTAACAGAAATGTCAGTAACAACATCTAGAGTAACAGTAGTGCAAGTAGTAGCATCTGGAGTAATAGCATCCGGTGTAACAGCATCTGGAGTAACAGCATCGAGTAGCATCATTCGATGTAACATCATCATGAGTAGCAGCAACCAAGTAACAACATCATGAGTAGTAGCAACCGAGTAACAGCGTCATGAGTAGCAGCAACCAAGTAACAACATCATGATTAGTAGCGACCGAGTAACAGCATCATGAGTAGCAGCGACCGAGTAACAGCATCATGAGTAGCAGCAACCGAGTAATATCATCATGAGTAGTAGCAACCAAGTAACAACACCATGAGTAGCAGCAACCAAGTAACAGCACTATGAGTAGCAGCAACTGAGTAACAGCACCATGAGTAGCAGCAACTGACACTTGGGAAAAAAATTCTTTGATTTTTACTCCTTAGTAGTAACTCCTGCAAAAAGACAACAAGATAAAACATAATTCTTTATTATTATTATTATTTTATATATATATTAAAACAAGGGTGCAAAGGAAGAGTTCTCTGCAATGATGACCTTCAAACCAGATTTCTCAGAGAGGTGTTTGATAAAATCATCCTTAGAGGTCGAGCGGTGGTATAATCTCAGGCGATGTCCATTAACTATAAATGAAGCAAGTGTATCATCAATTGTGACTACCCTAACTATTCCATTATCAAATACAGCGTCCACCTCGTAAGGTCCCATCCAACGAGTGCAAAGCTTTCCCTTAAAATCCTTAAAGTGGGAGTCATAAAGTAGTGCCCAATCTCCAATTTGAAACACCTTATTTTTAATAAACTTGTCTTGCCATTTCATTCTCTACTGCTGAATAGCAATAGTTCTCTGGATAGCCATTGAACAGATTTCATCTAGTTCATTGAGTTGGGCCAGTCAGTGTTTCTGGGCATCTGACAAATCCAAACCAACTTCAAGAGCTGTTCTGAGTGTACTGATTTCAAATTCTATTGGAAACAATGGGGATTTCCCATAAACCAGCTTGAATGGTGAAAACCCGGTTGTATTTCTCCATGTTGTTCTGTACGCCCAGAGAGCTTCAGGCAACTTCTGAGCCCAATCCCGACAATGGTAAGCCATAGTTTTTGTCAAGATGTTTTCCAATGTCTTGTTTGTGCTTTCCACTTTTCCATTCGCCTGGGGGTGGTATGGAGATGTCATTCTATGCTTGACCCCATATTTCTGCATGAGCTTTTCTATCATGTGTGATGTGAATTGTGCTCCTCCATCTGAAACAATCTCTCTTGGAGTACCATAATGAGCAAAAATTTATTCAAATAGAAAATCTGAGACCACCTGCTATGTTGCTTTCACAACAGCTTTGTCTTCCACCCACTCAGTCACATAATTAGTACAGACCAAGATGTGGAATTTTTTCTGGGAGGGTCGGTTAAAGGGTCCAACGAAGTCAATAGCCCATTTCTTAAAAGGCTCGAGGACTACCTGTGCCTGCAAAGGCATTTCATCAGCTCGACCAGGCTACCCCATATGTTGGAAACTATCACACCTCCTAACATAATTATGTGCATCACGAAAGATAAAAGGCCAATAATATCCCATTTGTAGCACCTTATGGCCTATTATTTTGTCTGAAAAATGCCCTCCACAAGGGCCATGATGGACAGCTTTCAATATCTCATAAATATCATCCTCAGACACACAACACTGGATCTACTTATCCACTCCTGTATTAAAAAGGTACCCTGCCATCCAAGAATATCGGGCACTGTGATGAATAATTTTTCGTTGTTCCCTATATGAAAAATGAGGAGGCACTTTCCCTGTAGCAAGATAATTAGCAATATCTGCATACCATGGAGGTTTAGTAGAAACTACAAAAATATGTTCATGAGGAAAACTATCTTCTATAGGTGTGCATTCATCATTGTTATCTATTCTAGATAGGAAATCAACGACTACATTATCTTTTCCTGGCTTGTCTACTATTGTAATATCAAATTATTGAAGCAATAACAACCATCTTGTAATACGGCCAGGAGTAACAGGTTTATTCATCAAATACCTGATTGTTGCGTGATCAGTATGGATAATAGTAGAATACCCGGTGATGTAGTGCCGGAACTTATTGACATCATAAATGACAACCAAGAATTATTTTTATGTCACCGTGTAATTTAATTCAGTAGGAGTTAAGTTATTTCTGACATAGTAAATTGCATACGGTGTTTTGTCTACTTGTTATCCTAAAACAACCCCTATTGTTGTCTGAGAAGCATCGGTATGTTTGTGAAATGGTAATGCCCAACTAGGTCCTCAGAGGATTGGAGCCGTGCAAACCAGCCCTTTAATTTTTGTGAAAGTTGTCTCACAATCTTCAGTCCACAAGAATTCTGCATCTTTTGTTAGCAACTAAAAAAGTGGATGTGTTATTTTAACAAAATTTTCTATAAAGCGTCTATAATAACCAGCACAACCAATAAATCTACGTACTTGTGTGGGTGTTTTGGGTACCGGGAAGTGTAATATTACCTCTACTTTAGCCGGATCAACTTGAATTCCAGCAGCTGAGAGAAAATTTCCCAATACTACTCCTTCTTCCCTCATCATATGGCATTTGACTGTACTCAGAGATACATGGGTTTGCTTACATATTTTGAGTACTTTCTCCATATTTTCCAATCCTTCCTCAAATGAGTTCTCATATGGAGTAAAATAATCCATATAGATCTCAACGCTATCATCGACTAAATCAGAAAATATTCCCAATATTTCCCTCTGGAAGGTAGCAGGATCATTACATAGGCCAAATGGGAGGACCCTATATGCAAAGGTTCCCCAGGGGCATGTGAAAGTTTTTTTATCCTAGTCTTTTGGGGCTATCTGGATCTGGTTGTATCCATTGAATCCATATACGAAGGAAAATAACTTCTTCCTAGCCAAGGTATCTAGGACTTGGTCAATGAATGGCAAACGGAAATGGTCTTTTTGCGTTGCCTTATTTAGTTCCCTGTAATCTACACAGATCCACCATTTACCATTCTTTTTGGGAACAATAACTAGCGGGGATACCCATTGGCTATCTAAGATGGGATAAATGAATCCTACATCCAATAATTTTTGTAATTCTTCCTTGACAATGTTTTTGAGAGTAGGGTTCATTCTTCGTTGAGGTTGCCTTACAGAGCGGCAATCTTCCTTAATATAAGTATGATGAGTACACAAGTTAGCAGGGATCCCCTTCATGTTGGTATAATCCTAGGAAAAATCTTCCTAATGATCTTGAAGGACTTTCAAAAGATTTTTTGTATGAGATTTGGACAGGTTTGGGTTGATATTGAGTGTTTTCCATGGTTCAATCTCAATTGGAATACTATCATGGGATGAGGTTACAGGAATATCTTCAATGTCATATTCTGGTTCAATGTTTTCCTATGTTTCAAAGCTCATAGCAGATTCTATAATATGTCGTTGAATCGGAAATATAACTGGAATCATTAATGAAAGAATTAATGGCATCGTCCTCAATTTCTGTTTTAAATTGAAGGGTCTGCGAAATAGTGAGGACGGGTCTAACATCTTCATTTTCAGATTCAGGCTCTTCTACAAGTAGAGGTCTCTGACTGGTTAATGATTTTTTAGATGGGCTAGGTTCCGCAGGAGGATAAAGCTTAAGATTCTTTGTAACTGTCCCATTTGATATGATCATATGCCCAGATCGGCACCCTATGTAGGCACCTACAGTTGCAAGCTAGGGTCTTCCTAGGATCAATGGGTGACCACCAACTGAAGATCAGGTCTGTAACATAAGGAGGTCCACAGGGTAATGCCATGAATCTACTGAAATTATCACATCCTCTAATTTCCCTACTGGTTTAATTGTGGACCTGTCTGCTAGTTCTAGGATAGAAGGGGTTGGTTTAATGTTTCCAAGTCCTAATGTGTTCATTGTTTCACCAGTGATAATGTTGATGAAAGCTCCCAAATCTACCAGTACATTTGGGATTTCAACGCCATTAATCTGTACTGTTAAAATTGCGTTCCCTGGGTCTCCATATTTTACAGGCATGATCTTCCCTAACATGATGTCGGATATTCTGCCCATTGCATGAATGGTTAATGGATCCTTAGGTTTCTTCGCTGGTTTCTTAGAGAAGTATTCTTTAAGAGTTTTTGCGTATATAGGTACATCCCTCATAGCCTGTAGCAGGAGTATTTTAACAAAGAGATTATGTAGTTCCCCTAGGGAGTCAAATTCTGCTTGAGGGTTTGGTTTACTCAAGGTTAGTCTTTCGGGATATGGAGGAGAAGTTGAATGACCTTGATTAGGAACAGCTTGGGGAGGTGTCTGATTTATTATGTTTTGGTCTGATTTCTCCCTCACTATTCTCTATTCTGGTTCTGTATCTTCACTGTCAAACTTTTCTATAATAATAGGTGAAGTAGGTGCATTTACTACCCATCCAGACCGTAGATTTATCTCATTGAGTCTCGCGATATAAATGTTTTAAGATGGAAGGTTCAGAGCGTCTATTTGTTGGACCCCTTTATTATTCAAATTCAAGTTGGGTTGGATAGGAAGCTGGGGTCTAATGCCTGGGTTTCCTAGAGGTACATTGGAGGGCAACTGAAGTTGTTGTTGAGGCATAGACTAAGGAAATTGTCCAGTAGGAGAGGGTCCTCGCCATTTTTTATTCCATGAAGGATTCGGATTGGCCTGGGGAACCCATTGTTGCCAAGGGGGATACTGATATTAAGACCACATAGTTGAGAATGGTGAAGACTGGGGACCCATATTAAAATTATTAAAATATTGAGATGAGTCCTGAAACATACCTACATCTGTAGCTGGTAGTTGAGGTTGCCACGGCTTCTTGTGCCCCATGAAGTATAGCTGTTCTACCACACTTTCTTCACTTGCCCCTTGAAAAATTGCCTTCAGTCTGGGCAAGGAAGGACACGAACTAGTCGCATGAGTCTATTCACAGATTGCACAGGCTTCCACTGTGTTTAACGGGCATTCCTTCAAAGGATGCTTCGTTTTGCACTGTGGGTAGAATATGGCCATAGTCTTTTCTAACTCCACTTGCAAAGTGTCCATCTGGGTGGATAGTGTGCTCAAAATATCAGTCCTTAGGTTGTCCAGTAGATTTCCAATTTCTACTTTTGTAACCCCTCCACTGGAAGTCTTTGATGATCGAATTCCTTGTCCACTCCTTGCGGCCCCCCGTGAACACTTAATGCAATAATCACAGATAGTATCGAAGTCTTCTTTCGAAATATGCCCTTTGCCTACTATATTAAAATGTTGCAATGAGTCTTCCCTAAGTGCTCGGGGAAGAATGATCTTCAGAATGTCCTTGTCCAGGTCACTATGTCCGGACCTTTGCAATATGTATTTAACTCGTTCTACACAGTCCTCCATGTTTTCATCCTCTTTATATGCAAACTTAAAGATTTCCTCCTTAATGTCACGAGATTTATAGTAATCTTGGTATTTCTCCAATAAGGCTTCTTTCATTCCTTCCCTTGAGGTAATTGTACTCCCTCCTAAACCCATGAATCATCTCAGGGTTGTCCCCTTTAGGATAGCAGGAAATATATTCAATTTCTGAGCATCAGCAATATAGTCATATCCTCAACAAACAATGTCAAATTCAAAGAGGAACATATCAAGGTCTTCGGAAGAAAACCCATGGAAACTAGGTAGAGTTGTTAAAGGGATGGGTCTCATTGGTGCATCACCTGTAACGTTTCCAATTGGAAAATCAATAGATGAACTTACAGGTGTCATAAATACCCTCCAATACTCACTTGGAATTTCGATTAGTTCTACAGCTGGTATTTGGAGTGATTCAACTGTAGGAGGTTGCATTGCACTCCCCTGGTCCCTCGGTGACTCAAAATCCTTCAAGAATTCTTTTACCAAATCAGAATTGTTTGATTCGACTACAGGAATTTTTACAGTGTTGCCTTGATCTCATGGGGATGAAAACCCTTTTAGAGGTTCTTCTTCCTAGTTAGAATTGCTCAGTTCTTCTGATCCCCTACTTGCTATTTCTTCCCCTTCTGTTGCTAATAAGGATGTCTCCTCCACTGGTACCCTATTTATTAAGTCTTCTGACGTAGAAAGAATACCTTCTGGTACTGTGGATGGCACTGGTAGCTCCACAAACTGCCCTTCAGTCTTTGTCTGAACTCTTACCCTGGCAGCAACATGGGATGATGCGTCAGATCTAGATTTTTCAATAATCTCCTGAATGTATGTCTTCCTTCCCAAATCCTTTCCTTTCTTTGGGGGTCTTCCTCTGTCCCTCTTTTTCAGATCCTTGTTCATACAAATTGTGAAGAGGGTTCATCAAAGTAACAAAATCGCTCCGGACCTGGAGTATGAAAGATAGCTTCCTCCCCACGAAGAGAGTAGGTTCAAATGGATAATAAAAAGAAAAATAAAATCAAAGTACAAGTCCTGAAGTAGGGTAATCACATACCCTCCCCAGGACGAGAAGTTGGTCCTTTAGAAAATAAAATAAAAATGAAAAGTTGGAAACTATGCCCAGGACTTAGGGCAGGGTTGTAAAATATCCTCCCCAAGATGAGGGATTAATTTTAATGAAATAAAAACAAAGCATTAAGAAAAGCAGCATGCTATGCTCAGGACTTGGAGCAGGGTAATAGATGCCCTCCCCAAGACGAGAGATAAATTCTATAGAAAAACAATAAAAAGAAGGAAAGAAAAACAAAACACAAATCACTACGCTCAGGACTTGAAGTAGGGAAATAAATTCCCTCCCCAAGATGAGAGATTGACCCTTAGATCTATTGCAGATCCTGTTCTTGCACCTGTTAGCCTTCCCCGGCAATGGCACCAAAATGTTGGTGTCTGGATATGAACAATGTTTAACCCTTTTTCCACATAAATTATCAACCCGAGGGCGTTAGTTATTTCAAGACTAACGACACATTATATGCAGGAACAAGCACATGACTTGTTGTAGATCATAGGTTTAAATCCATAAACACATAAACTACTGTAACAGCAATTAAATGGATTACAGAATTAAAATACATTCACATCAATTAAAGAATTAAACTATAACAGCAGTAATGAATTCACACTAAAACATAAAACAATGCAAGGAAAGGAAAACACAACACCTGATCAAAAGAGTGGGCCCAACTCTCTGATCAGGGCTATGGTAAACTCACGAATTACAGAAGAAACAACAAGATGTTGTGCATTCAATTAATGGCAAAATAAACTGTTACAAGATCTATATGTAAGTGGGCTTAACCCCGCTTCACAGCCCGCGGGTCTCTTTATACAAATGTCCTGGAATCCTCAATTCCCCTCGGCAACTCAATAATTACAAAAATATACTTTTTTACAATGGAAACCTATTTTCCCAGAAGGAAATCGTAAAAAGTCCTGAAATAACGCTAGTATGAACAGAGTCTGTTATGTTGTAACAACAAATGAGAATAGAGCTGGAAATTATGGGCTGTTCCACGACACACAGCTACAATGCTCCTATTTTGGCCGAATCTGTAGAAATATCAGAGTTAATATATAAAAAGGTAAAACCTCCATGACAATTACTTCATCAATCAAATATCCCATGAAAGATAAGGAAAATAGGTTTTACGTCATGCATTTTAAGAACAATAATGGTACAAAGAGATAGAAAGATAGGGTAAAATGGGAGAGGAAAGTATACAAATTCGATACCCAACTGAGTGCATACTCCAACCTCAAGCCATTGAAATCCATTTCGATCTTGAATCAGCTGTAGCACCAAGAAATTATTTCTACAAATTCGAATTCTATCCAGTCACAAACTCAATTCCTGCTTCACTTTTGAAATTTCTTGTGCTCTGATACCATGTAGAAATTATGCAACATGCATGTATATCTTGGATTCTCCTGATTTAACAATTTACTAAAGTTAAACACTGAATCGCTTCTACAAATATTTTGCGGAATTAAAAACACAATCGCTAATCACATGAACATGAAGAAGAATCAAATCACACACAACAAAAATAATTTCCCAAGGAAAGCTTACAGCTAAAAACCGCACTATCTTCTATTGTATATTCAGCATGGATCATGAAACAATTACATACAAAACTCTTCTCACAAGAGCCCTCCAATACTCAACTAATTGTCTCACACTGTCATATGCAAAACTGACCAACACATAGCCAATTCTCAGCCTCCAGACGACCTGCCTTGCTTGTGCAATTCCTTATGAAATAGATCCCTAAAATATAGGAATTATTGCCTTCCTTGACTGCGCAAGTATCATGGGAACTCCAATGGGTGTTTTTTTGCATGTGTGCAACCCAATAATCCTACAACTGATAGTCAACTTCCCTTTCACCTAGAACTCAACTGGGTCTCCACTGGATCTGACATGCATGTAGCTAATAATAGTAAATCCTTAGTTTCTTGTGAGATCATTGATTGTGAATTAATTAATATTTAATTCACTTGATCTCTCACTAGTGTATCTTCAGTTACAACTAGCACAACTGAGTTAAACTGATTACAAGTTGCATTAACTAATGCACCACTACACTTTGAACTCTGTTACAACTAGAATTACTCTGCATGCCTCACCAACTACCTCTAACTCGAAATCCACTAGCTAGCAGAGTTTATCACTCTCAGTTAACTATTTCAAGTTTACATTGAGAATAGATTATAGTTTATTGTCCATCTTAATTAAGGGATTACCAAAATATACATGCACCCAAAAATAACACTGTGGGCCCCACCCTATTCTAGGTGCTTAATGCAATTAGGCGTGGGTGCTGAAATTTTCTTTTTGAATCTCAACATACTCGTGGCATCAACTTTGAATCTCTTCCTATAAAATTTAAACTGTTAACTTGATGTAGACTAAACCTCACACAAATCAACTCGTCTACACCTCATAAATAAACAAAGTCAAATTCATGACAATTTTTATATAAATAAAAACAACCATAACAAATTAAAATACCTTTACTCTTTACATACATAAACTTAACTTAGCTAAAATACATAATCATAATATAATATTTAATATTTTTAAAAATACATTGATTTTATATCATATAACATTTATTAAAATAGATCAATTTTATAAAATGAAGGTTTGTTGTTTATATTAAAAAAAAGAGGGTTAACTGGTACTTACATATGTTACTCTTGAAAAGAATATATAACTTGTTAAATGTATGTCTATTCGACACATTGTAGTTGTGTCCATAAATAAATTCGTAAATATAAGATTTTTAAGTGTGTGTGTCAATTTAATTTAATTTAATTTAATTCTTTTCTTTTCTTTTGGTATCTTACAACTCATGATAATGCATCAAAATTTTGTGATAGTGAAGATCCAAATCAACTATAGGAGCTTCATGCTATCCTTTTCCATGAAGATAATCTTTACTTGCTAACTTTTGGAAACCCAAAGATGATTTGAAATAGGCTCAAATACCCTCAATAAGGAAAACTTAAATAAATTCAAGGCGTATTCAAACATAAAGAGAAAACATCTCCTAGAAGCAGAAATGAGGTTAGAAACAGATTTGCCAAAACCAAAGCCTAAAACTCATTGTGAGCTCAACACTTTCTAGGCCCAAGATATCCAAGGAAAATTAATTCCGTTCATTATACTAGCAATGTTCTTTCTTATTTGTGTAAGCTCAATTTGATCATGTAAGGAGAATTACATAAGTATGTAGCTCTTGCTTATCGGTCATCTGTTGCTTGGGGTTGTATGACCTTTAGCTTAACCGATATGGATCCCCTATAACTCCCCACCAAATACCCAAAGAAAACTACTCTGATACCATGATCATACCTAATAGCTTTTATAGCAATTTTACAGTCATTATCATACCAAGGGTTAGCAATTATATTATTCTTTATATAAGACACCTTAATAGAGAACTAGCTAATGGAAGTGGATATGGACATAGTAAAATCATGATTGAGGTTTTCAATGTTATTCTTATAAGTTAGAGGCGTAAATCCCTATTTAAATCCTTTAAGCAGAGAACCATTTTATTTTTGTCGAAAATTAAGTGCTTTTGATTTTCACAATTCTCTTATCGGTGGATCTTGTTCATGGAAAAGTTTAGAATTGAAGTTAAATATTTATGATCAAAGTTAGGCTCTTGGTCATTTAAGAGGTCAAAATTTACAATTTGGCTGGAAACATGAATATCGAATATTAGATAATCCATGACACCATTTCCAAGCACATGCATATAAGTTTTATGGTTGGGTTTTGGCCACTTGATTATACCATTGCAAATTATAAGGCTTGAGAACTACAAAGCTTCACTAACTCAATACCAATTAGATTCTCAGTTAGGTCTTCAAAATTTATATTGTATCTACTAGCTAAAACAAGGTCCTTATTTAGCCAAAGAGGATTAGGATTGGAATCATCACATAGAAGAATACCTTGGGTGTATTTCTAGCATTAAAGTATCCTAACAAGAGGATATTACCTTCATTCATGACACTGTTAATATCTTGTTCCAAGGTATTATAAGGGAAATTTTTATCTATATTATTTTTCTTATAAAAGGTAGTTGATAGGTGTGAAATAAAAAATTGTAATGTAAATTCTCTTAACTTTAATGTTAGAGATTTTGATCCAAATGTTTGATTTAGAGGGTCTATCTTATGAAACCAAGTGTGAGGAGAAACATTTTTTTTATATAACATGCTATTCCTCCAATCCCTTTGTGAGCGGCTATCTTGTTCCATGTCGACCAAAAAATGAATCCATTTATGCGAGAGACCTTAGACTCATCGTGCTCTTAAGTTTCAACTAAAAAATTAATATCAATTTCGCTCGAGATCCTACTTAACATAGGACATTTATGCCATGGAAATCCACGACAATTCAAAAAAAAAGGATCCACGGTGTTCCAAATTCCTATTTATTATTCTTATTTTGGTCTCTATCCCTAATAATATTTCCAATCTCTAATGATTTCCCATTTGTCTTCATTTATAGTTTCCTTTACCTTTTGAACATCCTTCCTTAAGTACTCAATTTGGTTTGCTCGAATGAGGTCCTCATTTATAAAGATTCTTGTCCATTTTAAGCTTGCAGATTTACTGAGCATGCCAATTTTATGGTCACTACAACTTACCCTAACACAGATGTCAATTTTATGGTCACTACAACTTACCCTAAGACAAATCACACTATCTTTATGCTCAAATGTATTTCTTAATCTTCTTACTTATATGAGATAAGTTGTTTTAATGTATGACTTATCTTTTAGTCCCTCTTTTACTATGGCTAGTGTGTCCTCATCTTTTGGCTATTTTATACTATCAATTATAAGATCCAAGGCTCTTTTACGGCACTCATGATCCAACTTATTAGCTTGTTCATTTATTTTTTTATGGATTAGAAATTTAATTTATATTTTGTACTATTTAGAGTCAAATTCTCACTTAGTTTTTCTTTAACTTTTTAATCTCATCTCTCAAGAAGCAAATTTTTTCAACCATTAATTGTTTCTAATTTTCTATTCCTTGTAGTGTATCTTCCATTTTTTGCAGTTTCTTTTCGAACCCTAAAATTTCATTTTCTAACAATTTGAATTTATTGTCAAACATCATAGCTAATTATATTTTATGTTTGGATTCTCTTTCTTTTCTTATTTTTCCTAATAAATCAAAATGATCATAAAAAATTTCTATTGCAACTTTGCGTAGCCTCCCCAGAAAGTTGATGTTTTGAGATATGTGGTAAAATGCTCATATTAAAAAAAATGAAGAAAGAAAATAAATAAAATGAACTTACGTACCTGGATTATGAGCAGCCAAGTATATTACCACATAGTTCTTACAGGTATAATGTTGCAGAGTTCATCCGATGTAATGTTGTAAACGATTCAGTATATCTTGGCGAGATAAATGTTCATGACACCTCAAATATTCATTACTTATAAAATTATTTCTCATAGATAAAATTAATTCATGTAGATATTAGATAAAATTAATTCATGTAGATATTCTTATAAGATGTATATTAACAAAATATTACATAAATATTCAGTGTGCACATATACCCAAAAAAATCTTTATAAATAAAATAAATTCAATGTAAGGAATATACCCAATTAGTGGTATATACCTAATTAGTTATCTTAATTTTGTAATCTCAAAACTAATTTTTAAATTGATATTTTTATTTATTTTCCAGTGCAGTACACTTTAATGTTGTAATGTAATTTTGAACCGTTTATAAATAAATTAAATTAAATTAAATTAACTTAAAAGATTAATGTAATGTATTGCAATGAAAACATTTTAATTCGATCAACATAAAATTAAAATTAAAATAATACAATAAAAACAATTCTATAAAAATAAAATAAAAATAAAAATAAAAATGACTCGTGATATTTAGAGTCTATAGTATTGGCCTATGGTATTCTTGTGGAATATAGTCTATTTAAAGGGGGAATTAAACTAGTCTAGATCCATCTTAACTCCATAAGGATCAAAATCTCTTTTAGAATGAAAAGAGATTTGATCTTTCTCAATGCTTGATAGATCCAGAATTAAAATGGATCTAGGCTGGTTTAAATTATAATAAACTTTCAATTGATATAAATTTATTATATCACCTTTATATTTTTTCTAATATTTTATAATCATTTTTTAAACAAAACAATGATTATAGTATTTTTAATGGAATTTTTGTATATTAATTTTATCCAATTTTTTTTATTAATTAAAAATATTTCCAAAAATAACACTTACACATTAAGGAAACTTATATATATATATGAAAAACTTACCATAACTCAGTTATCAAATCACCAATGTGGATAACCATCATTGGCTACTATCTGCAAATGTAGACTAACTCATCATTGATATTCAAGGAAAATCAAGCCACCTAGAATTACTGTGGTCTGGAATGGGGACGACCCAGGGGGTAGACTTTTGCTCATGCCAATGCCTCTGGGTCTTGGGTCATTAGCCTATTTCTTTAAATTTGAGGAAAACTAGCTCTTAGCCAAGCACAAGCAGTGTTAGGGCATACCCCAAGCCCAAACCAATAAAATATACAAACATGTGAGAAATAATATTATTATGTAATTTTATGTCTTTCGGATTAATCACAACAATAGGATTCGGTCGACGTTTCGAACCAACTAATGTGGTTCACCTTGTCATGAGGATGAACCACATTAGTTGGTTAGAAACGTGGATCAAATCCTATTGATTTGATTAATCCGAAAGACATGGAACTACATTATGGATCACAAAAGTCTTAGATCTAACAATATTATTATGGTTTAAATATTTATTAAATTTATAAAGTTTAAATAATTTATTATTTTATTACTAAATTTATAAAACTACATTATGGATCACAAAAGTCTTAGATCTAACAATATTATTATGTTAGATATCATTTTTGGGATTCAACTGCGTTAAGTAAGTCATTCATCTATGACCATTTCCATGGGAGGTAGTCGTAACTGACTAATTTCTCATGATTTTTGAATAGTCGACTTAGCATTCATTGCATCGGGTGATGCTCATATGGGTGAAGAAGTGGGATTGAAATTAGTGAAATGAATCACATAGCGTCAATCATCACTTCTAGGGCATCAATCATCAATCAATACAAAGAGTAAAGAGAGCTCTAATTGAATGGTTCATGAGGCACAATACTTGCTAAGGTTTTGCAAATGGGGTAGCAAGCTAAGTGGGCTTGATTGTGGGGAAAAACTCCACAATTAAGCGTGCTTGAGCCAGAGGAGTTCTAGGATGGGTGACCTCCTATGAAGTCCTAGTTACTGGGTGCAAGCCTTGGAAGTGATGATTGACACTATGTGATTCATTTCACTAGTTTCAATCTCACTTCTTCACCCTTGTGAGCATCACCCGATGCAATGAGTGCTAAGTGGACTATTCAAAAATCATGAGAAATTAATTAGTTAAGACTACCTCTCATGGAAATGGTCATAGATGAATGACTTACTTAACGCAGTTGAATCCCAAAAATGATATCTAATATAATGCACTGCGGTGTGATTCATTCACTAGTTTCAATTCCACTTCTTCACCCCTGTGAGCATCACCCGATGCAATGAGTGCTAAGTGGACTATTCAAAAAACACGAGAAATTAGTCAGTTACGGATACCTCTCATGGAAATGGTCATAGATGAATGACTTACTTAATGCAATTGAATCCCAAAAATGATATCTAATATAATGCACTAAGTGGACTATTCAAAAAACACGAGAAAATAGTCAGTTACGACTACCTCTCATGGAAATGGTCATAGATGAATGACTTACTTAACGCAATTGAATCCCAAAAATGATATCTAATATAATGCACTGCGGAAACCCCTCATACTTAAATACAAAGAGTAAAGGGAGCTCTACTTGAATGGTTCATGAGGCACAATACTTGCTAAGGCTTTGCAAATGGGTAGCAAGCTAAGTGGGCTTGATTGTGGGGAAAAACTCGACAGTTAAGCGCGCTTGAGATAGAGGAGTTCTCGGATGGGTGACCTCCCAGGAAGTCCTGGTTACTGGGTGCAAGTCTTAGAAGTAATGGTTGATGCTATGTGATTCATTTCACTAGTTTCAATGCCACTTCTTCGCCCCTGTGAGCATCACCTGATGCAATGAGTGCTAAGTGGACTATTCAAAAATCATGAGAAGTTAGTCAGTTACGACTACCTGTCATGGAAATGGTCATAGATGAATGACTTACTTAATGCAGTTGAATCCCAAAAATGATATCTAATAGAATGCACTACGGAAACCCCTCATACTTAAATATTATTATGGTTTAAATATTTATTAAATTTATAAAGTTTACATAAATTATTATTTTATTACTAAATTTATAAAGTACAAATAAATGACATAGTCTAACTTATTAACGAAATAACCTTTTTCACTGGAATTCACCAAAACCCGACAATACAATTTCAAGATTTTTTGTTGTTTAAAATACATTTTTGAATGCATAAATGAATTCAGCACCTGAAAAACCCGTGGGGCACTTGAATTATGCAGATTAAACAATTTAAACTCAAGCTTTTAAAAAAAATTGTCGGATTTTGATTAAAATTAAGCAAAAAAATGTCGTAAAAAAAAATCATTTCATCTATAATTTAGACTACCCCAAGTAAATTATTATTTTAGGTTGTGATAATTATTAATTTATTATTGAATTTATAAAGTACAGATAAATTATATGTTAATTAGGGTTATCTTGGGTAGTTGGGAGGAAGGAATGAAAGATCTTTTCTTGGAGATTTTGATAGGAATAAGACGAATTTTTTTTTGGGTCAAAACTTCATTTTTGTTGTTTAAATTGGGTTTTTGGCTGCATATATCAATTTAACACCTTGAAAAACATGTAAGACACTTGGATTGTGAAAAATTCATAACTCAAATTAGTGATTTCAACAAATCCCTAGTGTATTGTAGGTAATTTTGACCAGAAGAGTTTCCCAAAAACCCTCCAAAAAGTCTAATAGATAACCTAAGACATGAATGAAATCATTTCCCACAAATCAATATCAACAATATATACATATTCATCATGTAAAATATAGTATTATACCTGTAAAATATATATATACGAATAAATTATTATTTCATGTTGTGATAATAATTAGTTTGTTATTAATAAAAAAAATATATAGAATTTAAGATGGATTACTTTAGTTGTAATTAATGGTAATAAATGATTATGAATTGAGTCGTGATTTAGTAATTGAAAGAACTCTTACCATATTAACCAGCGTTTAACCGGTGGATTCAACGCACATATAGAGTGGGTTCCACACGCACATAGAAGATATTCGGTAGATGGCACACGGCAATTCTTTTCGGATGAAAAGAAGACGATGTCGAAAGTTAAAAACAAACAAAAAACAAAAGGCCTTATTTTTCAAATTTGCGCTGTGAGTTTGACATTAGATAGATATTTTTGCGTTGTGGTCAGAAAAAGCGTTTCCATAACATCATTACACTTGAAACAATTACGATTCGCACGAGACTTGTCCAAGATTTCGTTAAGTTGGTCGGTGATTTTATTAAAATATAAGTTGTAATTGATTATATATATATATATATTTTGTGGAAGAATAAATTGTAAAAATGGATGTGATAGCTTTTAATTTTTGGAGTTTGTTTTTGTTTTTTATTTATTTTATGAGAATTGAAAGGGTCAATTTTAATGGTGGATATTGGATGGAAGAATAATGTTATTTATTTATGGGATGTTATTATCAATATTATATGAGGCTTGATGGAGATATCACTAGGATTGTGTGAGGTTTTATTAAACTTAGATATACTAATCTCATAGACGACTCCCACCATGAACCTCTCTTTATAAGATTTGAACCAGTGACTTAATAAAGACTAAACTCCGCACAAATCCATTAATCTCGACGATGAAGATGATGATGATCATTCATCAGACTAAACTCCGCACAAACTCACTAATCTCAACGACGAAGATGATGATGATGATGATGAATCAAACTTTAAGAAGGTAAGAAATTAATTAGAATTATTTAACATTTTATTTCTATACTAAAAAAAAGTGAGAAAAGCGCTCCTAGATCACCATAATTTTGCTAAGTTAAAAGGTTAAGAAAATTGGTAGCATGACAAATATTTTAAAAATTAGGTCGAATGTCGATATAAGATACACTCTTCAACCTTCCTAAGATGGCATAGGTGACGAACTCTTTCATGCCAATGTGTTTTGGGAATTGAACAATGCCCAATTTCACTATAAAAGTCATGCTAAAATCAATTCTAATCTTGACAACGTTCACTTTCTTCTTAACACTGATCTTAAAAAATGATTTTCAAAATTAAATTTTCTTATTAATTGAAATTATTAAAATTATAAATATCATTTTAATTTATTTTTTCTTTCTCTAACCTATATGACCTTCGATTAAATTAAATAATAAAAATGGTGAATTTTTCTTTCCTTTCGGATCCTAACCTTAACCTTCATTTTGACAATAAAGTTGGTGCATTTATGAATGTGTAAGGTTGATGCAATGTTTGTTGTTCATGATTTAGTAAATAAAAGAAAATCAAGTGTAATCCTGTAAAATGTTTATCATATTTGTAAATAAGAAATTGAGAACTAATATGATAGATTTAGGTGAGAGATATTTATAATATTTTATTTTATATTTTAAATTATAATAGAATATTTTATATTTAAAAAAAAAAAAATACAACAAATTTTTTAAATATATTAAAATAAAATAAAAAGTCATATTGTTTATTGTTTATTATTTTATGAGTGAGTTTAAAAATAGATATATTAAAATAAAATCAAAAGTCATATTATTTATTATTTTATGATAGAGTTTCAATATTGTAAAAATTTATGTGTGGTAAAGATTTTACAAAAATCAATTTAGAATTTTAATGATTTTATAAAATATAATTTAGTAAAAAGTGTGTTGATTGTGTATTGTTTTATTATTGCATTGATTAGGTGTATGTATGGTTTTATAATTTCCATGTTTTTGGTTAGTTGGTGTAGTATTTATTTTTCTTTCAACTTTTTATAATTTACTAGTTGCATTTCCATTTGATTTGAGGCTTCAAACTAATCTTCTTTGTTTAGATTAATGTCCATGTTTCTAAACATAGTTCATTTTACCTCTAAAATAAATATGTGACATTTTTATTAAACATATGTGTCTGCGATTGTTGCTACTTGGGTGGTATCTGTTGAGATTGCAACAAGATGATGAGCTTAGTGAAAAGAGTCGCCTTCACTAAGTGGGTCAAGTTGGAAAAATAGATGGATTTCTATTTTTAGACATATTGGGTGGAATCTATTTTTAGATTGCCAATCTAAAAATAGATATGTCGAATATTATTAGCTCTTAATAATATTTGGACTATAAACATTATCTTATTCTCTTGGGGCCTTCCAGTCAGTGCCCACGGATGTAGCTGGTAGCAGAAGGTATGCTGTGCAGGGTTGAAGTGGAGCTCTGCCTTGGAACCCAATTCAGACTCATGTGAGTTTGGTGGAGTTATTGAGGTAGTTGGTCGAGTTGTGTTCAGTTTAACTTAGTTAAACATAGTTGAGCTAGTTGTATCTAGTCTAACTGATTGATACACTAGTGAGAATGGTGTGAATTAATTATTAATTAATTCACTAATTATTAACTCATTAATCAACTGATGAATACATCAGTTAACGACATTGCATGGACAGTTTCAGTGGAGACCAGTGAAGAGGTAGGTGAAAGAGCAGTGTGACTATCAGTTGTGACTATAGTGTTGCATGATTTGCCACACACAGTGGTTGGAGATGCCAATGAGGATTGCATGAGCAAGACTGGACCAATTCGAGTTCATTCAGAGCCATTCTTCAACAGTGATTGCGCAGTAGAGGCAGGCTAGCAGGTGGTAGAGATCGGTGCATGGGATTTGCTAGATCGGACCTGATTAGTGTGTAGCAATTGGAGATTGTAATGAGAGCTTGTGAGAAGATTTGTATGAGGATTGTTACATGATCTCTATGACATATAATATAGAGATAGTTGGGGGTTTTCAGCTTTAAGCTTTCCCATAAATTACTATGCTCATATGTGTGAATTTTTATGGTTTTAATGTGTGCATGCAATTGATTTTATTTCTGTAATTAATGATCAATGGTAGAAGAGATTTTGTATTGTGCATGAAGTCAAAGAGTGTGTGATCAGGAGAATCTCAGTTGTATAACATATCAGTTATATAATTTCTACATGGTATCAGAGGGATATTGATCATTGGAGCAATTGCAAAGCATTGAAGCAGTTGAGTTTTGTGCTGGTGGAATTTGAATTTGCAACAATGTTTTCTTGGTGTCAAAGTTGAGATGTCTTTCAACGGATTGCGATTGGAGTATGGCCTTGAGGGCAGCTCGAATTATATTGCATGGAAGGACAATATGGAGGCGGTGCTGGAGGATAATGGGTTGAAGGAGTTCATAGATGTAGAAATTCCAAAACCTGCTTCTAGCGATGTTGCCGCACTTGACGCATGGCAAAAGAAGACAGCAAAATGTTGAAGGATTCTGTTGGAAAGTGTGAAGGATCACATAGTGTCCAGCCTTCATGGTAAAGCTTCTCCATTCTTGATGTGGAAAGCTTTGACAGACTTGTTCCAAAGCAAGAGCGACCAGAGGAAGTTGGCGCTCAAGGATAAGCTCAGGAATATAAAAATGGAGAAAGGCGACAGTATACCGAAGTACCTCACGAAGTTTGTCCAGTGCAGGGATGAGTTGGGAAGTGTGGGGGTTACTGTAGATGATGAGGACTTGGTGAGCTTGGCTCTCCTTAGGCTTCTGAAGAGTTGGCATTCCTATCAGGACTCTATCAATGGTCGGGATAAACTGCCAGGATGGGAGCGACTTTGGTCGGATCTTGTGCAGGAGGAGATAAGGCGGAGTACCAGGGATGGATCTTCATCGAAGAATGTAGATGAAGAAAATTGCGCTTTGGCTGCCAAAGCAAGGAAGGGGAAGGGCAAGAAGAATGCTTCTCAATTCGGTGCGAAAGGCAAGAAGGAGGACATGTCCAAGGTGAAGTTCTTTCACTGTCACCAACCCGGACATTACGCCACTAATTGTCCACAGAAGAAGAAAATTAAGCAGGCTGCTGGATCTGCAGCTGGAGAGGCCTTAGCCTCGCAGTTTGAGCTGGATTTTTCGCTGATCGCATGCTTGGTCTCAAGTGTGATGGGATCAGTGTGGTTTCTTGACAGTGGTGAGTCTTTTCATATGATCGAAGACAAAGATTTGTTTACTGATCTGGATGAGAAATATCTTGGAGTGCACATCGAGATGGGCGATGATGGTAGATACAGTGCGACCGGTATTGGTACCATTTCCTTTGAGAGGGAGTCTGGTAAACCCTTCGTATTGAAGGATGTCATGCATGTTCTAGGATTGAAGAAGAATATTATCTCTGTGGCTATGTTGGAAGACAAGGGATATGATGTTGTCTTTAGTGAGGGAAAGGCTTTCCTGCGTAGTAAGGCAACTGGTGAAACTCGGAGGATAGGGGTTCGAGTTAAGAACCTTTATCAGTTGCTGTTAGATGGCTGCGCAACAATGGCAGGCAAGGCAGAAGGAGTGGTGAGCCGGGATGAGGGCAAGCTATGGCACAAGAGATTGGGCCATCTTCACCATGGTGCTTTGAAAATTTTGCAGCAGATTTCTACCGAACTTCCCAAAGGTACACTTGCACAGTCAGATCAGTGCAAGGGATGTACTTTGGGAAAATTTGTGAAAGCCACCTTTCACGAGAAGGATAGTCACACCATGACGATCCTTGAGAGAATTCACACAGACGTGTGTGGACCTTTCTCAGTAGCTTTGACAACAAAGCACATGTATTATGTGATATTTGTTGATGATTTTTCTCGTAAGTGCGGATCTTCTTCATGCAGAAGAAGAGAGAGACATACTCAAAGTTCTGTGAGTTCAAGGCACTGGTTGAGAAAGAATCGGGGAAGCAGGTGAAGGCTCTTAGGAGCGACAATGGTGGTGAATTCATCTTTGGCGAATTCAAGTACTGTTGCAGCACAGAAGGAATTCGAAGACAGCTCATAGCGCCTCATAACCCACAGCAGAATGGGGTCGCGGAGAGAAAGAACAGAACGATTGTGGGTGTTGCACGGGCGATGTTGCATGATCATGGCCTTCCCATACACTTGTGGGCTGAGGCATGCAATACTGCGGTTTATGTGCAAAACCGTTGTCCTCACAGGATACTTGGCATGAGTACACCCGAGGAGGCGTTTTTTGGTAAGAGGCCTGATATTTCTCATTTGAGGATTTTTGGCTCACCTGTTTACATTCATGTGACGAAGGATGCCGGGAAGAAGCTGGAGCCAACCACAGAGGTTGGGATATTTGTGGGGTACACTGATACACCCCACAACTATCGTGTGTATTTTCCAGACAGTTGGAAGACTGTTATGTGACGGGATATCAAATTTCATGAGGAGAAATCCATGACGTGTTCGCTTGAGAGGGAGCCACACTTGCATGCAGATGAGGAGCTATTAGTTCCTAAGGATAGGCCTTAGTTAGAAGTGATGTGGATCAGCCACAAGAGGAGGTTCATAGAGTGGAAGAAACCACTCATGCAGCGCCAAACATTAGAGGGCGGAAGCGCACTACAGAAGCTGAGTGACTGAATCTTGATGCAGAGAAGATTGTAGGAGCACCTACATCACAACGCAGACAGAGACAGTCACCTGACCGATATACTGGATACATGGCTCTTATGAGCAAGTGTATCGTGACAGAACCATCCTCTTTCGAGGAAGCTGTGGAGGACCCTGCATGGGTAGATGTCATGGTGGAAGAGTATGATTCGATTGTCAGAAACAATGCATGGGAGATTGTCCCAAGGCCAAAAGGGAAATCAGTGGTAGGTTCGAGATGGATCTACAAAGTGAAGCAAGAAGCTGACAGGAGTGTGGAGAAGTACAAGGCAAGATTTGTTGCCCGAGGCTTCTCACATATTAAGGGGATCGACTATGAGGAAACCTTTGCACCTGTCGCAAGGTATTCGTCCATACGGGCGATTCTTGCTCTCTCAGCGCAGATGGGGTGGCACATTCATCAGATGGATGTGAAGACTGCATTCCTCAACGGAGTCATTGAGGAGGAGGTGTACATAGAGTAGCCCGAAGGTTTTGAGATATTCAGCAGCGAGTCGCATGTGTGAAGGCTCAAAAGAGCGTTGTATGGGTTGAAACAAGCACCTCGTGCTTGGTACACACGGATAGATAGTTATTTCACTAGACTTAGATTCTCCAAGAGTGAGGCGGATCCGAACCTATACCAAATTGTGGTGGAGGGTAAGTTGCTGATCATTGTACTTTATGTAGATGATTTGATTATGACAGGTGATGAACAGTTGATACTCTCATGCAAGGCTAATCTTGCAAAAGAGTTTGAGATCAAGGACTTGGGCCTCCTTCATTATTTCCTGGGATTGGAAATTTGGCAGCGCAGTGATGGACTGTTTATGTCTCAAGGCAAGTATGCCCAGGAGATACTGGAGAAGTTCAACATGCATGGCTGCAAGCCTATCGACACTCCTCTTCCTGGTGGATGGAGGAAAGAGGATGCTACATCGGCAGAGGTAGTGGATGCCACTGTTTACCAATAGTTGGTGGGGTCGCTTATGTATCTAGTCAATACACAACCTGACATATGCTACGCTATTAAACAGCTTTCACAAGCTATGTTTAAGCCTACCAAGCTCTTTTGGAAGGCAGGGAAGCATGTATTGAGATATCTCAGAGGCACATCGAGATATGGATTATGGTACAGACAGTCGGATGAGGTGAAGCTGTGTGGCTTCATGGATGCAGATTGGGCAGGGAGCCCAATGGACAGAAAGAGCACATCTGGAGGGATTTTCATTATTGGGTCAACAACAGTTTCTTGGTACAGCAGGAAGCAGAGATCCGTGGCACTCAGTTCAGCGGAGGCCGAGTATATGGCAGCGAGTTTGGCTGCATGTGAGGCTATATGGATGAGGAAGATCCTGGTCGGGTTGTTCGGTTCACACTTACATCCTACTATAATATATTGAGATAATCAGAGTTGCATCAAACTCTCGGTTAATATAGTATTTCATGATAGATCTAAACACATTGACATCTGGTATCATCATATCAGAGAATGTGTGCAGCGGAAGATCATGTTACTTTCTTACATTCCTACGGAGGATCAAGATGCTGATATCTTGATGAAGGCGCTCACCAAGAGAAAATTCGAATAACACAGGGGCAAGATCGGGGTGGCAGATAATCCCTATCTTGTTGAGAGGGAGTGTTGAGATTGCAACAAGATGATGAGCTTAGTGAAAAGAGCCGCCTTCACTAAGTGGGCCCGCAAGCTATTTTTGGCGCAAGTCTATTTTTAGACTATGTCTATTTTTAGACATGTCGATCATATTCTATGAGTTGTCGGATGCTATTTGTGGATGGTTGGTCAAGTTGGAAAAATAGATGGACTTCTATTTTTAGACCTATTGGGCGGAATCTATTTTTAGATTGCCAGTCTAAAAATAGATATGTCGAATATTATTAGCTCTTAATAATATTTGGACTATAAACATTATCTTATTCTCTTGGAGCACTTCAGTTAAGTGCACAGATGTGGCACGGGAGCTGACAGAAGGAATTACACTATTCCTCAGGGTTAAGTGGAGCTATTGCATGGAGACTTAAGTTAGAACTCATGTGACAGAGTTTGGTGGAGTTATTGAGGTAGTTGATGGAGTTGTGTTCAGTTTAACTGAGTTAAACATAGTTGAGCTAGTTGTATCTAGTCTAACTGATTGATACACTAGTGAGAGTGGTGTGAATTAATTATTAATTAATTCACTAATTATCAACTCATTAATCAACTAAATAATACATCAGTTAACTACAGTGCATGGACAGTTTTAGTGGAGACCAGTGAAGAGGTAGGTGAAAGAGCAGTGTGACTATCAGTTGTGACTATAGTGTTGCATGATTTGCAACACACAGTGGTTGGAGATGCCAATGAGGATTGCATGAGCAAGGCTGGACCAATTTGAGTTCATTCAAATCCATTCTTCAGCAGTGATTGCGCAGTAGAGGCAGGCTAGCAGGTGGCAGAGATCGGTGCATGGGATTTGCTAGATTGGACCTGATTAGTGTGTAGAAATTGGAGATGGTACTGAGAGCTTGTGAGAAGCTTTGTCTGAGGATTGTTACATGATCTCTATGACATATAATATACAGATTGTTGGGGGTTTTCAGCTTTAAGCTTTCCCATAAATTATTGTTTTCATATGTGTGAATTTTTATGGTTTTAATGTGTGCATGCAATTGATTTTATTTTCGCAATTAATGATCAATGGTAGAAGAGATTTTGTATTGTGCATGAAGTCAAATAGTGTGTGATCAGGAGAATCTCGGATGTATAACATATCAATTATACAATTTCTATAGTATCTTTATGTTATTTCTCGTGCATTTTGTTGTGGCTATAAAAAATGAAGTTATGTTAGCCCACATGGACTCTTCATGATTTCTCAACACACACTTGATATCTTACAACTCTTGGTAATCCATCAAGAGTTTTTGATAATGAAGGCTCCAAATCACCTATAGGAGATTTATGTTATCTTTTTCCTTTAGGGTAATCTTCACTCAACAAATTTTGGGAACCCAAAGATAATCTAAAATAGGTTCAAATACTTCCAACAAGAAAAACCCAAATAAATTGAAGGAGTATTAAAACATAAAGAACAAACATCTATAAGAAGAAAAAATGGGGATACAAATAGAGCTACCAAAAAAAAATCCTGAAACTCACTATGAACTCAACACTTTCTAGACCAAAGAGACCCAAAGAAGATTAATTCCATTCATTATACTAGAAATTTTTTTTGTAAACTAAATTTTGATTACATAAGGAGAGGTATATAGGTTTGTAGCTCCTTCTTGTCATTAGCCTATCACTTGGGAAACCATTTGACTAATAGAATTGGAGACTATCTATCCAAACAGATCAAGCATCAATAATGTTAACAACATTACACATAACCACTATAAGGATGATAATTTTAAACAAAGAGTCAAAAAAAGCTACAAGAATGATCTAAGATGACTACGAGTATCTTATTGCCACATAGACACTAACTAAACCCTTTAAACTATCCTTAACAAGCCTAGATGAAGCCAAAAGACAAAAAAAACATCAAAATAACTAAGATGAGGTGGAGGAATCCAACTCTACGTGGATATGGTTTGCCGAATTGAGGTCGCTTGCACTAGCCTCAAGAGCAACATTAATCTCAATTCTCCTTATCCTTTTGTTCATTTCCTCCATCTAAAGCACTACATTATCAAGGACCAGTAGCACCTTGACCTTGGAATCATTTCTATCTAGGAGAACCTCATGAACCATTCAAGAAGAGCTCCCTTTACTCTTTGTATTGATATTTTTATTTATATATTGTGATGAGAGGTGCTCTCCAACCCAATACCGTAAAGATGTTGTAATGTAATTTTTAACATTTTAACTAAGTCAAATTAGATAAAAAAAATTAAAATGGATCTAGGCTCATTTAAAATATAATAAACTTCCGTTGATATAAATTTATTATGTCACCTTTATATTTTTTTAATATTTTTTAAACAAAACAATGATTAATTATTTTTATACAATTTTTTTATTAATAAAAAATATTTCCAAAAATAACACTTATACATGAAGGAAAATTATATATATATATATATATATATATATATATATATATATGAAAAACTTATCATAACTCAGTTATCAAATCACTAGTGCGGATAATCATCATTGGCTACTATCTGCAAATGTAGACTAAATATTCAGGGAAATTCAAGCCTCCTAGAATTACTATGCTCTGTAATGGGGACGACCAAGGGGGTAGAATTTTGCTCTTGCCAGATGCCTCTGGGTCTAGGTTGTTAACCTATTTCTTCAAATTTCAGGAAAACTAGCTCTTAGCCAAGCAAAAGCAGTGTTAGGGCATACTCCAAGCCCAAACCAATAAAATATACAAACATGTGAGAAATAATATTATTATGTAGTTTCATTTCTTTTGGATTAATCACATCAATAGGATTTGGCCCACGTTTCAAACCAACTAATTTGTCCTATTATGGTTTAAATATTTATTAAATTTATAAAGTTTAAATAAATTATTATTTTATTACTAAATTTATAAAGTACAAATAAATGACGTAGTCTAACTTATTAACGAAATAACCTTTTTCACCAAAATTCACCAAAATCCGACAATACAATTTCAAGATTTTTTGTTGTTTAAAATACATTTTTGAATGCATAAATGAATTCAGCACCAAAAAAATGTCGTGAAAAAAGTCGTTTCAAGATGTTTTCTTGGAGATTTTGGTAGGAATAAGGCTATTTTTTTTTGTCAAAACTTCATTTTTGTTATTTAAATTGGGTTTTTGACTGCATATATGAATTTAACACCTTGAAATACACATGGGGCACTTGGATTGTGAAGAGTTCATAACTCAAATTAGTGATTTCAACAAATCTCTGGCAAATTATGGGTAATTTTCACCAGAAGAGTTGCACAAAAACCTTCCAAAAAGTCTAACAGATAACCTAAAACATAATTAAAATCCTATTCACCCAAATTCATTTCCCACAAGTCAATATCAACAATATATGCATATTCATCATGTAAAATATAGTGTTATACCATAGATTATTATTTCATGTTGTGATAATAATTAGTTTGTTATTAATAAAAATATATATATAATTTAAGATGGATTACTTTAGTTGTAATTAATAATAATAAATGATTATGAATTGAGTAGTAATCTAGTAAATGAAAGAACTCTTACCATATTAAGAGCGTTTAACCGGTGGATTCAACGCACATATGGAGTGGGTCCCACACGCACATAGAAGATATTCGGTGGGTCGGACACGGCAATTCTTTTCGGATGAAAAGAAGACGATGTCGAAAGTTAAAAACAAACAAACAAAAGGGCTTATTTTTCAAATTTGCGCTGTGAGTTTGACATTTGATAGATATTTTTGCATTGTGGTCGGAAAAAGCGTTTCCATAACATCATTACACTTGAAACAATTACGATTCGCACGAGACTCGTCCAAGATTTCGTTAAGTTGGTCGGCGATTTTATTAAAATATAAGTTGTAATTGATTATATATATATATATATATATATATATAATGGAAGAATAAATTGTAAAATGGATATGATAGTTTTTAATTTTTGGAGTTTGTTTTTGTTTTTGTTTTTTATTTATTTATGAGAAGTGAAAAAGTCAATTTTAATGGTGGATATTGGATGGAAGAATGATGTTATTTATTTATGGGATGCTATTACCAATATTATATGAGGCTTGATGGAGACATCACTAGGATTGTGTGAGGTTTTATTAAACCTAGATACATGATGTGACAATTTTAATCTCAAAGATGACTCCCACTATGAACCCTTCATTATAAGATTTGAACCAGTGACTTAATAAAGATTAAACTCCGCACAAATCCATTAATATCAAGGATGAAGATGATGATGATGATTCATCAGACTAAACTCCGCACAAACCCACTAATCTCGACGACGAAGATGATGATGATGATGAATCCGACTTTAAGAAGGTAAGAAATTAATTAGAATTATTTAACATTTTATTTCTATACTAAAAAGAAGTGAGAGAAGCACTCCCAGATCACCATAATTTTACCAAGTTAAAAGGTTACAAATATTTTAAAAATTAGATCGGATGTCGGTATAAGATACACTCTTCAACCTTCCTAAGATCGCATAGATGACAAACTCTTTCATGTCATGGTGTTTTGGGAATTGACCAATGCCCAATTTCACTATAAAACTTGTGCTAGAATTAATTTTAATCTTGATAATGTTCACTTTCTTCTTAACACTAATCAAACAAAAAAAATATTAATTTTCAAAATTAAAATTTTCTTATTAATGAAAATTATTTAATTATAAATATATTTTAATTTATTTTTTCTTTTCTAACCTATATGGCCTTCAATTAAATTAAATAATAAAAATGGTGAATTTTTATGAATGTGTAAGGTTGATGCCATCTTTATTGTTCATTATTTAGTAAATCAAAGAAACTGAAATGTAATCATGTAAAATGTTTATCATATTCGTAAATAAGAAATTGAGAATCAATATGATAGATTTAGGTGAGAGATATTTGTAATATTTTATTTTTTATTTTAAATTATAATGGAATATTTTATATTTAAAAAAAAATACAACAAAATTTGTAAATATATTAAATACGAAATTCTTTGAGCGTATTTATATTAAAATAAAAAAAAGTCATATTGTTTATTATTTTACGATAGAGTTTAAATATTTTTAAAGGTAAAATTTTATGTGTGGTAAAGATTTTACAAAAATAAATTTAAAATTTTAATGACTTTATAAAACATAATTTAGCAAAAGTGTGTTGATTTTTTTTTTAAATTATTGCATTGAATAGGTGTGTATGATTTTATAATTTCTATGTTTTTGGTTAATTGGTGTAGTATTTATTTTTCTTTCAACTTTAGAGAGTTGGAATTTACAAGTTGTACTTGATTTGAGGCTTCAAACTAATCTCTTTTGTTTAGATTAATGTCCATGTTCCTAAACATATTTCATTTCACCTCTAAAACAAATATGTGACATTTTTATTGAACAAATGTGTCTGTGATTGTTTCTACTTGGGTGGTATCTTTCTGTTGTTTCTCGTGCATTTTGTTGTGGCTATTAAAAATGAGGTTATGTTAGCCCACATGGACTCTTCATGGTTTCTCAACACACACTTGATATCTTACAACTCTTGGTAATCCATCAAGATTTTTTGATAATGAAGGCTCCAAATCACATGTAGGAGATTTATGTTATCTTTTGCCTTGAGGGTAATCTTCACTCACCAACTTTTGGGAACCCAAAGATAATCTGAAATAGGTTCAAATACTTCCAACAAGAAAAACTTGAATAAATTCAAGGAGTATTAAAACATAAAGAGTAAACATCTATAAGAAGCAAAAATGAGGATACAAATAGAGCTACCAAAAAAAAATCATGAAACTCACTATGAGCTCAACACTTTCTAGACCAAAGAGACCCAAAGAAGATTAATTCCATTCATTATACTAGAATTTTTTTTGTAAGCTAAATTTTGATTACATAAGGAGAAGTACATAAGTTTGTAGCTTATTCTTGTCATTGGCCTATCACTTGGGAAACCGTTTGACTAATAGAATTAGAGACTATCTATCCAAAGAGATCAAGCATTAATAATATTAACAACATCACACATAACCACTATAGGGATGATAATTTTAAACAAAGAGTAAAAAAAACTACAACAATTATCTAAGATGACTACCAATATCTTATTGCCACATAGAACTGTTGTGGTTCCTGTGTTTTGGCAGGTTTGGCAATACCAAAAGACAAGACAACATAAAACCACTTTGGGATCTCACGATCTAGCCCTCCTGGATCCAGAGAGGGATCTCTCTGTAAAGGAAAAGGATAATATATCTTTGAAGTTCAACTTCAAGGTATTAGGCTAGTTATAGGGCACAAGGTTTTTTTTTTGTTTGTTTGTTTGTTTGGTTGTTGGGAAACATGAAAGAAGGGTTCAATGTAAGACAAAGAAATGAGCAAAGAAGGATTTTTGGCAATGGGGAGATAATTCAAAGAAAACTCAAGTCCATTGGGCAATGGGGTCATAAAAGGGTTTACTTGCAATTCAATATCCAAGGCTTTCAAATGGGCTAGTCATCTAAAACAGAGGATCTTTAAAGATGATAGTATGGGATGAAATGATATGGAATGAAGGTGAATGACAAGGAAACCTTCCAAGGTGACCACTTAGGAGAAAATCGAGGGACAGGGCATGCCTTAACCGTCTATGACCAAAGTCCTAATGAGGCTAACTCTTCAGACAATAGGAAACACTTATGATTTAACACAAAGGTGAAGCCTGAGATCAGAGAAAGACTTTAAACTTTCAATGCTTTGACATTCAACTTGAGGGATCTTAGAAAAGCTTAACTATTAGAAAAGGACCCTAGTGAGACAAAATCAACTCTAATCTCCCAGTATCCAAATTCTTTCAATTAAAAATAGACAAGAACATCTAAGAACAAACTCTTAAATTCACACATCAGTAAGCAGCGATAACCAACTACTATACTGGTTAAATTATCTTGAATTAGTTCTCAGATTGCACAATTAGTAGAAAACATCAAAGATAAGAAGAGCAGGAAGCATTAGGGTACCATGCAAGGGTATATCCTAAGCCAGATTACTGATTTCTTATTAGAGAAATGAAATATGATGAATTACAGAGGGAAAACATAGACAAAGATAGAACACATCACCGCTGCTTTAAATCAGGATCCAATGAACATGCTTGTCATATTAAAGAGCAACACCAGTAATATACAACATTGTCCAACAGCTTGATATTAAGTCTGAAATCATCTCCTCAGCCTATTTTACGACTGATACACACATAACTCTATCTCAAAGAAACAGCTTACAATCCACGGTTATCCAAACAACAACCTTTACAATGTATTTTTCATGAGTTTTATAGCTGAAAGAGAGGCAGAAGAGGTAGATAGAACTTTAAATGAAACATTAAAACAGAGGAAGAAGAGTGCTTGAGGCCCATTCTGTTTTAATATCCCTGCATTAACTCTCAATACTCTTTGGATGAAAGAGTGGTCTTCGATAGGCTGATAATAACTTCAGAGGTATGTTCTTTGATGCACTTTTGGTTGTTCGTACTCTGTAGTACTCTAGGACCAGTAATGCAGATAAATGAATTTTAGGCCTGCCATGCTGTGTAACTAATGCTCTGGCTATCTTAGGACTACTGTCAGGGTGGTGATCTTCTTAGGAACGTAGATGGAGAATAAAATATTATGGGAACTCGTCCTTTCTTGGGGAAGAACCTTCTGCTAATGTGAAACACCAATAAGATTTGTTTTATGTGCTTCAAGCTTTATTAGGCTTTCTGTGTCTTTCATAAGGTCTTCAATCTGCACATTCGCCCTCTAATACTGGATTAGAGCTTTAAATCTTCAATAATAGGCTTTAAATCGCTTTAAACCTTCACTGATACTCTTTGCCACTTCTATTGACTGTCTCTGTGAATGTTGCAGGCTTTCATGGCGCTAGAGGGTTTGAAACAAAGTTAGTAACTCTGATTTGGATGAAAACGTGTGTTTAAAACCCCCTCAGGAGTCTTTCCTGCAATCTCTGGCTCTGAATAAGCTTTCTCTGCGCTCTGTGTCACCATGACAGTGACTGTGAGAAAGAATGGTTTTCACCATCTGTAACCCTGCAAAACACAATAAACCTGTTAAGAAAAAACCTTGGGAGTGGAGGTGGATGTTGTGGAGGCTCGTGGAAGATGGATGCGCAGCGACGGAAATGGTGGATTCAGGCGAAAAACGGCTGAAAACCATGCAGAATGGAGGAGAAACTGGTCTGATGGAGGTCTGGTGAAAAGATGGTGCTGGACTGTTGGATTAGATCTGATGGTGGTGATCAATAGTCAGGATTCGCTGGTGGAGTTGCTTTAGAAGAGTTAGGTGAAAGAAAATAACTTTAGTGTTAAAACACCAAAGTTTAGCTTTTGGGCGAATACAAAGGAAAAATGGTTAAATTGAATGAAATCGGAGGCTATTTAATGGTGGGACCCGGAGGGCGGAGGGAGATTAACTATGGGCCGTTGGATCTCAGGAGGAGATCAACGATGTACATCTTCCAACAAAGTCTTTGGATGCTCCGATGAAATAATATGGTTGGGGACACGATGAAATGTGAGCCGTTGATCTGGATCAGATCAACGGTCGGGATTGAATGAGGGATTATATAAGGGAGGGGCGGTTTGTAGAGGAAAACAACTATTTTCGCGCAACTTTGGAGTGGTTTTGAAAATCTCCCAAAAAAACGCGATATGCCTTGCCACTCGACACGTGGAAAAACAAAACCACCCATATCACGTGATTTAAAAATGTTAAAGTTCGGACACCAAAGTTACGCGATATGGTTCTCGGCCGTTGGATTGCGGGCGGGGAGATCTGACGGTGGAGGAGCAAGCACGATGAGGGCAAGATGCACGGGTGGAAGTGGGGGGCCAAGTCAAAGGTGGTTTGAATGCGGGCTGTCAGATCTATGGAATGAAAGGCTAAGATCTAGAAAGAGAAAGCGAAGGCAGAGGAGCAGGTGAATGGGCAGGAAGAATAGGAGTCGTTGGATCTCAAGAGATCAACAGTGGAGATCTAATCGCATCGGAGCAAGGCAGGGGGCCAAGACTCCGATTGTTGATGTTGCGATTACGTGTGGACTGTCGAATCAAAGGTGAGATCGACGGTCACGATTGGATCGGAGATCACCAATTGAAGGGAACACGGTGGCACATAGAACTTTTTGCGATTGGCAGTGATGCGAGACAACGCAGGTCGTCGGATCCGTATGGATGATCAACGGTGGAGATCCAGTCAGAGATCGCCAATCGGAGGAGGCGAGGTGGCGCTAGAATTCTTGCGATTGGTGATCATGCGAGCCAGCACTGGTCGTCGATCTATCCGAGAGATCAACGGTGGAGATCGTGGCGGAGGCCAATAGAACAAAAAATCTTGCATCAGAAAATTTCGATTTACAAAGGGAATGGCACATTCGGAAAGCTCTGATTGCGATTAGCGCTCGGGGCTTTAGCGCCTGGTCTTGGGTGCAGGTAATATGTGGGGAAGTGGTTAGGGGCTTGGCCGAAAGGGGTTTAAGGCCTCAAATGTAAATGGGGGTTTTTAAGCCAAAATGAGTGTTTTTCAAGGAATTTTTGGCTTTCAGTAAAAGGGAAAAAAGGGGTTTTAAGCCTGTAAAAGGGATTTTTAGGGACTTAAAAGGATTTTGGAGGATTTTAGACGGATATGGAGGTTCTAAAGGGGGAAAAAAGAGGCTTACTAGAAATGAAGGGAAATTATTGAAAATGGGCAAATTACAGAGGCCTTTTGAAGCATTCTTTTTCACAAACAGCAGGGATTTTTCAGTGGAAATAGCAGTGAAGATATCTTCAAAGGAAAAATACACATAGAGGCTTCAAGAATGAAATATTTTCAAAGGAAATGTTTCTCTTGAAGGCTCAGAAACATTTTAGCCACCTATTTGCTATGTCAAAAATTTATAGGTGGCTAACGGACACTAACTAAACCCTTTAAACCATCCTTAACGGGCTTATAAGAAGCCAAAAGACAAAAAACATCAAAATAACTAGGATGAGGTGGAGGAATCCACCTCTACGTGGATATGGTTTGTTGAATTGAAGTTGCTTGCACTAGCTTCAGGAGCCACATTAGTCTCAATTCTCTTAATCCTTTTGTTCATTTCCTTCATCTAAAGCACTACATTATCAAGGAATAGTAGTACCTTGACCTTGGCATCATTTCTATCTAGGAGAAACTAACCCAAAAATTATATCACCTTTGAGTCTGATAAACATTGGCACTCCCTAACTACGTCCTCTTCTAGGTCTTATAATTCATCTTTGACTTCAAGTGGGAGTTTCTCACAAAAAAGTCATTTTTGGGTCTTTGCTTGCATCCTTGCTCAAGAGCCCCTGATGAACTCCTTTCTCCTATCCCTTATTGGAAGCAAGTTCTTTGTCTTACCATTTTCTCTATTATATGAAAAATCAATGAACACAACTCTTGTGCAAGGAATAGCTTACTGAGGCACCTCCTCTAAGCCGACAAGCACAAGCAGGCTAGGCTCTCCCGCTAAGAAAAAATTCTACAGCTAATACAAAACCCATGGAGTCTTGAACTCAGGAAAGGAAGGGATACGAAAGGTCGTGGCTGAAGAGCTTTCCTACTTTGTTGAGCTTGGGCAAAGGAATATGCATTAAAATTAATCAGAAAATTTTTCCATGAAACAAATATGAATAAGACCTAACTTGAAAGCGAAGACGAACTGCAACATGTGAGGATCAAGTTGAGGATATGACCAAATTGTGGAAGTAAGATCCACTACCCTACCATTAGAGAAATTTTGAGGTATAAAATGGGCCTCCTAAGGAATATTATAAAATAACAGTTGAAATAATAAAATAATATTAGATTACATCATCAAATTTTAGAGGTAAAATAGAAAAAACTACTTTTTCAACATGTATTTTCAACTTATATCTATACAGTTTCACTCAAGTTTCGAGCGGGAACACTCGTTGGATGCAAAATTTAATTCCTCATCCAAGGGGTTTCTATGTTTCATAATTTCGATGAAACCCGCTACATGAAAGATGAGAAATACATGAAAAAAATTATTTCAATCACACTTTTTTCATGTATTTCTCAAAAAGAAATGAAACTACAACATTTTCATTAGAAAAGGAAAGTGCTTTAGCTTCTACCCATTTAGTGACATAATCAGTGCACACAAGAATGTACCTCTTTTTTTTTATGGAGGATTGATTGGTCCAACAAAATTCAGAGCCCATTTTTCAAAGGGTTCAATAAGTGCCTGTGGTTGTAAGGGGATTTCATCTGAAGGAATAGGTTTCCCCATTCTCTGACAACTGTTACATCTCTTAACATGTTCCTTGACATCCTTGAAAAGGGAAGGCCAATAATATCCTAAGAGAAGGATTTTTTAGGAAGCTGTCTTTTCAGTGAAGTGTCCTCCACATGGTTCATCATGACATGCTTTTAGTATCTAAGGTATTTCATGTTCTTGTACATATCTTTAAATGATGAGATATGGACCTATCTTGTACAATTCTTCATTTACCCATGAATAAGATGCACTCATCTGAATGTTTTTCTTCTTTTCTCTAGGAAACAAATATGATGGTATCTTTCTTGTACCTAAGTAATTAGCAATGTCTGAAATCCATGGAGATTTAGTAGATATTGCAAAAATATATTCATCAGGAAAACTACCTTCTACTGATGTATCATTGTTATCATTTTGAATTCCAGACAAAAATTCAGCAACTGTGTTTTATTTTCCAGGTCAATCTAAAATGGTGATATTGAATTCTTGCAATAAAAGTAACCATATTGTGATTCAGCCACTAGTAATTGATTTATTCATTAGATATCTAATTGTGGAATGATCTGTGTGAATGAAAGTTTCATAGTCAGTGATGTAATATCTGAATTTGTTAATCGCGTGGACAACGACTAGAAACTCTTTTTTAGTAATAATATAATTCAACTCTAATGGAGTTAAATTTTTACTTGTGTAATAAATGGCATAAGGAGTCAAGTATTTTTGTCCCAATACAACTCCTAGAGTTGTTTATGAAGCATCAGTTGAAATATGAAAAGGAAATTTCCAATTTGGTCCTGTTAGGATGGGTGCCTCAGAGATATGTTCCTTCAAAGTTTCAAAAGTGTTTTGGCACTCAGGATTCCAACTAAATTCGCATTCCTTTGTAAGAAACTTAAATAGTGGAGATGAAATCTTTGTGAATTTTTCTATGAATCTTCTATAGTATCCTGTAAAACTAAGAAAACTTGTAACATCTTTTTGACATCTTGGAATTGCTAATTTGGAAATAACTTCAACTTTAGATGAGTCCACCTTAATTCCATTTCCTGAAATACGGTAAAAAAAATCCTTCAGTAAACATCATAAAGCATTTTGCATGACTTAATGAGATATTTTATTCCTTACATCTTATGAGAACTTTTTCCAAATTTTCTAGGGCTTATTTAAAATATTTTGCATAGACTGTAAAATAAGCCATATACACTTCCACATAATCATGAATTATGTTAAAATTTGCAACAAGAAACAGTAAAATTGGAATCCAGAAAAAACATGAAATGCACACACACTGGTGTGGGATCACAGGTCACACATGAGTGAGGGATCCTAGCGACACATTAGTGTGCAACCAATTTTTAAATAAATTGGAAAATTAATTGTAAACTTATCTCATAACAACTTGTAATAGTTCACTAAGTGTGATAGACTTAGTTAGCTTAAGAATTTCGCGTTGAGGGTCAAAGGATAGGCATGTAGAGTGATTCTATTATTATCAGGGTCCAGTTGTAGTTGTAGCACAAGTGTAGTGTGAGTGTGATCAGTTAACTCACATTAATTGAGTTAAAATTATTTTAATTAGTTCTAACTGATTGATGAGCTAGTGGAAGATAAAGTGAATTAAAATATATTTAATTCACAAGTAGTGATCTACCAAGTAACTGATGATTCACTATTAATAGTTGCATGCATGTCAATTCTAATAACAAGCCTATTGAGACAAAGTTTAAAGACAAGTAGACTATCAGTTGTATTTTTGGCGAACTGCCTAGGTGCAGTTATAAAGTCAGAGGAAGCCTCCATAGGGATTGTGCAATCAAGGAAGGTTGAATTTCCTATTTAATAGGGGCTTAATTCTCTAGGGATTGCATAAGTAGGGTAGGCTTAGGGTAGGTTGATAATTGGCTATGTGTTTGTCCAATTTTTCCTAGATCGGTGTGAAGCAATTGGTAGAGTGTATGAGGTTGTGGTGATCACAAATACATTGTATTGTTTCATGATTCCTTGGTTGATTGTACAATAAAGATGGAGGGGTTTTGAGCAGTTGCTTTCCCCAGGAAAATATTTTGTTGTGTGATTTATTTACTTCTTTCTCTTACTTGCATCTGATTGGGCGATCATGTTTTATATGCCGCAAATATTGTATAAGGATTCAGTATCGTGTTTTAGTACATTACATGATCGGATTGAATGCATTGGTGTAATTTATACAAATTAAATCATAGAAAATACCTAATAATTCTCTTTGGAATGTTGTGGGTTCATTGCATAATCCAAAAGGAAGCACTCGGTAAGCATAAGTTCCCCATGGACAGGTGAAAGTGGTATTGTCTTGATCTTCTAGTGCTACCTAAATTTGATTATACCCACTAAAACCGTCCAAGAATGAAAAATATTTCTTCACTGCTAATGTATCCAAAACTTGATCTATGAAAGGCAATGGAAAATGATCTTTTAGAGTAGCCTTATTCAATTCCCTATAATCAATGCATACACTCCACTTTCCGTTCTTTTTAGCGACAATTACTAAAGGTGAAACCCTTTGATTGTCTAATATTGGGTAGATAAAATTTACATTCAATGGTTTTTGTAGTTCCTCTTTTACGATTTCCCTTAAGTTTGGATTCATTCTTCTCTTAGATTTTTGGATTGGTCTGGAATTCTCCTCAATATATATGTGATGTATGCAAATTTCAATATTGATTCCTTTCATTTCAGTGTATTCCCATACATATGTGGAAGAGTGTTTTGTAATGTTTCCATTAATTTCTACTTTTGAAATTCTTCAAGATTTTTGTTTACATTTAAAGTTTTACCTGGAAAGATTTCAATTGAACAATTGCAAAATTATTCCATGGAATATAAAGACATTTGTCTGGATGATAAATATTCAATATTGCATTGTTCTTGAAAATTTTGACTACTCTCACATTGTGAAGATAATCATTATTTTCTAGTAAATTTAGAATATGATTGTCTTCACTAATTTGGGAGATAGTAAAAATAGGTTGTATGTCATTGTCATCATCCATCCATTCCTCATTTTCTATTTCTATCATTGTTTTTGCTAGAGGGTATACTGTGAATTTTTTTGTTGAACTTCCATCAGAGATAAACATGTCACCATATCTACAACTGATGAAGGCATCAGCTGTAGCTAACCAAGGTCTTCCTAATATCAATGGATGTCCTAATTTATTCTTGCGAGTTAAGATCATAAAGTCAACTGGATATTCCCAAGAATCTAAGGATACATAAACGTCTTCTAATACACCATCAGGTTTAATTACCTATATGTCTATCAATTATAACAATGTAGGTGTATATTGAAGATCTAGAAGTTTTAGTTGCTCCATAGTTTGTTTAAACAAAAAATTTATGGCTGCTCCTAATTCGATCAATGTTTTTGGGATTTCAATACTATTGATGTGTGTCTTCACAATGGGACTTCCTGGATCCAAATATTTTTGTATTGTTGTTTTTCCCATCATGTTATCTGCAATTTTTCCGACTAGTTGTATTTCTTTTACTTCTTTTCTCTTTCTCCCAAGTTTCTTTATACTCAACTCTCTTATTGTCTTTGCAAGGATTGGAATTTATTTGATGGCTTGTAGAAAAGGGATTTTTATACAGACATTCTTCAGTTCATCTAACATAACATAATCAGGCAATGTGATTTGTTTTTCTACTCCTTTATCAATTTGTAATCTTTCAGGGAAAGGAGGTTTTGTTATAGACATTGAAGGTTGTTCTACGATGGGAGTTGAGTTCATTGGAGTATCGTGTCTTTGGTTTTGAATATTTTCATTTTTATGAAGAGATGTCTCTCCTTCAGAATGATTATTTTTCTTTTGAAGATTTTCATTTCGATGAAGAGATGTTTCGTCATCAGAATGATCATCTTTTGATATTTCATAAATAACAACAGAAGGTAATTTATTTTCTAATATTCTACCATATCTAAGTTGAAAATTATTAATATCTAGTGGATTTATCATACAAGTTTCAAAATTTTATCCTTCCATGTTGTAAACAGGTTGTGCATTTTTATTGTTTGGGTTTGGAAGTGGTTGAGCAGGTAGTTGGTTTGGTCTTGTTAGGTCCCTATATTACTAGTATAGTCCCTTATTATGGTTAGTGTAACCCCCTTATTGTTATTGTTGTACCCATGAAACCCTCATATTATTATTATTGTGCCCTTACATTATTATTGTTAGGTCAGCTAGGATTACATTGTGGCCCCATGGACTCCTATATATAGAAAGGAGGTTTTTTCATTTCTATCATCCAAGAATTGTTTTATGTAATATATTGGAGGTTGACCCCTCGAAGTGGCTTATTTATAAGGTATTGATCTCTCTTTTATTCTATTTTTGGAGCTGGTTTCAAAACATTTGGTATCAGAGCTTTTGATTCTAGGGTTTCGCTGCTCCAAACAGGTCATCGTGGAATTTTCGCTATAAATTTATTTCTACGAAGATTCAAAAGCTGAAATTTTTACAGAGCGAATCTAAAATCCTGAGGCACGTCGTGTAAAAATTTCAGATCTTGGTTCGCAATATTTCCGGAGATATGATCTGTGGAAGTTAGGGTTGTTTTAGGCTCCCTAATTTCACCTAGAATAGGTCATCGTGGAATTTGAGCTATAACATTTTTTCTACGAAGATTCAGAAGCTAAATTTTTTACAAAGCGAAGCCGAAATATTGTGGAACTTCCTGTAAAAATTTCAGATCTTGGTTCGTAATATTTTCGGAGATTTGATATGTGAAAGTTAGGGTTTTGTCAGGCTCTCGATTTTTTTTTTTTTTGTAAGCTTAGTAGGTCCTTTCTATTTTCTATTTATATAAAAAAGCAGGTATAGTAAATAAAAAATTAAGCCTCAACCCGCCCAAAGGAAACCAGGTCTGTTGGCCATTTGAGTGCATTGAACGCCATCCAAAACATGTACTTCCTAGTATACTACAAATAGTCTTTATATAATATCTCAAAAGGGATATTTTAACTAAAAATGCAGAAAAATAAGTGAACTCCACAATATGCCATAAAATCACTATTTACTTAATAGAGGATTGCCATGTAAAATAAAGGCGCATAAAACACTACAATCCATCAACACATAGAACAGGAAGAATCTCAACATTTTATTATAAGTAATAACTGGGGTTACATATAAATCTGACCCAAAATAGTTGAGATGGAAAACTGACCATAGCTGAGATGGAAAAATGGCCACCAAGATGAACTGTTGCGCTGCGTTGGCCTCCAAAACTGACTGTTTCACTCTCCCTCTGGCAACAGCTACCATTGAATCCACTGAAGCACATGTTGAAGATCTGAATGATCCTAACTCCAATATCCCTGAAGCTCTGTGAAACTTCTGAATGAATTCTCCTCAACGAGAGTTGGGTTTCTGTCCAACACTCACAAATCACCCGAGGCTTTCCGTCCTGGGGCTACGGCTGAAGTAGAGAACCACGTCTCAAACCTCTCATACAAGAAAATGATATGATCCAAAGATATCCCTCGATGGCCTCCTCCCTTTCTTTTATAGATCTCTTGGAGCCTTCTAGAGCATTATTTTATTATTATTTTATTCATGGAGCACTTTTCCCTCTTATTAAAATATTCCTTTTTAATGCAGAAAAGAGTAAATCGTAACCATGTCTCCTCTAGTCACTAAAAATCATGTCCAACCATCCCATCATGGAGGTCTCCTCGTCCCGGTTCCAATGAGCTATTACACTAAGGTGTTCTATCATGTATTCCTCCTGGAATGCCACCTTGAGCGTAATCAACTGAGTTAAGTCCACAAATAACTCAAATTTCTGAAAGTTGTCGTAATGCACCAGAACGAAAGCCAAACTGCTCGGATGATGGAATATATCAAGAGAATTCCATCCGACCGCATAGAAACTCCTCCAAAAATCCCCTGGGCCCGTTAATGACACCAATCTGTACCTGTGACCGGTCTACTCCTAACTCTGGAAGTCCATCCTAGCCCTGTCATAGGTGACACCAAAAAAGGGAATATTACAGACCTTCCACCCCAAGATTGCTTGCCCTCAAGCAATCCAAATATGTGGGCCACCCTTTGGCCCGATGCAATTGAGATCCAATGCCTGGATCCCATACAAACCCCTGGGTGCTGCTATGCACCTGTGTTAAGCCACTCGGAATATACCCCTCAATGCCGGGACCCCAAACTAATCTCTCACTATACATGTCAACAAAAAATCCTCCCAGACCCTGTTGAGATTCAAAAATATGATGAGCTTAGTGAAAAGAGTCGCCTTCACTAAGTGGGCCCGCAGGCTATTTTTGGCGCAAGTCTATTTTTAGACTATGTCTATTTTTAGACATGGTGATCATATTTCAGAAGTTGCAGTATGCTATTTGTAGGATATTGGTCAAGTTGAAGCAATATATGAAATTCTATTTTTAGAATATTGGGCTAAGTCTATTTATAGATTGTTGATCTAAAAACAGATGCATGTCGATTATTATTAGCTCTTAATAATAATCAGACACTAAACAACAACTTATTCTCTTGGAGAAATTTGTTTCAGTGCAAAGATGTGGCACATCAGTGGACTGAGGGAATTATGAAATTCCCAAGGATTTACTGGAGCTAATGCATGGAGGACTCAGTTAGAACTCAAGTGGCAGAGTTATGACATAGTTGGAAGAAGTAGTTATGGAGTTGTATTTAGTTTAACTCAGTTAGACTCAGTTGATCTAGTTGTATCTAGTCTAATTGAATGATACACTAGTGAGAGTGGAGTGAATTAATTATTTAATTAATTCACAAATAATAACTCATTAATCAACTGAACAATATAGAAATTAACTACAGTGCATGGTAGTTTCAGTGGAGACCCAGTGGAGAGATAGGTGAAAGGGCAAGATAGACAATCTGTTGTGACTATAGTGATGCATTGATTGCATCACACACACATTGGAGTTGCCAATGAGGATTGCGCAGTTAAGGCAAGAGTAATTCGAATTCATTCAGAGCTATTCTTCAGCAGGGATTGCGCAGTGAAGGCAGGCTAGCAAGAGGCAGAGATCGGTGCATGGATTTGCAAGATTGTTCCTGATTAGTGTATGTTGATTGTACTGTACTGAGAGCTTGATAAGATTTGTATGAGGATTGTCATATGATTCCATGATACATAATATATAGTTGGGGTTTTCAGCTTCAGGCTTTCCCGATTAAAAACAATTGTGTTATGTGCGATTATTTTTATTTATGCTTTACATGTGTGTGCAATTAATTTTCCGCAAAATATTAACAAGTGGAATGATTCAGTATCTTGCATAAAGTTAAATAGTGTGAGATCAGGTGGATCTATGACATATGCATGCTTAGTGCATATAATTTCTACAGACCCCAATGCCACCATAGCCAATCATCGCCCAAGTCCCACAGCTCGGACTAAGCACTGCCTCTGGCTATATATGACGCCCCACGAAGTGAAGTCCGCCAACAAGCATCAATGCTCCTTGGCTCTTGCTGTGTTGTACCTCTAACTGTATAATTTTCCCCACCAACTGTGTACCAACTCATCACCTCTCTCCAATCCATGTCCTGACTCAATCCCACACTGATCTTGCCCTCCTGAAATCGGGATGGAGTGCTGAAGAAACGATGACCTGTGCCCCACTACCAGCTGGAATCTGTAAAATCTGCTATGTCTAAGGGCCCCTGCTCTGTTGTGCTCCCTACAAAGAAAATCGTACCATCAAGAGGGTAACAGCTCATGATCTCTCACAAATCTATCCTGGAAGAAGAATCCAATGTAGTGTCAACTACATACAGAATATGCCCAGAGAACTGTCGCCAACTCATAATCAACTCATGTTGCTCTGTCCCGTCTACCAACGAAAGCTGCCTGTAGAAGAAATCCCCTCTCTCTATAATGGGAAAAAGTGGGCAAGATATGCTGCAAGCCCCATCTATGTACCCCTGGAGAGTGATACTCCTTGAGAGTACAACAGCTCTGTTGACTGCATGTGAACCTATATGCACCTCATCAATGTGTTGGTCCACAGATGGATGCTCCACCATCTCCAACAGCTCCTCCCACTCCTGATCAGGAATGTCATGCTCCTGCTGTTTACTAGCCCCCTACAAAGCCATCCCATCAACCTCCAACACCTCCAGAGGATATGGATCTGCAACTACTGTCACTGTACTCGATGTCTGTGCATCTGACTGCTCCACCTCAATGATTGACCCCAAGGTTAGTCGCATATCCATCATAGACTTAATGTGAGCACCCATCTGGCTCTCCCCCAAAGGAATATCATGCATGATGTGAATAGTATCCTCCTTTGCTGACTCAGGCTCCATCATATGCTGCTCTGGCTGAATCGTCACAAGTGACTCATCACCTAGAGTATCTCTCGTAGAGTCCCCTGACTACTCACCCTGCACACTGGAACACAACTCTGGTCTATTGTCATCATCTCTGCATGACTGCTCTCACTCCCCAAAAGCGTCCTCAACTGATCCCATAGACTCATCTGAGGAAGATTCCTCACCCTGGTATATAGAAGGAATGTCCTCCTGTTCTACCTTTGCCACATCATCTACATCACTCAAGCATGAGTGATCAGGCCCCCAAATTTCTTTGCAGATGAAGCAAAGTCCCTTCCTCCTCAGCTCATTTCTGCTGCCAGATCCACCAAATTGGAGCAGCTCCTCCCTAGTAAATTTTCTCCTGAATAGCCCAATATTCTGCTCAACCAACCCTTGGGCTAGCTCATAAGCAACAGGTGAGACCAACTGCTCTCTACTCCAAATTCTCAACAACCGGGTATGCAACTCTCGGTTAATGGTCTCATGGTCTCTCATACATGATGACAAGATGGACTGCATGTGTGCTATGACGGTGTTAGGATGATGTCTCCTAATGCTGAAGAAGCATTGGAACATCTGTAGAATCAAGCCATCACACTCAAGGTCAAACATGATGACATAAGTCTTGAATGTGGCCATACTCCATAAAGTCTCAAGCTTCTTCCCGAAGGTAGAGCCTGCGCTGTTGTCCAGATCCTGGAAAGTCTCTACTATCAATCTCATAATCCTCCTCATAACATCATCACTGTATGGAGCTATAGGTGCGGTCAAATTCAGGATGTTACTGAGGCATGATGCAACTAGAAGTCTGACCCCCTCACATGGTTCCTCCAAGAATTTGGGATGTATAAGAGCAAGCATAGCTGGTTTTAATGCCCAAATTAGTTTCCTCCCTTCTGCTTGGTTTATTGTGGATAGGATTTCATTGAACTCATCTAGTTTGGACAAAAATCTCCATGACATCTTCATGTGTTTCAAATCTGTCCCAAGTGCAAAAATTTTGTGACCAATCCCCAATTCTCCCTGCAAATATTTTGGCTATCCTTTTTGAAGGATGGCATAAATCCCCCTTGCAAAGGGTCTGCTGTTCAATTTTGTTTTCTGGTCATCTGATGCATGGTGGTTCAAGGAACCAACTTTTATTCTTCTCAAGCTATTTAGGAATCCCTCCATGGTTTAACCAATGATATGATCACTATTTTGCTGAGTTTTTATAGTGATGTAGGTGTAGTTTTTAGTGATAGGCCAACAATTTTTATAGCACATTATATTCAAAAAATGCCATGTATAGCCAAAATAAATTACAACAATATGGAAACTATCATAATAAATATGATAAAGGAGAATACATCATAATGGGTCTAATAGAGAAACCTAGTATAGATATGGCGGCATTTTCCTCAGAATGGTTGATCGCCTCTTCGATGCCTTTGCTGCAAGAGACTTTAGGCGATCGATATTTGTTTATTTTCTTTAAACCTCTGCTACATCCCAACGAATTCTGATGTATTCGGCCTCCAAATTTGTTGTAAGGAACGCCCTCTATCCTACTAATATGTTACATGCATATGTATTGGTTCATACGGAAAATTTCATCTCTTATTTAGATTGCAGGAAGGTTACTCGCACACAATACGTAATCTTCAGACCTTCGGAAAACTTGGCTCTGCCCGTATCTCTTACGTGCAGTCAATGTGAATCCACAACACGTAACTGTTACATGCAGTCAATGTGAATCCGACTACTCGCTGACCACAACGTCTCCAATGGTTCAATCCTAAGAATTAAAATTTTCTCTCTGATCAAATGAATGGGATAAACAAAAATTATTCTTGATCGATTTCTGATTTTCTCCAAGGATTTCCACCATGCTTCAATCGCCCAACATCGATGGCCATCGCACCACGCACTTGGTGACTTTAATTCTTCTGCACTGCGCCATCAACCTAATCACCCTCCCTTTGGAGCAACCGCTATCTATATTAGCATAGAAATTTGATGGATCAAAGCTGGTCAAAAAAATATTTCAGGTGGGAAATTCGAGTCTTCCTTATGCACACAGCCACCATCAGACACCAATTCCAATTCCACCATCAAGCATGCACATTAGCGCAAATGATTCAACCCTTTTGACGGCTCACAAAACTATGACCTCTGCGTGCTTGCTTAAATGGAGATCAAAACACCAATATTTTTCTAGCACTCTGGATCTCTCGTAGCAGTGGCATATCTTGCAAATGCCTGTCCTACGTCCCACGTGTAGTTTTATTACACGACGTCTGATTACTGCAACCCATGCCAAATTTTAATTTGGTTGTAATACGATGGCTCAAATTTACACCCCAAAATATCTTATGGGCTCAAAGATGAAATATGGACCTGATCACGGTGCAGCGTTGTTATGATTTTCGGCCTTACGCTATGTGGATTCCTCTACTGCGTTGATAATTAAAAGAATGTGTTGTCACCTTCACAAGAAAATGTACACGCTATTTCCAAAACATGGTCTCTTTAAAATTTGATTTTGATAACCTAGAACCAAATAATGTTGTTTGAAGATTCTTCTTATGGACTTACAAACATCATGGTCGGCCTCCAACAGAAAAATACGACCAAGATTTACTAATTCGATTCTTCTTGCCCGTAGAAGAGAAAAAAATTGATTTATTTGTTGCTGGAAGGAACTTATGCCACAATAGTTCCAACTCGTGTTTTTGGGAAACAATTCTTCCACAATAAAGTCAGCCTTGTGATTTTTACAACACCAGAATATGCCCACAAATAGTTCTAGCGAAAACTTCGATTTTGGGTTAATAATAAATTTTCCTTCCAAAGCGGCCTCTAGAATTATAAAAGTCGGCCTTCGAATAATTTCAACGGCCCCACCTTTTACAAATTTGATAGAATTCGGTCGACTCTCCCTTTGGAATAATTCATACAGCTCCCACTAGAACAAGATTATGAGTTTGATAAAATTTCGCCCTGGTCCCATAATCTTGATTTTTTTTCTTTTCTCTTTAAAAAAAATAAATAAATTGGTAACGGAATCAACGAGTATTCTTTAGCAAAAATTTGGGTCTTCTTGCAAGGATATATTTTCTGCGATGCGTCTCCAAACTAAATCCTCAACAATCTATAGTTAATCCTCAGGCTGGCAGGAACACCAGCTTTGATACCACTGTAATATCCTGAAAGGGACATTTAACTAAAAATGCAGAAAAATAAGTGAACTCCACAATATGTCGTAAAATCACTATTTACTCAACAGAAGATTGTCATGTAAAATAAAGACGCATAGAACACTGCAATCCATTAACACATAGAATAGGAAGAATATTAGCATTTTAATATAACTAATAACTGGGGTTACATATAAATCTGACCCAAAATAGCTGAGATGGAAAACTGGCCACCAAGATGGACTGCTGTGCTGCGCTGGCCTCCAAAACTGACTGCTGCACTCTCCCTCTGATAATAGCTACCACTGAATCCACTGAAGCACCTGTTGAAGATTTGAATGATCCTCACTCCAATATCCCTGAAGCTCTGGGAAAATTCTGAATGAAGTCTCCTTAAAGAGAGTTGGGTTTTCTTCCAACACTCACAAATCACCCGAGGGTTTCCGTCTTGGGGCTACGGCTGAAATAGAGAACAACATCTCAAATCTCTCATACAAGAAAATGATATGATCCAAAGATATCCCTCAATGGCCTCCTACCTTTCTTCTATAGATCTCTTGGAGCCTTCTAGAGCATTATTTTATTATTATTTTATTCATGGAGCACTTTTCCCTCTTATTAAAATATTCCTTTTTAATGCAGAAAATAGTAAATCGGCTACCATGTATCCTATGTTCATTAAAACTTATGGCCAACCATCCCATAATGGAGGTATCCTCGTCCTGGTTCCAATGAGTTATTACACTAAGGTGTTCTATCATGTATTCCTCCCGGAATGCCACCTTCAGCGTAATCAGCTGAGTTAAGCCCACAAATAACTCAAATTTCCGAAAGTTGTCGGAATGCACCGGAACGAAAGAAAAACTGCTCGAATGATGGAATATATCAAGCGAATGACATCCAACCGCATAGAAACTCCTCAAAACTCCTACAAAAATCCCTTGGGCTCGCTGCTGACACCAATCTGTACCTGTAACCGGTCTGCTCCTAACTCTGGAATCCATCCTAGCCCTGTCATAGGTGACACCAAAAAAGGGAATATTACACTTTAGGTAGCTAATATCAAAGTTTAATATTAATAACATTTACATAATGCAAAATAAAGCTATCCACTATCAAAAAACTAAAAGAACTAAGACTGGCTAATCCTCAGCTGACTGGCTAGTCATCATCTGACTCTTCAAGGGCCGAATCTTTGACGCTTGACCCTGGCATATCAACCTATTGCATAGCCTTAATTTCCTTCTCGATTCTACCAAGATGAGCATACTGGTGGAGTTTACGTAAGTTCATTTCCTGGATGCTACTGTTAATCTCTGCCAGAGTGGTAACTGCCTTGGGATCTCCTCCTACTTCCTGGACTGACATAATGGCCTTAACCAGTAGGCATTTTATCAGCTAGTAGGTTCTGATTCAGTGGTGAAACAAAGAAATTCTCCCTCAGGTATGACCCGGGTCTTTGATAACTTGTTGTAGTTCTTCCGCTACAATGTCATCCTCTTCTTCATTTTTGGCTCTAGCTTCCGTCTCCCAGACATGAATGATGGATTTTATAAAACATGGTGTTTCCTTTGAATAGACTGGGAATAAGGGCTCCATGAGTTCTCTGTTAGATTTCATGCCTCTCTTGGCTGGCGGACTTGAAATTTTGGCCTTGTCTTTGTCCGTATCTACCTTTTTGCCTCTGTTTTTCTTCACCATATTTGGATTGCGGTCAGATAGGAATATTGGTCTGAATCAAGTAACTATAATCCCTGGAGCAGAAACGTGATAACAAATACCCAACCAGTTAATGAACAAAGTGCAAGACATAAAATGGTTGGGGATAACAGCTATGGGATAATGGTGGTCGTGAGCCCCATGAAAATTCCTAAGACTAAAATAATTCTGCCTACCCACCATGAAATTATTAATTGTATTACTAGCTACCCATTCAATAGAAAAATCAGAGTAGTAGGAAAATTTAACTAGAAAACATAGAGAGACAAATAGTTGTTGACTTTGACTATGAAACTATTATTGCATGTACTCCACAAATCAAAGCGACTATCTACCCCATACACAAGCAGAGGGTGATAAGCAAGCAGGTTCCACCTGAAACCAGAGAACACAAAATAATGAATTCTCCCCCCCCTTCCCTGACCAATGTCAACATCATGCAACTGCATGCATGCAGTTTCCCAATCCCTGACGAACAATTCCGACCCGGAGTGAGGGTGGCTAACTGCTTTCTCACAACATCTACCACCCAAAACATAAGCTAACGAGGGAATTACATTCAAAAACTTATCTATCCAAGAAGTATTATAACCTTGCACACGCGGACCCAAAAAAAATCGAAAATTGACCATACATTTACAGGGTTTTTGACAGATATTTTAAAGATAGTCCAGAAAAAACAAATATTTTCCTCTGCATGTTGCAGAACTCAGACACTCTCTTCATCTTAACAGCAAAAGGTGAATTTGATACATACCAATAAACCAGTGCAGCAGGCCACTAGCGAAATCTATGGGTTCTTCCGAGTTACGTGCGCCAAGAACCAACTTCTTTGAAAAGAAGGAATATGACAATGCTTTGTAGCCAAAGCACCTTTACCTGCCTTAAGACAGCCCGCAGGCACTTTCCCCAACCTTCTTCTAACATCCCAGCTGTCCACCCCAGCTGTTTCACCTGCGGAGTGATGATCGTCATTATGATCATACTTGGGAAACGTCCTCTCCAGTGCCTCGGTGTCCATGTTCTACCTCTTGGCGCATGCGGGAGCCACATTCCAGTTATTCCTCTCCATGTTGCATTCCACCTTGTCTACCTTGTCCTCTTTCCAGGCTCCCAAATTTCATAACTCTCTCCCTGAGTGTCGGATTTGAATTCTGTAAAAAGTTGCCACAAGTAGAGAGACTATAGTTTCCTTTTTATCAATTTCGGAGCCAAAGGAGGAAAAAATGACACGTGGCACATCATACAAATTTTCTTTTTTGTACTAGTCCAGAATTAGGTCATTGTGGGAGATTGGGCATAAATTTTCCTTGAAGAATCCAAATCAGGTTAGACTTGTGGCATTCGAAAGAAGATTTAGAGTGCTACTACAAGGCTGAATTTCAGATATTGAAGATTCGAAATCATAGATATAATTCAATTTCAATATCAAGCTCCTCAAAAGTAAGAAAAATGTGTGTATTTTTTTTCCGAATTGCATAAGTCTTGTTTGAAGAATAAATTTGAATTGATTCCACAAGCATATTGTAGAATAGATATTAGTATTGGGTTCTAAAATGCCCCCTAAAAATAATTCAACAATTCATAAGATTACGTACTCTAGATGATTTCAAAGTCATAACCCAACATCTTTGTGACCCATTTTTGCTGCTCTCCTAAAGATAGTCTTTGTTCCAAAAAATGTTTAAGACTATCTTGATCAGTTTTTACCTTGAAGTGTCTTCCCATTAGGTAAGGTGTCCATTTATTTAGTGCATGTAGTATTGCCAACATTTCCTTCTCATAAATAGCCTTTTGTAAATACTTTCCCTTGACTGGATGACTTTAAAAAGCAATGGGTCTTCCTTCTTACATTAAAACAGCACCAATTCCATTTCCTGAGGCATTACATTCCACAATAAAGGTTTTTGCTAAGTCTGGCGTAGCTAAGACTGGTGCTAGGCACATTGCCTCTTTAAGATGTTCAAAGGCCTTAGTTGCTTCAGGAGTCCATGAAAATGCATCTTTCTTCAGTTTTCTAAATTCATTCAAGAACATCTAGAATAATGTTTTTATACAAAAGCAAATTTTACACATCACCAAAATAAATTAAGTAAAGGAGGATTCTAACATGAAGTAGGGACTTTACTTAATTTATTTTGGTGATATGTGAAAGTTGTTTTTGAAAAAAAAAAATATTCCAGATATTCTTTAATGAATTTAGAAAACTAAATTATGAAAAATAAACTAAATCCAAACTTAAGTAAGTCCTAGAAATTGAAATGAAAAATATTTTTAATAGCTAAGGATTTATTTTGAAAAGAACTAAAATTCTAAAACCAAAAAGCAATTCTAATTTTTATGTATTTTTGAAAATTTAATGTGAATGAAACTTATCCTAAAGAATTAGTAAAAAATATTTTATGTTGATAAAATAAATCTTTGTTTATGAAATAAAACTTAATTGAGCTCATAAGAAAAAATTTCTAAAATGTATATCACAATATTTGATCTATGATAAACTTCTACTGCATGAAGAGGATATGAATTGATCGATGATAAACCGATCTATGATAAACTTCTACTGCACGAAGAGGAAATAAACTAATCTATGATAAACTACCTATGCGTTTTAACTATCTAAGAATTAAATCTATGAAAGAAACAGAGCATTTACTCTAGCATGAAAATATTCTAGAGATAACAATAATTGTAAATTAAATAACAATCATAAATCTAAAAATAATTGCAATGGAAATAGGACTGAAAACTGAGCACGCATCTATACTACATCATATTGTAAACACATAAAAATTTAAGCTATGCAATGACAGTTAAATAACGAAAACGAAATTAAAACATTTTCTGTTGCAGGGGCCCTCCATAACATATGGCTTGAATCTACTCCTTAATATCTTCGCATTATAATTCTGGAACGTTTCTTCATTCGATTAAGGGATAAAAACAAAGTTTTAAAAGATGTCACAATCTCGCAATCATTCGCGTCCTTTACACAATTACTTAGCCTGTTATTTATAAAATCCTAGAATTAAATGTTCAGAGGATTTTACACCATCTAAGACTAAGAAAATTTTATCTATAACTCTGACCAGAAATGAGAATTTCGTTGCTTCATGATTTGCTATGTGGCAAAGAAAATCGTGAAGTTCTCGTTCGTTTGCTCCAACTCTCGTTTGAACGCTCCTTTGACTGTGTTCTTTAGCGTTTTCTTGCTTGATTATGGATGGATGAATAGGAAAGGATCCATGATTGGATCATTTATCAACTACCCACATATTCTGTTGCTCCATTAATACCTTAGAACCTATCGAACCATGACGGTGGCTACATAAACATAGTTTGGCTACATAATTGCATTAATTCTATAGCTAAATACAAATTTCATTATAATACTAAGGAACAATTGAAAATATGAAAAATAGATCATTAGGATACCTTACCAAGTCAAAAATGTGCATTTCAACACTTTTTTGAGCTTATTTTGTTGTCAAAAAGAAGAAAATATAGTGAAAAGCAATATCAAAATTGAGGTAGTCTTAAGGCTCCACATTCCCCGACAAGGAGACCATTGCATGTCCTCATGCAAAAATACAAAAATGTGAGTCTTATCATGTTACTGCGTCTTCCATGAGACCTCTGCTAGAACATCTAATTTTGTCTTCCTTGCTTTCCTTGTAGTTACATCTACCCTTGGTTTTCTCATTAGGAGTTTATATTTCAATTTTATGACCTACCTACTTAGGTGTTTATTCTTCTTCTTTAACTTTTTGTTCTTCTTGAACCATAAACCCATATGTAGAGAGTATTGTCATTTATGGTTTTCTCAATCTAGCTCTGTAATTTCAAGGCTTCATTTTCCTATTTAATATGCTTGTTTAGTGTCTCTAGTTCAAATATTTCTTGTTTTAGAGTATTCTCAACTAGATGTTCTTATGGAATATGAGGTTGGTCTTCAAAAAATGATGTCCTCCATGCATCTCTTTTCTCCAAAGACTCAATATAATCATAAATTTCATGTTGTACTGGATCAATATTTGGAGTTAGTCGACCTGGACTCTCAGTGGGTGAAATGACAGTGGGGGATGGAACCCTAGGATCTTCCTCTAAATCAACAAACTATGTTTCTTTTTAAGGTGGTTCCTTTACTGTCTTTTTGAGTCTATAACTTCTTCTTACTGGTTGAGGATGATTTTCAACTTTGGCCTTTCTTTCTTTATCTTAAGCTCTTTTGTGTTTATATATTTACCCTTCTCTTTTATGTTATCCTCCATTTTATCTGCTTGCTTCTTGAATTTTCCCAAAAGTTTCGCAATGGGGATTTCATCTTCTGACTGTTCTTGGAGTGGTTTTTCATTTTCAATTTTTATTTTTCTTCCTCTTTTTGACTTGCTACTATTATGTTGTTCTTGATCTCTTTCTTAGAAATGGTTTCGAATTAAGAATTTTTCCCAAGTATCCCCTAAGCTTTCAAGGTGAAATTCAATGAGAATTTTTACTAATCCATGATGATACATTGCATTGTCTATAAATTGAATTCTCTTCTAAACAGTTCTTGTCATTTTCTTCAAACTATGCAATAAAAAGTATGGAAGGTTTATTTCACTATCTTCAAGGAAGTTCATTAACAACCTAGCATGGTAAAATAACATGCATCCAAACCTTCCCTCGCAGGTAATGAATTTCTAAATTATTAATAACAAATTTCTCCATTTTCCTTTAAGAGCTGTGCTAGGAATCCTCTTTTTAAAAATTCTAGTATCCATACCTAGGTTTTTTAGAAATCTTTTCCATCCTTCTCCTTCAATTCCTCTATTTTTAAACCAAATTTCTCCTATCTTTGGTATTCCAATAGCTTCAGCTATGAAATACTATGTTATTGCGAACTTGATGTCTCCAATTTAGACCTCCACTCCATCAAATGTTCTGGCAAAATATTTGGTAACCTCCTTATGACCCTTTAAAATTTTTCCACGAAACTGAGCCACTGAGATCTTTGTTACATTTCCTTTACTTGTGGATATCCTTCCATAAATTATCTCCCTTCAGTTTATGTCCTCACAATTACTCCCATGGCCGCCGAGAAGATTTACCTTAAGACTTCCTCTTTGATAGAGTAGACTGAGGGTTTTAGTATGAGCTACGAGTATAACTGAATTCTGCTGCGAAATGGATGATATGTAAAGTTGAATGAATGAGTGAGGTTTCAGAATTTTCGAGAGCGTGAGTGAGGTTTAATAAAATGTGACCGTTTAAAGTATGATTTGGATTGTTTCACAAACAAGTTCAGGATTTGATGTCAGAGTAGTCGTGTAAATGATGAGGATTTAGTGGCAGAGTATGAGATGGGATTTTGATTTTACATGATCAGGTATTTTAATAATTTTTTTGATTTGGTGGTATAAAATGATCAACTAATTCATATGTCAATGTTTTCATCCTTATTATTAAACAAAATTTGCATTTGCATACCTTAAATTTTGAGGTTGATAACCTTCAACTTTTTCTTTTTGTCTTGTCTTGAGGCATTCTTTAGTGTATTCTTCAATGCTTCGGTCAAAAAATTCCTGTCATGTCTGAGCTGCAGAATTTCATCAATTCTGTAGCTATATTTATATTTTGTGAAAAATAAAAAGCGATGCAAAGAATTGGGATTTTTAGAACAGGAATAAAGAAAATATAAGGTGCCAAAAATAGATCTTTTGGTTTTCACCCTATATTTTATGTATAAGTATGCCAATCAATTATTGGTTTTCATACTTATAAAAAAATTATTATTATTATTATTATTATTATTTATTTATTTATTTTTTAAAATTGAAAAATAAATGAAAGCATACTTCTAAGTTGGGGAAGAAGAATAATTTTTCTTAACCAACTTTTTGTTAGCATTATCTTGAAAATCTTGTCAAATTCCTCTTTTGTCAATGGTTTGTGATAGATCCCCAGTCGATGCCCATTTACAAGAAGGGGGGATTTTTCTTCATGAATAGTTCTAATCCTGACTGCTCCATTATCTCAAATGCTCTCTCAATCTCATAAGGCCCAAGCCAATGAGTTTTAAATTTCCCTTGAAAATCCTTGAACTTTGAATCAAAGAGAAGTACCCAATCTCCAGTTTGAAATTTTCTTTCCTTGATATATTTATCATGCCATCTGGATCTCTGTTGCTGAACTAGGCTAGTATTTTGAATTTCATATTATCTTATTTCATCAATCTCATTGAGTTGTTCCATTTTATGTTTGTATGATTCTGACAAATTAAGTCCCAGTTTAATTGTTGTCTTGAGAGTTTTTATTTGGAACTCTACTGAAAACAAGACTTGCTTCCCATAAACAAGTTCATAGGGAGTATGTCTTGTTGTACTTCTCCATGTTGTGCGGTAGACCCATAGAGATTCTGGAAGATTTTCTGGCCAATCCCTTCTATGCAAATGTACAGTCTTTGTGAGGTTTTCCTCAATCACCTTATTAGTGGACTCTACTTGTCCATTTCTTGTGGATGATATGGAGTGGAATTTTTATGCTTGATTTTTTATTCTTCCATGATCTTCTGCACCATTTTGGATGTAAATTGAGCCCCTTGATGTGTCACAATTTCCCTTGGGACACCAAAACGAGTAAAAATATCCTCAAAAATAAATGAAACTACAACATTTTCATTAGCAAAGGAGAGTGCTTTAGCTTCTACCCATTTAGTGACATAATCAATGCACACAAGAATATACCTATTTTATTTTGATGGAGGATTGATTGGTCCAACAAAATCTAGAGCCCATTTTTCAAAGGGTTCAATGAGTACCTGTGGTTCTAAAGGAATTTCGTCTGAAGGAAAAGGTTTCCCCATTCTCTGACAACTATCACATCTCTTAACATATTCCTTGGCATCCTTGAAAAGGGAAGGCCAATAATATCCTAAGAGAAGGATTTCGTAGGCATTTCTCTTGTCAGCGAAGTGTCCTCCACATGGCTCATCATGACATTCTTTTAGTATCTTAGGTATTTCATGTTCTCGTACACATATTCGAATTATGAGATATGGACTTGTATTGTCCAATTTTTCATTTACCCATGAATAAGATGCACTCATCTGAATGATTTTCCTCTTTTCTCTAGGAAACAAATATGATGGTAGCTTTCTTGTATCTAAGTAATTAGCAATGTCTGCAAACCATGGGGATTTAGTAGTGTTATGCGGATAAATCCTTCTTGCGGACAAGAATGATCTCCCTAGTATCCTAAGGATATCTAGAAACAAATGACCAAATGCAAACCATTTTCTCTAGATCATTTGCGATTCATAATTATTAATTAACAAAGTACGAGTGCATGCCCCTACCTGAAGTCCAATGCTTGTTGTAATATTTATATCCAGTCGCTCCAAAAGAGGTCACTTCAGCATGTGAGACCTGCAATCAAAGATATAAAAAAGGATTAAAAGCACCTACAAGATATAATAATTCAGAAAACACTAATCTATCTCAGTGATCAAGGAATCCAAGAATTATATTACTAAAATAGATACATGAGCAATTTAATGAGAAAATAGAATCCATTTGTATTAACTTGTATAATAATAAGTAACCTTACAACCTTGTCGCCTTGATGTCATACAGGTTCTACTGGGGTCTTGAACAATTGTTTTCCTTTGGTTTGACAAGCCTTCTCCTCTCTGAACTAGCATAAAACTATAGATATGAGTATGTGATCATTCTCATACCAATGATGCCAAGTATTAGAGAGTATGATTTCTTCTGCAATTTTCTAATCCACCAAATTCTATCAATCTACCCTTGAGACTAAAACATGAGTTCAATTTATAGGAGAATGAAGGAGGTTTCAGTTCCATAAAGAGGGGGATAAATTCCTCTCATGAAGGGATTTTATCTCCAAATACCAAGGGATAATCTCCATTAATGAAGGGATAAAGGTTCATGAATGAAAGGATTAAGCTTGACCCGATTATGCTTCTAAAAGCCTCCAACTGGGAGAATATTCGAACAATTGGGCTTCTAGAACTTACTTTTTCTTTTATTTTACCTTTTACGGGGATCAACAGTTTTAATGAGATTTTCTCCAATTCCAAAACTTGGTCTAGGAACTTTATGGTTTTGGACCTCTAAGGGAGCATAATATAGGTAATGATGAACCCATATAGACAGCTAAATGTCATGGTGACAAATTTTAGTGTAATAGATTTCCCCCTAAAGTGCGAAGTCTGAAGTAGCTTTGAAGAGTGAAGTGCTTTATCATTCCAAGGATTTGGTTGCAAAAATACCGGTCGAAACCTGTAAAAACGTTCAATGCAAACATATATATGTATATATCATCGCTAAGGTAGGAATTCCCATACTTAGATCAAAACTAACTAAATGTTTTGGTATAGAAGTGATTTTAAAATTACATCAATATTAGACACAGTATGGACGCAACCATCTGTCATAAGTAGTCTACTGTATCATGAATAATAAAACTCCTCGCAGCCTGGATGGTGGACACTAGATCCAGGGTATTGATTTCCGCTTCCCAAACTAGTACGATTCTATCCATGCGATTGATTGTGTCAAAGTCGAACATGGTAGAAACCACTTGATTACCAGTCAATGATGTGAACTGCTAACAAGTGTGAGAGAAACCACCAATAATTAAAATGGCTCTCAAAGTACTCAATACAATCCACGAAGTGTGAATGAATGATTTTTAGTCGAAAACGTCACAGAATCATTCGATCGAAGGTCAATGATGCAACCTGTCATTGAAGGCGAGAAACCCGCCATTAGGGCATGCAGATCCCAAGGTACTGATAGGATTCTAGATCAACTTTCTAGATGATGAGATGTCATCGATAAAACGTGACCCGTCGCAGGAAAGCCCACGACATGAAACCATTAGATCAAGTTTCGAAGAAATTTTTAGCAAGGACTGACTCAGGGATGGTCAGCGCGAATGGAGACAAATTTTTGCAATGAATGGTTTATTTAAATTGTTCTCTTGAACACATAATGACACTGCAGATGGTTTGGTGACAATTGACCTAAAGCTAATACCCAAAAACCAGCTGAAGACCTTCAATGTGGTTTGATTAACTTTTAGACAAAGGATTTTCCCAACCCAGGTATGAGTGTAACAAAAAGTGCCGTGTTCAAGAGTGGTATACTGCTTTTCAAAACAAATTATGACAACTGGATTCATTTTCTCTCTATTCCCCCACCATTTCTGTCAAGTACCTCTTTATTTTTGACAATTTTGAGGAGGATAAAATTTACTTGTTGTGTAAGCTCATCCTTCGGATGAGTCCAACTTAGTATTAAAATCAAACCCTAAGAAGGAGTGGTTCGTTCCTGTTTGTAATCGACAGGTCCTTTACTGTTAAATTTTAACGAGTCCAGTACAGGTGAAACTCGGTGTTTTTCAATTTTAGGGAGTCAGAAGAAAAACATAAGAAAACTCTGTGGTTGTTATTTTTCGTAAATTTAGTCTTTCAAGCCTGAAAAAGGATAAAAATAATACAAGAGAGAACTCTATTGACAATTATTAGTCAACGTATACCTTTTTCATAAATAGTCCATTTCAGTCCGAAAAAGGGGTAAACTTATACTGAAAAGACGACTATTCATTTCCTTTAACGAGTTTCAATAGTCAAGTACTCGGAAATATTTTCATATTTAAAGAGTCTGAAAAGGGCTAAAAAGAGAACTCCAGGGTCTCAATTTTTCGTAATTTTCAAGAGCTTGGAAAGTGATAAAGTATACTCAGTTGGCCAACTTTAAATTTAATTTACGAGCAGGAAAAGATGAAAATAACTCGACATTTTCATGTGTTTTACGAGAATGAAAGATAGCAAAATAATCTCGGGATTTTCATGAGTTTAATGAGTCTTGAAAATAATAACCGAAATGGACTCAATATAGGTTTCATTTTTATACAAGCTTGAAACATAGGAAAAATTATGCTTGAGAGTGGTTTCATTTTTACACAAGCTTGAAATAGTAAAAATTGTACTTGAGATTGGTTTCATTTTTACACAAGATTGAAACGTCGGAAACTGTGCTCGTAAATGGTTTTAATTCCCCCCAAGCGTAACTTGCAAGAGCATATGCCCCCCAATCTTCATTTCATTCACATAAGTGGACTATTAGGTGGATGGAATGAAGGTTAACTTACGAGATCATATGGAAGAATCGACTTAATTAGGAGAGGATTTGTTTCATTTTTTAATGAGCTTGACACAGGAAAATAACTATGCTCAAGGGAATCTGTTTCATTTTTTAACGAGGTTGACATAGTAACAGGAACTATCCTCTTTGCCTGATTCATTTTTTAACGAGGTTGACACAATAAAAGGAACTATCCTCAAGGTGACTTGTTTCATTTTTTAACGAGGTTGGCACAGGAAAAGAACTATCCTCATGGGTCTATTTCATTTTTTAATGAGGTTGACACAGGAAATGAACTATCCTCAAAAGGGCCTGTTTCATTTTTTAACGAGGTTGACACAATAAAAGAACTATCCTCAAAAGGGCATGTTTCATTTTTTAACGAGGTCAACACAGGAAAAGAACCATCCTCATAGGAACCTATTTCATTTTTTAACGAGGTTGACACAGGAAAATAACAATCCTCGTAACAACCTTGATCATGTCTTCCAACTAGAAGACACACATGTCAAGGGACACTCCTCGACCATGGCTTCCAAGAGGTCTTCATCAGATGGAATAACAATTCTCTGGCAGGAAAACATGTCAAGGGACTCAATAGGGATAAGAACATCGTGTTTAAATAACCCCACAGAATTCACCATGTCAATTATTGTATCTAAGTCAAAGTAAGTCAAGAAAATAGTGAGAGGATCGCTTGCATCGATAACTGAAAACATGGGAATGGTTGCCACATAATTAACCTGTGGCGGGGTAGATACCACTTCTGTATAAAGAAAATTCAGGGATGTCATATTATTGGTAGTCGAATCAAGACTAGCGAATGAAAGCTAGTTAACAGTCACAATGTTTCCATTGTGAGGGAAAGACATCACACGAAAGAGTGTTGATACGACAACTTTCATTGTATAGACATAGTCTCTCCCAATGATAAAATTAAAATCCAAGGGGCCTCTGACTACCATAAGATCAATACAGATAGTTTTTCCTTCCAAGGTAATAGGAAACTTAGGAAGGATCCCTAAAGGTTCACTAATGGTTCTATTAAAAGATGACAGATTCTGTGTAACAGGCACAAGCTGAGGGGAACCCAAAGCTTGCCAAGTAGTTGAGGATAAAATACTAACAAAATCACCTTCATCTATATTTGTGCGATGCACATTCTTACCACAAACCTTCATAATGATTTGGAAAGGGATGGAGGAAGGAAGACGAGGTTCTATCAGTCTATTTCAATCAAAGTAAAAGTCCTCGGTACTTGGAGGGGGTTTTAAAAAAACAGGTGAAATTCCCTGTGGCGTAGAAGAATTTGATGTAACAAGAAGAACCTGAGCAATATGAATTTCACTCTCTACAGGGAGAGTGGGATCGACCGGATGTGAAATCAAGTTGACCACTTGATCAACTAATGGATCATCAACCCGAGTGATATGAGTTTCACTCCCCAATGGAAGAGTAGTATTCATTGTACTTGGAATGAGATCAATCACTTCGTCAGCTGACGGTCGGTTGGGAGAAATTTTACGATAACCAGTTGGAAGTTGTTGCTGTGGAATAGTACGATTTTCCAACAATTTTGAGGCTTCATCCATGTGAAGGAAAATGTGAGTTTGATGACTCCCTTTGCATAACCTACAAGGACACCTAAATTTACCCTTTTTCCCAGGAACCTAACTATCATTGGTTGATGGATCAACGGTAAGTTGATATGATTTGTCAGACCATACTTCCAAGACCTTCGAAATACCAGGAAAATTGATAAGGAAGTGGTAAACCTTACAAAGCTTGCAAGGGTATTTGGGTTTGCGATGCATGTTGGAGGTTTCCTCAACACTACCAACACTTACAGCCATGGTTGGTTGGCTGACATCTTTCTTATCTTGCTTATTCTTCTTCTTCCCTTTCTTCTTTTTCTTAGCCACCTGGTTACTAGCATCAATGCTTTTACCAAGTGAAGATGAAGAAAGGGATAAAGACATGTTGGGCGAAGAAGGTAAAGGGTAAACATGAGGTTGGTGATGTTGAGATGGTGAACTCTGTTGAGGTGAAGGATCTGGTTGAGGTGAAACAATTTGCGTATTTGAGGCCAACGAAGTTAAAAATAACCATACCGGTAAACCTATGGTAAATCCAAGTAATGAAAATTTAGCCATATAAGGAGGACCAACATTTCCAAAGCAAGGAAAAGTACTAGGATTCTCGTTAAGAGGGGTTCCTTGGTTGGTAAATTCTGGAAGAGTTTCCATTACATTCAATTTCAGTGAATTTTATTAACAATTTAAAAATATTAACAATTAAATTCACAATCCACACCTAAGGTTTCTAAAAAGTAAAAACAAAAAAATGAGCATGTGCTATCAAATCTAGGAGTCAAACCACACACAAATAGTATTTTTCCACAATAAAAACACTATTTGGTGATGAAATCCAATGTCGCAGAAATTAATGTGGAAAACTGGCGGTTGGAACAGTTACCCTAACAACCTGCTTAATGAAACAGTCCAGTACAAGTACCTCCACTATACCATCTTGAAGTGAAGTTCACCCTCCGGAAATTCCAAGTGAGTCTAATCAACATCTGCTCCAAGCACAATGGGACCTTCCCTCCACCATCACCTTGGGAAAAAAATCCTAAAGATTATGGTCACTAAGGTCACCAACTGAGACAATTATATCTAGGGGAAGAGTATACGATCCGATATACACGCAAGGGCAGAGTAACAAGCTCAATCCCCTTGAAGGCTCCTTGATACAATCCAAGGTTTACCAACAAGTGAACCTAGGCTCCTTGAAAATGGTCTATCCGAGGTTTATCATTTTTAGTACATGCACATCTGCTATCTTTCCCAATTAAATAGGTACGATTACCTCATTGGTTCCGACATGATCTCGTGCTTGAATCTTTTAAGAAGAGCTTCCCAGAGCACAATTGCAACAATTGGAAATTTTCCTTACTGCAAGATGCTACTTGTTTGTTTAGTTTCTTTGGAAAGTTAACTACAACCTATTCCAAAGCACTAGCCTAAGCTAGATTAGTGAAAAGAGCCCTAGAAAATGTAAAAATTTCTAGATGAATTTTATTAAGCGCCGTGTTATTTGGCTATTATTACTCAAAGGGTAAATGGATAAGAAACCAATGGTGTTATGACCTGACCCAAAACCGAATGCAATCGAATATGATAATGTGATCTTTTCAATCCGATGAATCCTAATTAAAGTAAGGAAAGAGGTTCCATTCACTTCCAACAATGCAAATATTGATCAATAAGAGAAAATATAACAAATTCTCTAATGCACTAATTTATCAAGAAAAACTAATGCTTTTTCCAAAATGTAAACTATGCAGTTGTAATCTATGCACAATTCACTTGAAAAGTATGCAAATGTAATCTATGCACATTTTCATTCATATTTTGAAAATGAGGATTATAATTATGCAAATGTGATCTATGCAAGAGAATTCTCAAACACAAGATGATTCCAATGTAATCTAAAGAACCAATCAAGTGTAAGTAATGAAAATTGGATGAGAGTTCCAAAGGTCAAAAGATAAAAACACTCAAAGGCGATTAACACTCAGACACAATTTTCCACATGGCTGCATGAGGGGAATATTTTGCAAAAAACAAAAGCAAAAAGATGCAAAATTGTTAAGAGACCGAGACAAACCTCTAAGTAATGACCAAAGAAAATCAAATTAAGATTTATCAAAAAAGAGACTCAAAACACCCAATTAACTTAACAGACTGACACACAAGTTGCTAAAAGAAACTCACACATAAGACTTTATAAATACATAAGTTATTGGGGCAAACACAAAAAAAATGGTAATCCGCTCCTAAAAAGAGTATTCTTAATTTTTTTTAAATTTTCTACAAGTTCGCAGGTTCAATGGAGAACAAGGTGGTACCGCACTATTCTTAAACTAAAAATCGTGGATGCTTCCGTCTCGTTTTTTTAAATAAAAACCGCGCAGGCCGAGAAAAATACAAAAAATAAAAATTTAGATTTTCTTTTCAAGGATTTTGATAAGTTATCTACCCAACCCGATTTTAAACTAATCAAACAAAATCGTAAGACTTCAAAGTCAAACTGAAAATTAAAAAGGAAAAATAAATTCATATAATCCCCAGCATAGTTGCCATTTTGTTATACGGATAAATCCTTCTTGTGGACAAGAACGATCTCCCTAGTATCCTAAGGATATCTAGAAACAAACAACCAAATGCAAACCATTTTGTCTAGATCATTCATGATTCAAAATTATTAATTAACAATGTATGAGGACATCCCCCTACATGAAGTCCAACGCTTGTTGTAATCTTTATATCTAGTTGCTCCAAAAGATGTCACTTCTGCATGTGAAACCTGCAATCGAAGACAGAAAGAAGGATTAAAATCACTTGCAAGATATAATAATTTAGAAAACACTAACTTATCTCAGTGATCAAGGAATCCAAGAATTAAATTACTCAAATAGATACATGAACAATTTAATGAGAGAATAGAATTCATTTGTATTAACTTGTATAATAAGAAGTAACCTTACAACGTTGTCGCCTTGATTTCATACAGGTTCTTCCGGGGTCCTCAACAGTCGTTTTCCTTCGGTTTGATAAGCCTTATCCTCTTTGAACTAGCATAAAATTATGTATATGAGTATGTGATCGTTCTCATACCAATGATGCCAAGTATAGAGAGTATCATTTCTTCATGAATTTTCTAATCCACCCAAGTCTATAAATCTACCCTTGAGACTCAAACATGAGTTCAATTTATAGGAGAATGAAGGAGGTTTCAGTTCCATAAAGAGGGGGATAAATTCCTCTCATAAAGGGATTTTAGCTCCAAATACCAAGGGATAATCTCCATTAATGAAGGGATAAAGGTTCATGAATGAAAATATGAAGCTCGACTTGATTACGCTTCTAGAAGCCTCTAGCTGGGAGAATATTCGAACAGCTGGGCTTCTAGAACTTAATTTTTCTTTTATTTTACCTTTTACGAGTGTCCGCATTTTTAATAAGCAGAACGTATGAGATGTGCCACAATTTATAGAGTAAGAAACCGCGGTACCGCAGGTAAGGACTAGCAAAAGTGCGGAGTAGGCTTTTAGGTTTTAATGAGTCATTTCCAATTCCAAACTTGGTTTAGGAACTTTATGATTTTGGACCTCTAAGGAGCAATATATAGGTAATGATGAACCCATATAGACAAAGCTCTAAATGTCATGGTGACAAATCCTTAGTGTAACAAGTAGATATTGCAAAAATATGTTCATAAGGAAAACTATCTTCTATTGGTGTATCATTGTTATCATTTTGAATTCTATAAAAAAAGACAACAACTGTATTTTGTTTTATAGGTCGATCTAAAATGGAGATATTAAATTCTTGTAATAAAAGTAACCATCTTGTGATTATGCCATTAGTAATTGATTTATTCATTAGATATATAATTGCAGAATGATCTGTGTGAATGAAGGTTTCATAACCAGCCATGTAATGTCTAAATTTGTTAATGTCATGAACAACAACTAGAAACTCTTTTTCGGTAACAGTATAATTCAACTTTGCTAGAGTTAAATTTTTACTTGTGTAATAAATGGAATAAGGAGTCAAGTCATATTTTCCTAATACAACTCCTAGAGTTGTTTCTAAAGCATCAGTTGAAACATTAAAATGAAATTTCCAATTTGGTCCTCTTAGGATGGGTGCTTCAGAGACATTTTCCTTCAAAGTTTCAAAAGCATTTTGGCACTCAGGATTCCAACTAAATTCACAATCCTTTGTAAGTAACTTAAAGAGTGGAGATGAAATCTTTGTGAAGTTTTCTATGAATCTTCTATAGTATCTTGTAAAACAAAGAAAACTTCTAACATCTTTTTAACAACTTGGAATTGCTAATTTGGAAATAACTTCAACTTTAGATGATTCCACCTTAATTCCATTTCCTGATATGGTGTCCTAAAAAATTTCCTTCAATAAACATATGTTGTAAGGAAAACCCAACACCCACCATTTTTGAATTATTTACTTCAATAATGAGGACCCTTTTTATTAATTTTTTGCTAAGCACCTTTTACGATTTTCATTAAGTTAATTGTCCTAAAATTTTACCATTTTTATCGGATTTCCATTTTGAACATTTCATTGAATTCGATTTTTAGCAAGATTTCCATTGATACTTGTTTCGCTTCATTTGGTCAACCGATTTGTAAATGGCACTCCTTTGAAGTTTGATCATTTTCTCGTGAGGGTTAAAAAATGCATAAAGTGTAATATTTCAATTTTTACAGTTAAAATAGTCATTCATTGTAAATATTAGTCCTCGATTAAATTTTTAGTAATTTTTTCATTTTTCACTAACGGTCCTACAAAATGACCTAGCTAAATTGTACAATAGACGAAAACACGTTTCGAGATCTTGGTAATTTACTCCACCTTGTTATTTTAAAACAAATTTTCAAAGCCAAAACCCCAAAATCGCAAAATGGTTGAAGTCCAATTTGTAGGATTGTTAATCCCACGTGGGCCCCACATCCCCCACATCACATCATACATCAACTGCATGAACTTTAATCGCGATGATACGAAAAAGCTCACTCTTAGCTGTGCATAACAAATAGCCCTTTCCAACAAGATGGGATGCCAATTTCTATCTATTTAGAAGTTAGTTGACCAAGATAAATGCTACAAAATCTAGATCTATGCAGTACCAGACATTAAGCAAGAATAAAGTAAGAGTTTCTCCATGCATCCAATAGACAAGACAAGAATATTTTTATAGAATTTTTAGATACACGTGAGAAGGGAACATGTAAAGATGTTACCACCCCCTCAATGGGATGGGTTCTTCAATGTCCTCAAGTCCTCAACACTTCAGATCTAAAATCCCTCTCTCTTGATGGTGTAGAAAACCCAGACAAAAATGGAACTCAAAGGGAGCTCACAAGAAAATGGTAGCAAAATATGACAATGATGGTGGATCAAAGTCAGACCAAAAGTATAGATCCAGAGTGATCTTTAGGCAACAAAAGGTAGTGAGTGAATGGAAAAACCCTTCTATTTATAACAAAATATTTAGTTAGTCTAGATATTGGTGCATAATTAAAATATTATTAACCAAATCAAGATCCAACTTTTATGGAATATTTTATTATATTTGTTGGAGGGAAAAGGAATTTGACTTGGGTCAAATCCCTTTATTTGTAAATAATAAATAAATAAATGATTTATTTATCATTTTAAGGATGTGGTTAAGTAATAATTAAATAAATAATGATTTATTTAACTATTTATGAGTGATTTCAAATTTAACAAGGAATATTATTTAAATAAGGTTTAAATAATTATTCCTAGAAAATAATAAGGTAAATAATAATTTATCTAATTAATTTTCCTGTTTTGGGTTAAATATGACCAGGAATATTAATTAAACTGTTGTTTAACTAATTATTCCTTGAGGAAAATCAAACAAATGTGGATTTATTCAATATTTCCTCATGGGGTTTCCTGTTTAGACCATAAACAACTTAATAAATAAGGATTACTAAGTTATTTTTCATAGTGAAAGCAATTTTACTTAGGGTAAAATTGGTCTTACATGGTGTACTTTAGTCCATCTAATAGTAACAGGTTAGATGACCAAAAATTGGTGTAACAGATTGCTCCCCAGCGTGTGAGCGTTAGGAGTTAATCGTATGACCGAAGTACATTATAAGAACTCAATCACTAGACACTGAAGGGGAAGTCAGAGAGAGAGAAATATAAGGTAGACCAAAGCACTAGAGGAAAAGAACCCGAGGAGATGAGACTTACAGGTGCGACAAGTCTCTTTTATGAGTGAGTACATGTGCTATAAGCGGCGGGGGAGGCATGCCTATGCCCATCGAGACAAAGTACAAAGAATAATGCGTCAAGTAAACAAGGGACTAAACTATATAGTACATGTTGGCATAAACATGAGCCAGATAAAAACATGATAATGGATCCCACATACATATTTTGCCTGGGATAACAGCTAGGACTGATACAATAATATCTTAGTACATGAGATATAAGTACAATCAAAGAGGCCCTGTAAACAGGAAAGGGCTCTAAAAATCAGAATGATACATGAAAAATAAAAGGCAATGCAAGCGGCTGAGGCCGACATCATCAAATCTATGGAGCTGCATCAAAGGCTGTAATGAAGAGGTCATCCGAGCATGTGGGGGGCTACCTAAAGGGCCACCCCCTCATGAGGTCTGAAACATCTCACACATACCTGGGAATCACCGGTACAATCTGCTGCATCACTGAACCATCAAGTATACGGATCTGGATAAGGCTGTAAGGAGCTCGAGCTGAGAAACAATCAAGTCAAAGGGCAATAAAGAGTCCCTTTGCCTTATCCGAGGCATCAAACAAGAGTGGAAGCTGGAACCAAGGTACACCACCCTCTAGAGCTGTCTTCTGGAATGAATAAGTTGATGTCGACAGAAGGAGGTCCGCAATAAGGGATCCTCAACTAAGACACAAGCGAAAATAGTAGAGCAGCTGACAGACATACACCAGGGATGATGATGAAATGGGGGGTACTGAGTAGTGGACAGACGACTTCCTTTGTTAGAGCATAAAGGGCATGGATGACTTGGCAGCAACTGACACAATATCAAAAGGGACAGGGGACAGTAGGACTGAAGGCCATAATGTGTGACATGAGAGAGGAACCAAGCAATGAATGATGGAGGACTATAGAAGGATAAAAAGGGACTTGGGATAGACTCTATGGATGCGATGATGAATCAACTTGGATGCTCTAAACAAGGGCGACTCGATGATGCTGCCACACATAAAAGGTCCAAAGGGGACCATAAAGACATGAGTACAAAATGGTTACTCATGAAAAAAATCGACATGAGCATGAACAAGTAAGGAGGCAAAGTGGTGCCCCAAGTACAAGTGTTTCAAGTGAAGAAATTAGATTTTGAGGAGTGGTGAAGTGGTGCTTCTTGGAAAAAATATGTCTTGGTGAAGTATCAAATCACAAAAAACTAACAGATACCCATTTTAGAGCTCGATGAGATATTTCCAATGGTACAGATGGTTTACCAAACTAAGCTACGATTTGGCCGTAGCAGGCAAAAGAAAAATCAGGGGTTTCTCTTTTAATAAGGTGTTTTCCCTCCAAATTCACTCATTTGCAAGTGGAGTTGAGGTGAAGGTAGAGAGGAGAGAAGGCCCTAAATCTTGCGGTGATCGTAGCGGAAAAACCGACCATTTGAATTGAGATCTGTCAGTTGCAGGTGAGAGGCCTAAACCTACTCTTTCATTTCAGTGGATTGAAAGTTCAATTTAGGTGCCTAGAGCACAAGAACAGACCCCTGCTCCTCTTCACGACCGGGTCGCACTTTTTGGGGCAATATCTACGACCTGGGTAGTAGGTTTTGGGTAGAAAAGTGCGACCTGTCACAGGATTTTTCCTGAAAAGTGCGACCTGACAGAGAGGGGTTTTTCTGTGTTGTTTTTTAGCTGAGAGCTGGGCTTTTATATTTTAATGCAATCGTTCCTTTCTGTACACTGACAAATATGATGGTTTTGTGCAGATATGGCAGAATTACAGATCAACTTGAGAGAGAGAGACTTGGACACATTACAGTCAGAGATCCAAGAAGATCATGGTGTCCGTAGTGCATTGGCTAGGTTTGGGGTTCTGAATTTTATGGAGAACCCTTTGATGATATCTAGAGAGCCCTTGTTGGCCCGTATTGTTTGTTATTGGGATCCGGACCATGAGGTATTTATAGTGTAGGGGCACCAGATCGAGTTGACGGTCCAGGATATATATTTTCTGACTAGTCTCCCACCACTTGGGATGGTGGGAAATACTTAGCTAGTGTGGGTGAAACAACATGGAGTTTGTAGAGTGCCATTGTAGACCAGGTCTCCATTTCAAGGGGACATGGATAGCGATCGAGGATATACAGAGGTTAGTGTATTCTCATGCATATGTGGAAGAGTGTTTTTGTAATGTTTCCATTAATTTCTTCTTTTGAAATTCTTCCAGATTTTTGTTTACATTTAAATTTTTACCTGGAAAGATTTCAATTGAAGAGTTGCTAAATTATTCCATAGAATATAAATACATTTTTTGTAAATGATAAATATTCAATATTGCATTGTTCTTGAAAATTTTGACTACTCTCACATTGTGACGATAATTCGTTATTTTATATTGAATTTAGAATCTGATTGTCTTCACTAATTTGGGAGATAGTAAAAATAGGTTGTATGTCATTTTCATCATCCATCCATTCCTCCTTTTCTATTTCTATCATTGTTTTTGCTGGAGGGTATAATGTGAATTTCTTTGTTGAACTTCCATCAGAGATAAACATGTCACCATATCTACAACTGATGAAGGCATCCATTGTAGCTAACCAAGGTCTTCCTAATATCAATGGATGTCCTCCTAATTTATTTGTGGGAGTTAATATCATAAAGTCAACTGGATTTTCCCAAGAATCTAAGGATACATAAATGTCTTTTAATACACCATCAGGTTTAATTACAGATCTGTGTGCCAATTATAACAATGTAGGTGTATATTGAAGATATGGAATTTTTAGTTGTTCCATAGTTTTTTTAAACATGATGTTTATGTCTGCTCCTAAGTCGATCAATGTGTTTGAGATTTCAATACCATTGATGTGTGTCTTCACAATGGGACTTCCTGGATCCAAATATTTTTGTATTGTTGTTTTTCCCATCATGATATCTGCAATTTTTCTGACTAGTTGTATTATTTTTACTTCTTTTCTCTTTCTCCCAGGTTTCTTTATACTCAACTCTCTTACTGTCTTTGCAAGGATTGGAATTTCTCTGATGGCTTGTACCAAAGGGATTTTTATACATACATTCTTAATTTCATCTAACATATCATAATTAGGCAACATGATTTGTTTTTATACTCCTTTATCAATTTGTAATCTTTCAGGGAAAGGAGGTTTTGTTATAGAAACTGAAGGTTTTTCTACGATGGGAGTTGATTTTATTGGAGTATCATCTGTTTGGTTTTGAAGATTTTCATTTTGATGAAGAGATGTCTCTCCTTCATAATGATTATTTTTCTTTCGAAGATTTTCATTTTGATGAAGAGATGTCTCTTCGTCAAAATGATCATCTTTTGATCTTTCATCAATAACAACAGAAGGTAATTTATTTTCTAATATTCTACCAGATCTAAATTGAACATTATTAAGATATATTGGAGTTATCATATAAGTTTGAAAAAAAATTTCCTTCATGTTGTAAACAGGTTGTGCATTTTTATTGTTTGGGTTTGGAAGTGGTTGAGCAGGTAGTTGGTTTAGCCTTTGTGGAATGGAAATGAAAGTTGTGGATTTTGATTTTTAAATTGAGGTTAAGGTTGTTGAATTATTTGAGGAAAATGTTGTGGTGGAAAGTTTGGATAAGGTTGTGGATACTGGTGCTATTGAGAGTATCTACCATAAGGATTTTTCCATCCTTGGTTCCAAGGTTGGGGTTGTGACCAAGGTTGTTGCCATGATATTGATGTGTTCCATTTATTTTGTGGGGGTTGGATATACATTTGTGCATTGAAACCTTGAGTTTGGGATCCTTGTCATGATCTTCTAGAAATGAAGAAAAGAGGATCTACCTGGTTTGGAACTATTTCCTCTTGGTAAACAAATTTAAAACCTGGAATGGAAGGACACTTCTTTGTTTCATGGTTTTCTATACATATGACACAGTTTTCTATGAATTTTAAATCAAGAGGGCATTCTCTTAAGGCATGTTTCTTTGTGAAATTAGGACAAAATATAGATAAGGCATCACTTTCAACTATTTTCTTGTTTTGTAATTTAAAGGTGTTTATTTGTTCACTAATACTCCCTTTTTATATCTGTTTTAAATTCATCAATAAAATTTCCTATTTCAGCCCTACTTACTATTCCAGCTGCAGATCTCTTGAATTCTTCCCAATTCTTGACTTACCTCTTGAAAGATGTATGCATAATTCAGAAATTTCAGGTAGTGGTAGTTGAGAAATTTCTCCTTTTCCCATCATGTTAAGTATATCTATCCCTTAATCTCTGATGGCTTTCAACATGAGAGCTTTTAAAGTGTCTTCATCCAAATTTTCCATCTTATCCCTCTTTAGATTATAACTGAATATTTAAATTAAATTCTCCAAGTTTTCATCCTCTCTTTGTAGCATCTTAAAAACTTCATCTTTTTTATTATGTGATGTGTGATATTCCTTGTATCTCTCTTAGAAGGCTCTCTTCATAACTTCTCATGTCCTAATAGAATGTGTTATTAAGCCCATAAACCATTTTAATGTTGCATCCTTAAGAGTTGCTCGAAAAAATTTCATTTTTTGAAAATCAAGGAAGTAGTCATATGATCTACATAAAACTTAGAATTCAAAAAGAAATGTTTCGGGATCTTCAATTCTTATTCCACAGAAATTAGGAAGGATAGAAGGTGATATATTTTTCATTGTGGAAGTAGTATCTTCATCTAGTATGGCAAATCCAATAGGATCTGGATCTATTATGTCTTTGTCTTCTCCCCTACCTCCTCTACTTTCACCTCTTCCTCTTCCTCCATCTCTTCCTCTACCTCTACCTCCAACTCCAATCCTAGGTCCACCTCCTCCTATTCTTAATTGTTCATCATTCACATTCTGTACTTATCCTTCCCCTTCTCCAGCCATTGTAGATTCTTCATAACTGATATAGGGTTCTAGGTTTGAAATTGTTTGTTCCTCTTCTGATTCTTCTAGTTCTTCTATCAATGGTATATGATCTGAAAGGAATGTATTAGTTTTTTGTGCTAAGTGTCTTTTCAGTTATAAAACATGTACATATTTGTCTCCATTTGTTTGCTTAAGGATTGTGGAATTTAACCATGAAACATAGATGAAATTATGAGTTTTAAGCATGTAAATAAGCCTAAATAACACTGAACAGAAGTGTATAACATAGAAATAACATCACACATAATATTTACACAACAGGCATGATGAAGCAGTTCACCCCTCCTGGGCTACATCTGTTGGTCCAGCTCCTAATGGCATGTCCATCTTTTCATTATGCTCAAAATTTCAAATACGTGTGTTTGCAAACCTCCAATGTTTGTTTTCTCTACACCAATGGCTCCAGAATGCTCAAATTAGACTAGGTAGACTCTTGTTTCACCCAAATTGATTGAAAATTGACCTAGCTAAATTTTTGCCCAATATCCCCTAGAAATCCTCCACTAAATGTGGAGAACTACAGTTAACTGCAGTTAAAAATAGTAAAACCACCGAATTTTAGTGGCGCGCTTAACCTCTGCCATGCTAACTGTTGGATTTTAAATGTAATGGTTAAGGAGCAGGCGCATGTGACAATACGAGTTGACCGCCAGATGTTATAGTTTATAAAACCGCTGGACCGCAACCACCGTTGCAAACCGCACATGTGCTTTGTTGGGGTTAACCGTTGCTAAGACATCGGTCGGTTAGCGTTATAATCATTGTTTGATATTTTTGATGGCATGTGAACACAATACATGGACCGCCAGCAGATTAGGACTGTCGGCGGTCCCCCTCCCCCCTCCCCACCACCCATATACAAACATTTTAAAACATAAATAGAAGTGAAATCATATACATGTTAAGTCACATGTTGTAGCCTGAATGGTGGAGAGTTATGCGAGTGTGCCAAAGGTCACGAGGTTGAACCCCCCAGACCCCAACAATAATTTTGGTAAACCATACAGGGGACACGTGGCAGCCTCAGGGTTGGCCACATGTCACCCATTCATTGGACCATCAAATCAAACGTACAACCAAATCCAACGATCCTGAATGCGCCACATGGTGAAACACCATTGGATTAGAAAAGGGAGTATTCTCAGGAATATTCTCATTTTTTCTGACTGTACCTACATGCTAACTGGCAATCCCAGTTAAACCCTAGCACAAATTTTAGCTCTTTGGGAAAACGATCAGAACGCGATATCTCCCTCATACGACATCGGTTTTTCAAATCGTTCATGGCACTGGAATCAGAACGATGAGATCTACCCAGTCGCTCATGTTTGGTATAGTTTCGAGCATTTTCAATTTTGAGAAAAATTCATGAACTCCTGATCACACCTCCCCATTGGGAAGCTTTTGGACCCTAAAATACTTTGATTACCTCTTCAGTAGATGAGGGTACAACTCCCTCACCTTTCCAACTTCCATCCACTTTGCCTTGCTTGGCTTACTGCCTTTGAGCCCAAATCGAAGGTAGTTGACACTTCCCCTCTTAGATGCTCTTGTCCTCCTGTCAAGAATGGTATTCTCCTTGAGCTCATCTAGAAATTATGGCGAGAAATATTCAATAGAAGGTAGTTGAACATCACTTCCTTGATCGTTGATCAAAGGTGGCTCATACAAATGTAAATTTTCAACACTAACAATTGAATACATTTGCATATATGAAGGTAATTCAAGTTGAAATGCATTGTTACCAACTTTGTTGAAGATATTGAATGGACCATAGCGAATGGGCTTGATATTTTTACCTTCTCCTTGCATCCTTTCTTTACTTATGTGCAACCATACCTCATCTCCTTCTTGAAACTTGTGATCAACTCTCTGTTTGTCATGCCTCTCCTTATATTTGCTTTGACTCTTCTCAATCTGTTCTTGAACTTGTTGATGAATAAACTGATTTTTCTCAATGAACTTTCAAGCCTTCTCAATATCACTATGCCCATAAATTGCAACATCCTTCTCAAATATGAATTGTAATGGAGATTTCGGAAAATACCCAAAGCATGCTTCAAAACGTGAAGCATTTGTAGAAGAGCACTTTTCCTGGTTGTACAGTTGTTCATCCCACAACTTGGGATGTTTGCTTCAATATTACCTCAATAGATGCACAATGGTTTTTTTCACCACCTCGGTTTGGCCATCAGTTTGCGGATGAAAAGCATTACTCTTTTTCAACTTTGTGTCCATCATCTTCCAAATATTGGACCAAAAATTCCCAATGAACCTGGAATCCATGTCACTAACAATAGAATTTTGATATCCATAATGAAGCCATACATGTTGAAAATCAAGTTCATCAGTTTTTTCAACAATTATGGTTTTCTTACATGGCATAAGTATACACATTTTACTGAATCTATCCACAACTACATAAATATAATCATGTTGTTTTCTTGACATAGGTAGACCTCCAAAAAATTCCATGGAGACACTCTCCCATGGACTTGATGGTACCGGTAGTGGCGTGTAAAAACCAAGCTTCCTATTTTTAGGCTTGCATGTTGCACACATAGAACAACATCTTATCAAATGTGACACACTATCCACCATGCAAGGCCAATAGAAATACCTCTGTAGATGTGCCATTGTTTTGCTTACCCCAAAGTTTTCCAACAATAAGAGACGAATGAGCCTCTCTCATAACACTTAGCCTCTCTCGTTATGGTATACACAGCTTGCCCAAATAAAACAACAAATTTTTATGCATGTGATAATCATTTTCCTCAACTTGATTCCCTTCATTCAAACTAGCATACACATTTTGAAAATCAACATCGTGTGCATATTGTTCTATGTAACTCTCATGTAGAATAGAATTATTTTAAAGTAAAGTATAAGCACGCATGATTGGCCTTGAAAGCATATCAGATAATTTATTGAAAATACATTTCTTGTACCTTATAACCAAGTTAAATTTTTGAGTAAATCCCATCCACCTGAAATTTCGTGATTGCTGCAATTTTGTTTGCGACTGCAAGTAGTGTAATGGTTGGTGATTGGTATGTATAATCGTCTTTTTACCCATCAAGTAGTGTTTCCACTTCTTGATGCTTTGTACCAACTCATAAAAATCTTTGCCTTATGTAGGATAACTAGTTACAACACCATTGAATGTTTCAGAATGAAAAGCGATAGGATTACCATGTTGCAAAAGTACTACGCCCATGGCATAATCACTAGCATCGGTTTGTATCTCGAATGGTTGTCTCAAATTTGGTAATGCAAGAACTGATCTTGTCTTTTAAAGCTTCAAAAGCTTGTTGATGTTTGCCTCCCCATTGGAAGCCTTTCTTCACACTTGTCACTGCATGCATAGGAGTTGCTATGGCAAAAATGTTAGCAATAAACTTTCTCCAATACTAAGTTGCACCTAAGAAAATTCTTACCTTGGTTCCTGTTTTGGGAGTGGGCCAATTCAAAATGGCTTCCACTTTATAAGGATCAATTCTCAACTCGCGTCCTCCCACAATGTGTCCCAAATAAACCAAATAAGTCTTTTTGAACTCACACTTTGACATCTTAAGAAATAATTTATCTTTCTTCAAAACATCAAGCACCCTTTTCACATGCAAGACATGTTCTTCTCTTGTTTTTCTGAAAATTAGTATATCATATAAATACACAATCACAAATTCATCAAGAAATGAACGCAAACATTATCCATAACACACATGAAATTTTCCAATGCATTACACAATCCAAATGGCATAACCAACCACTCAAAGAGTCCTTGTTTGGTTTTGAATGCAGTCTTCCACATACCACTTTATGCAATTCTTACTTGATGATATCCACTTCGTAAATCTAACTTAGTGAAAAAAATTTCTTCTTTCAGCTAATCAAGTAAATCATCTATCCTTGGGAGTGGGTATCGATTCTTTACCGTTATCTTGTTCAAAGCTCTAAAGTCTACACACATGTGCCAAGTCCCATCTTTCTTCGGAATCAAGACTATGGGTGAACCGCATGGTGAAGTGCTTGGCCCTATGAGTCCCTTGTCCAACATGTCCTTTATTTTCCTCTTTATTTCAGCATTCTCCATTATCTACATGTGATACATGTCGATGTTTGGAAGAGAACAATCTTGCTACAACTGAATCTCATGTTGAATCTCCCTTTTTGGAGGCAATCCTGTTGGCTCCTGAAACATCTCATGCTGTGCATCAACTACATCATATAAATATGATTTCAAATTAGGATCACAATCCTCAAATGATTCATGATTAACATCAGCTTTAGTCTTAATCATTAGAAGAACAAAATTCTTACTTGAATTCACCAGCCTTTTTACCTGTCCAGCATTTACCATAGCAATGTTTGTCTTCTTGCGATGTGCTCTAACAATGTACTCCCTTCCATCTTTGAATAAATGGTATATTTTCTCATAGCGATGGAAGATCTCTTTCCTGTCATACAAGGACTTCCCAACACAATACCTGTAATATCAAATGGAACCACATCTAATTCAACTGTGTCAACAAAATGTGTAGTTATTACAAACCGCAATATGCACTTCGTTGAAACCTGTAAAATTGCATCCTTACAAATCCACCCAAGTGGATATGGTTTTGTATATGGAATGGTCTCAAGATTAAGTTTCTTGACCAATTCTTCAAAGATTAAGTTTCCTTGTGACCCACTGTCAAACAGTGTGTCAATCTTGGTATGTTTGGATATGACCCTCACATGAAACAATTCAATTCTCTCTTCCTCATTTGGAGCTTGTATGTGACAGTTTGATGTACTAGTACTGGGTTTAGTTTCAATTTATTTCCATTCATGTTCTTCAATCCCATGGCTGTAATTTTATATTCATCACTTGAATCCTCTCCTAAATCATGTTGAGTTGTAGCAACAGTTTTATGTTTCCCTTTATTGTTCTGATGTTTGGGCCTCTTTTCAAGATGTAATTTCCAACAATGATTCTCATCATGGCCTTCTCTTGAACAATGTTTAAAGAATAATTTTTCTCCCTCTTTCTTGACAGATGCATTCTTTTTTCCCTTTCCTTTTGAGGTCTTCTCTTTTTTTTCTTCCCCCTTAAAAGGTTTCTTCCTACCCTCATTAGTAATGTTTTTCCCTCTAGCTTCTAGATGTGTGGCCTGAACACAAACTTCATCTAGACTTATAGGGTTAAACATGAGGATAGTATGTATTAGGTAGCTATGTAAGCCTCCTATGTACTTGAGCAAAGTATCTTGGCTCTGCAAATATAACCCTAATAAGAGATATCTTCTCCTAAATTCTTGGGTGTATTCTTGCACATTCTGTCCTTTCAATTGTCTAAAGTTTTGCCAGTTCATTATGGCTTTCTGAATAAGAGCTAATGGATAAAATTGTTGTTTTATTGCAGTAATGAAATCAGTCCATGATAGAATAATCTTACCATGCTTCTTGATCTCCTCATTTGTCTTGGCTTCCCACCAAACAAGTGCTGCACCTTCCATTCTCAATGAATCTAGTTAGATTTTGGCATCATCATCATGAAGGCTCTGAATCCAATTATCAAGATTTTCTGCATTGACTTCACCATTAAACATTGGCAATTCAAACTTAACATCAAGTTTTATAAAAGGGATTTTACCAGTGTTCTTTGACTTGTGTGGCTGATGTACTGAAGATGAATTAGAGGATGATGATGATGAGGGTGAGGATGGTGACTTTCCACTGCCTCCATTTCCTCCATTTCCTTTCTTTGATTCATCTTCATCATTTTGACCTCTTGATGAACCCTTTCTTTCCTTGTAAAGTTTGGATCCTTCTCCTTCTAGTCTCTCATTCCTTTCAAGATAAAGGATTCTCACCATCTCAGTCATGTCAAGGAATGCTTTCCTAAACACTCTTTCTTCTTCTTTGGGATCCACCTCTTCATGTATTTCTTCTTCCTCTGGAGGCATGCTTAATGCTTCTTTTGCTTCTTTAGGAGGTGAACTAGGTGGTGGAGAATGTGGAAATCTTTCCCTCCTTTTCTGTGGCTCACTCTAAGACCCTTTTGCTTCCACCAATTTTCCTTCTCCTCTCTTAATATTGAGCCTAGTAATCATGTGAACACTTGCAAACAGTTAAACAAATCTTTTCACACAACAACACCAGAGAATAAACTCTAGCTCTGATACCAACGTGATCTGAAAGGACTGTATTAGTTTGATATGCTAAGTGTATTTTCAGTTATAAAGCATGTACATATTTGTCTCCATTTGTTTGCCTAAGGATTGAGGAATTTAACCATGAAACATAGATGAAATTGTGATTTTTAAGCATGTAAATAAGCCTAAATAACAATAAATAGTAGTGTATAACATAGAAATAATATCACACATAATATTTACACAGCAGACATGATGAATTAGTTCACCCCTCCTGGGCTACATCTGCTGGTCCAACTCCCAATGGCATGTCCATATTTTCATTATTCTCAAAATTGCAAGTACATGTGTTTAAAAGCCTCTAATGGCTGTTTTCTCTACACCAATGGCTCTAGAATGCTCAAATTAGTCTAGGTAGAGTCTTTTTTCACCCAAATTAGTCGAAAATTGACCTGGATAAGATTTTTCCCAATATCCCCTAGAAATCCTTCAATAAATGTGGAGAATTGCAGTTAACTGCAATTAAAAATAGCAAAACCACCAAATTTTAGTGGTGCGCTTAACCTTTGCCATGCTAAACTTCATATTTTAAATGTAATGGTTAAGGAGCAGGTGCATGTGACAATACGAGTTGACCGCCAGATGTTATGGTTTATAAAACTGTTGGACCGCAACCATCGTCACAAATCGCACATTTTCTTTGTTGGAGTTAACCGTTGTGGAGACGTCGGTTGGTTAGCATTATAATCACCGTTTGATATTTGCGATGGGATGTGAACATAATAACGCCGGCCACCGGCGGTCCCCCTCCCCCCTACACCCCCATATACGAACATTTTAAAACATAAATAGACGTGAAGTCCTATACATGTTAAGTCACATGTTGTATCCCGAATGGTGGAGAGTTATGCGGGCGTGCCAGAAGTCACGGGGCCGAACCCCCCAGAACCCAACAATAATTTTGGTAAACTGTACAGGGGACACGTCACAGCCTCAGGGCTGGCCACGTGTCACCCATTCATTGGACCATCAAATCAAACGTACAACCAAATCCGACGATCCTGAATGCACCACGTGGTGAAACACCGTTGGTTTAGAAAATGGAATATTCTCATTTTTGCTGATTCTACCTGCATGCTGACTGGGCATCCCAGTCAAACCCTGTCACAAATTTTAGCTATTTGGGAAAACGATCATAATGTGATATCTCCCTCATACAACATCGATTTTTCAAACCGTTCACGGCGCTGGAATTAGAACAATGAGATCTACCTAGTCACTTAGGTTCGATACAATTTCGAGCACTTTCAATTTTGAGCAAAATTCATGAACTCGTGATCAGTATATTAAAGAATATCTCTTCTTCTTCCTCTTCACTATGAATTTCTAGCTCTTGAATAGAGTTTAGAAATACTACTCCTCCTATTGGGGATGTGGGATCTTGCTCTTCCACAACTACTTTAGTTGATGAAGTTGGTGAATCTCTAGGTTGAATTTTTTATCTTAATACCTCTGGAAGTCTATGTCTACCTGCTAAAAATTATATGCGGATTTGAGTGGGTGGTGTGGCACTACGAGGTATTGATGGGTCTTGATTTATGTTTGAATCATAATTCTACCTCTAGCTACGAATCTACCTCTAGAATCTCTTTCTCTACGCATGTCATTTTTTATATTTTTGTTGTTTGTTGTTTTTTTTATATGGATTAAGAAATAAGGCTCCTGAATACACTTCCCCAACAACGACGCCAAAATGTTTAGTCAATTTAATTATCTTAAATTTCTATCATAAATTATCGACCAGAGTATGTAATCTTGTGAAGTGAAAATGCATTGTATATGCTAGAATCCTCCTTTACTTAATTTATTTTGGTGATATGAGAAAGTTGTTTTTAAATTTTTTTTTATTCTAGATGTTCTTGAATGAATTTAGAAAACTAAATTATGAAAAATAAACTAAATCCAAACTTAACTAAGTCCTAGAAATTGAAATGACCAATCTTGTTAGTAGCTAAGGATTGATTTTGAAAAGAACTAAAATTATAATACCAAAAATCAAATCTAATTTTTATGTCTTTTTGAAAATTTAATGTGAATGAAACTTATCCTAAAGAATTATTAAAAACTATTTTATGCTAATAAAAGAAATATATGTTTATGAAATAAAACTTAATTGAGCTCATAAGACAAAATTGATCTAAAACTAAAAAGAGAAATATTCTAAAACCTATCTTACAATATCTGATCTATGAAAAACTTCTACTGCATGAAGAGGAAATGAATTGATCGATGATAAATTAATCTATGATAAACTTCTACTGCATGAAGAGGAAATAAATTGATATATGATAAACTACCTCTGTGTTTTAACTATCTAAGAATTAAATCTATGAAAGAAACAGAGCATCTACTCTAGCATGACAATATTCTAGAGATAATGATAATAGTAAATGAAATAACAATCATAAATCTAAAAATAATTGCAATGGAAATAAAACTGAAAATAGAGCATGCATCTAGATACTACAGCATATTGTAAACACATAAAAATTTAAGCTATGCAATGACAATAAAATAACGAAAACAAAATGAAACATTTTTTGTTGTAGGGGGCCTCCACAACAAATGGCTTTAATATACTCCTTACTAACTTGGCATTAGAATTTTGGAACGTTTCTTCATAAGATTAAGGGATAAAAACATTTTTTTAAAAGATGTCACAATCTTGAAATCATTCACATCCTTTGCACAATTACTTATCCTGCTATTTATAAAAGTTTTGCATTAAATGTTATGAGGTTTTTACACCTTATAAGACTAATCAAATTTTATCTATAACTCTGAACAAAAATGAGAATTTTGCTGCTTCACAATTTTCTACGTGGCAGAGAAAATCGTGAATCTCTCGCTTGCTTGCTCCAACGCCCGGTTGACTGCTCCTTTGACAGTGTTCTTTGGAAATTTATTGCTTGATTATGGATAGATGAATAGGATAGGATCCATGATTGGATCATTTTTCAACTACCCATATACTTCGCTCCCCCATTAATACCTTAGAACTTGTCGAACCATGGTGGTGGCTACAGAAACAGAGTTTCGCTGCAGAATTGCATTAATTCCATAGCTAAATACAAATTTCATTCTAATAATAAGGAACAATTGAAAATATGAAAAATAGATCATTATGATACCTTACCAAGTCAAAAATGTTCATTTCAACACTTGTTTGAGCTTATGGTGTTGTGAGAAAGAAGAAAAGATAGTGAAAAGGAGTGTCAAAATTGAGGCAGTCTTGAGGCTCCATAGCAGGTTCCATCGAAAGTATGCAACATGGGAAAAACTTGGAGGAGGAATTATCAAATGAGTTCTCTTGATTGAAATTTGAGTAAAATCGTAGGGAGATAAGTTAAAAATACAAGTTGAAAAATTAGTTTTAAATTTTTTTATTTTATTTTATTTTATTTATTTTTTATTTTTATTTTTTTAATTCTTTTTTCTTTTTCTTTTTTTTTTTTCTTTTTTTTTTTAATATATATATATTTTTTTACCTTTTTACTCCAAAAATGGTGAATCATCCCCCATGGTTGACATCATCATCTTGAATCCTATTGTTTCTTGTCAATTTTTTTTTGTTGTACATTTTTGTTTTGAGGTCTTGAAAGATGCAACAAGAAAGTGTTGAAAATGCAGCAAGAAATTCCTAGTTCCTAATTTAATTTCCCCTTGAATTAAAATAGGAGAAAATCGAAATTCCACATCATCATACAACTTGAATGAGTTAACTGAGTTATTATCACTCATTTAGCTTAGTTAATTCGATTTGGAGGGTGAACTTGTTTTTTTTACAGAGATTCCTAAACTTTAGGAGCCTAGGTTGAGTTAATTTCAGTTGTGATGATTTAATTCAATTAAATTGAGTTAAGGTCAATTAAACTAGTACCAACTATTGGAGGAACTAGTGGGAAGCATAATAGTGAGGTGAAACTTCAATGTTTAACTTGTCACACTGATCAATCAACCTAAATTAACTCATGCATGCATGAAATTCGAGTTACCCAGTTGAGATTGGAATTCAAGGGCAGTTTACTATCAGTTGTAACATATTCCAATGTATATTGATGGTGCATGTAGTCAGATGAAGGACCTAAAGGAATTGTGCAATCAAGATGAGGGAATTTCCTACTTAATAAGGGCTAGTTTCTTCGTGGAACAAAGCAAGGAAATAGGAGCTCGGAGGCTTGGAAAATTGGCTAAGTATTGGCTAAGATCAGCCAGTCAGAAGAGGATAGAAAATACTTGTTCAGGTTGAGCAAACATATTGTATTCATCCATATTCTTTTATTAATGCAATACATATAGTAAGGAGTTTTGAGAAGTTTCTTGGCCCTAGATATATCTCTGTGTATATGTGTTGAATCTTGATGGATGTTATTGTTTTGTGTTCTCAATCGTGAATTTACTTCCGCAGATTGGTAGAGTATATTTGAGTCTTATGTTTTAGTAAATTTCATAAGCAATTTGAATCTAAAATTTAAATTTCTACATGATATCATAGCTAGATTCACAGTAGAGAAGATAATTCAAAGTTGTCATTATAGGAGGATTCGAGGTTGAAGATCAGGTTGCAGGATTTCTTTAGGACTGAGAATATGAATTTTAATGGACTAAGGCTCGAGTATTCCCTTGGGGGTATCTTGAATTATATTGCATCGAGGGACTGGATGGAGGAAATATTGGAGGATAATGGGCTGAAGGAATACATTGATAATGATGTTCTGAAACCAGCAGTAGTTGATGCTCATAATCTAGTAGAATGGAAGAAGTGTGTTGCCAGGGCAAGGAGAATCATATTGGAGGGAGTTTGAGATCATATTGTCTCAAATATCCATGAGAAAAATACTTTGTATTCAATGTGGCAAGAACTGACAGATTGTTCCAGAATACTAGTGACCACAGGAAGTTGGAACTCAAGGACAAGCTTCATAGCATAAAGATGCAAAAGAATGAACCAATTCCACAGTACTTGAGAAAGTTTACACAGTGTCGTGATGAACATGGTGGGGTCAGCATTACTGTTCTTGAAGAATATTTGGTAGATCTAGCTCTATTGGGTCTACCCAAGGTCTGGAATAGTTATCAAGATTCCTTAAATGGTAGAGAGAAACTACCACAGTGGGAGCGGTTATGGTCTAATCTAGTGTACGAAGAAATAAGGCGGAGCAATAGAGATGGGACCTCATCCAAGGTTGAGGATGAGGAGAATTGTGCCTTGGATAGAAAGACAAAGAAAGGGAAAGGGAAGAAATCCCAATCCAAAGGATATTCCAATCAAAGGGGAAAGAAAAAATACTTGTCCAAAATCAAGCGCTTTCACTGTCATGAATTCAGGAAATATGCCACGAAATGCCCACACAAGAAAACAAGCAAGAAGATCTCAAGAGGAGCGACAGGTGAAGCTATTTATTCACAATTGGAGCTTGATTTCACCCTTATTTCATGCATGTAAATAACAATGATGGGTAGTGTGTAATATCTAGATAGTGGTGCATCATTCAATATGACGGGAAACTGAGAATTTTCCAATGACTTGGAGGAGAAAGAACTCCATATGCACATCGATATGGGAGATGATGGGAGGTATAGCGTGACCGGTATCAGTACAGTTGATTTTTAGAGGAATTTTTGCTCCCCTCTAAGGCTCAAGGATTTGATGTTTGTTCCGGGTTTAAACAAGAATCTATTTTATGTTGTAGTGTTGGAATATCGTGGCTACGATGTGATATTAGACAAGGGAAAGGCATTCTTGAGACACATCACCATGGGATAGGTGAAGAAAATTGGTGTGCAAGTTAAGAAAATGTATACACTTGAGTTATAATATGCATGCAAAGCCTTGTGGAGAAAGGAAAAGGTTGGATACTTGGTGGTTGAGAGGGAGAGCATGATTTACCTCTCAAAGTGAAGCCTCAGAAGGAGCCTCAGAAATTTGTGAAGGAACCACAAATGGAGAAGAAGATCGAAGGCAGAGTGGATACATCCACTAAAGTAGAGACCTACAGTAGGGGGTATTTCAATCCAAGTGGGCAGAGGGAGCACATGCAGTCATACCCACAGGTGTGAGGTGGGGCGATGTGAAGCAATAGTCCCAGGAGTGTAGAAATTTGGGCAGGGTCTATTGAGGTGTTTTTGTCTCATGGATCATTACCTTGCTACGGGGGCCAACAATATTCAGTGGTAGAAGGATTAATGTAAGTCAGATACTGAGGAGTGCAGAGAAGTGTTGACAACAGAGCAGGAGGCTCATTAGTAGAGTCAACACCAATAAAATTTTCTTAGTAGAAAGTTGCAGATTGATTCAATGATTACTTTTATTTATTTTGATGCGTGCTTCTTAGTTGCAGATTTTGTAGTAGCAACAAAAACATAAAGAAGTGTTGCATGCAATACATTCCAAAGGTGTTAGATCAATGTAGATGTGAATCCATTTCTTTTTGAGAGGGAGTGTTGAAAATGTAGCAAAAAATTCCTAATTTAATTTTCCCTTGAATTAAATCAAGAGAAAATCGAAATTCCACAACAAGAGACAACTTGAATGAGTTAACTTAGTTATTATCACTCAGTTAGAATATTTAATTCAAGTTGGCCCAGTGAGATTGAGTTATGTACAATGATTCCTAAATTTTAAGATCCTAGGTTGAGTTAATTATATTCGTGACAATTTGATTTTGTTATATTGAGTTAAGGTGAGTTAAACTAGTTCCAGCTATTAGAGGGACTGGTGGGAGGTCTAGCAGTGGGGTTCAACTTAAGTGTTTAACTAGTTAACTAATCAATCGACCTAAATTAACTCTTGCATGCATGAAATTCTAGTTACCCAGTTGAGATTTGAGTTAAAGAGTAGTTTACTATCAGTTGTAGCATATTCCAATGTGTACAAATGGTGTATGCAGTTAGAGGAAGGACCTAAAGGAATTTCACAATCCAGATGAGGGAATTTCCTAATTAGTAGGGGCTAATTTCTTGGAGGAACAACACAAGGAAATAGGAGCTTGGAGGCTTGGAAAATTGGGTAATTATTGGCCAAGGTCATTCGATTAGGGAGAGGATAGAAAATACTTGTGTAGGTTGATCTCAAGGTTGAGAAAACATATTTCATCCAGATTCTTTGATTAATGCAATATAGATAGTAAGGAGTTTTGAGTAGTTTCTTTCCCCTAGATATATCTCTGTGTATGTGTGTTGAATCATGATGCATGTGATTAATTTGAGTTCTCGATCGTGAATTTACCTCCACAGATTGATAGAGTAGATTCCACTCTTATGTTTTAGTAAATTTCATGAAAATTTGAATCTACAGTTAATATTCTATAGGAAGTCTCAATTTGACTTTGTCTTGGTAAAATTGAAAAAAATTGAATTTTCACATCAGTAGACAACTTGGATGTAGTTAACTTGTGTGACATGGCTCTTGTCACTCAATTATCTCAGTGAATTCGAGTTAGAGGGCTTGGAGTTAATTTAAGCATGTGTGATTGCTAATTTGTAGCAATCAAGGTTAGATATTTTAAGTTTTTTTTAGTTAAACTAATTCTAACAGCTGGAGGAACTAGTGGAAGGTCAGTTGTGCAGTGGGACAATAGTCTAATGCAATGATCATCCAATTAAATGATCAGTCAGCTCAAAATAGCTAGTGCATGTAGAAAATTTGAGTTCTCCAACTGTGGTGGAGATTCCAATGCACTGTAACATCAGTTGTAGACTAGTCTTGAGTGTACAGGTGTTGCATGAAGTCAAATGAAAAACCTTGGGAATTTCACAATCAATTCAAGGAAAATTCCTAAATAATAGGGGCCTAATTCCTTGGGATTTGTCGAAGGAAATAGGGGCTCAGGCAGAGGAAAAATTTGAATACGTCTGAGTTAGATATTCTCATTGAGCATAGAGATAGGTTATTCACTTGCAGGTTATGCTCAAAGCGAGCATGCAATTGTAATATATCTCTATTCATCAAATTAATGCAAGCAAGCTTAAGGGGTTTCTAGCAGTTTCTTTCCCCTAGAAAAATATTGTGCATGTGTGTTATTTCATATTCCATGTATGATATTGTTGTTCTAAATTGTGAATTAATTTCCACAGAGTAGTAGAGTATAATTGTGTCTCTTGATTTAGAATAAAATTTATTGAGAAATTTCAATTCTATACCATATTTCTACATGGTATAAGAGTTGGATTCACATTAGAACAAGAATTTAAATTTTTTTTCTTATGAGTTTCGAATTTGAAGCTTCAGTGTAGCAGGATCTCTTTAGAGTTGGGAAGATGACCTTCAATGGGCTAAGATTAGAGTATGCCTTAGAAGGCAACTCGAATTTCATTGCATGGAAGCATCACATGGAGATGGTGCTTGATGACAATGGATTATTAGAATATGTCAAGACAAACATTACAAAACCAGGATCAGTTGATGCCCAAAACCTAGCTCAATGGAGGAAATATGTAGCCAAGGCGAGGAGAATAATATTGGAGAGAGTGTGAGACCACATTGTCTCAAATATCCATGGGAAAGAAACTCCTTTCACAATATGGAAGGAACTGACAAATTTTTTCAAGAATAACAGTGACCACAAGAAACTGGCCCTCAAAAACAAACTTCAAAATATCAAGATGTAGAAGAATGACACTATTGTTATAGTATCATTCAACACTCTTGTAGTTCGTATGCTCTTGTATGGCCTTAGGCAGCCCTTTCCCATTCATACTTGATCATTATTAAAAATTAATATTTTGAATTCCATACGCGACTCTTCCCTTCAAAAAATATGTGCACACGTGGGTACCTCCATATAGAACCCGCGTATATAATTTAAAATATAAAAACAATATTAAATATCTTATTTTTCGAGTGGGGTTTATGGGTTTTACTAAAATCCCACCTACAAGAGACCATGGCCTTACTGAATTAACCAATTTCTGGTGGTATTTATACACCTCATGATGACACCAAGGAGATAGGATAATGACATTATAGTCATTTCGGTACCAGATCAAGTCTGATTTCCCTTGTTTCTCTGAGACTCCCTGCCATAGGAAACCCTTGTTTCCTTGCAAAGATGTTCATCTTCCTTTATATGGAATCCTCTTGCTTATGATAGAGAGGTGATATTTGAGGCTTGGGCTGGAGGAAGGTTTCATTGGTGCCGTGGATGAATCAGATTGTATCTCTCCACTACTCTTTGTTGATATCAATAAAGTAGCTTTATCTTGTTCTAAAAAAGCTATGGTCTCATGTTTTATGATTCATGTTGAATATATATCATGATTTATATGCCTATGCTTGATTATATAACATGTTAATTATGCACATGCTTTGAACTACTTGCTATATATATGATTCTCTAAACTTTGTTGTAGTTTTGATTTCTTTGGAGGAAGCAGAGGGTTTGAACCCTATGGGATTGACATCAAATGTAGGACCTACAGATACTTCTTTCGATCCTGAAATTAGTAGTTTACATATTTTTCATGCATGATGTATGCTTCTTGTTGACTGACTGCCTTCGATATTTTGAGGTTGTCAACCCTTGATCAGGTGCTCAGTGTAAAAGCTCAAAAATGAAAGTGCTCAGAATTGATTGGAAACTGAACGACAAGGAAGAGCTCGTCGTCAGGAATCTGGCACAATTCGATTTGTCGAAAAAAAGTATGGATGAAGAAGATAGAGCTTGTTGTTCGTTTTCCTAAACAGCTAAAAAAAATGCAGAACAGTGACAGGTTGATAACACGATAGCCCAATTAGCATACCAGGTATATTATAGGAATATTCTTCAGTTTTTCCCAATGACATTGTGGCAAGTGTCACAACAAGATTCACCAGTTTGGTTTGAAGGTGAAATTTTTTTAATTTTATGCTCCTAAGGTTGAATGAGAACTTTTTTTATGGTTTGGGATAGCCCAACCAAAGGCTGACATGTGGTGCAGCCAGGGGCCAACACATGCTCCCTCTGGTGGACCCTCTCCAATGGTCGAATGGATTATATATTACATGCTAAGGTCGGATTGATTTTATTGCAATGGTAAAAAAAAATTCCATATGCCTCAGTTTGAAGACTTTGGTTAGTTCTAAAGTTCGAAGGTTACATTTCTAACCCAAAGTTCAAAGGTTTGGGTGGCGCATATTAATTTTTATGGGGAAAAATATATATGGAATGGACGGAGGTTGGGGCTTGACCCCATGACCTCCCCCACAACAGCGCTCTGATTTTATACCAATGAGCCATAACAATAGTCCTATAAAAGTATAGCTCTCGACACATATTTGAAGTTTAAAGGATTCTCCAACGGGGGTTTGGAGGGGTAAGCCCCCTCCCCATGAGACCAAACCACAAGACCAATGGCACGGGCAGAGTTTCAATATGAGTGCAAATTAATGTTAATACGGGGTTAATTACCCTTTAAACGAAGGATTATGCGCTAATTAATCCTGATTTGTATAGATGCGCTTATGCGCATTCAAACCACACGTATTCGCCCTTAATTAGAGCTTAGCATTAATTAAACAGGATTTAACTTGGCGGGATTTTTGGCAGACCCGCTAATTTAGGAGATGACCCCAACTTTGGCATCCCTAACTAGAGTCTTCTCCAGTTTTAGGGGCAGTTTACTAGGGAAAATGGTTTTGACCATATCTTAAGAAATGTTTGACCAAATTGAGAACAAGAAGAGTCATTTCTGATAGATTTGGACATTGTGGACTCATTGAAGCATGTTTCGGGAGCTTTAGGTGAATTTAAACAACAATTTTTGCACTTTTGAGCTAATACAAAGGCCCAAGCCATGGAAGCTAGACTAATGAGATGTACCCCTGGAGGGGTGAATTCCTTCATCAAAACACTATGTTAATGGATCAATTGTGATGGTTTTTTATACTTGTTTTCGTTTTTGTTCAGCATATTTATTTCATGCTTTATGCTCTTGAATTCACTCATAAAACTCAACTAAATTACCTCTTTGACACACATAAACTCCAATGAAACCTATGTACATCAATCATAAGATCAAAAAATAAATTTTAAATCTGAAGATGAAATTAGCACAACAAAACTAACATTCATACTTAGATCAAGTTGGTATCAGATCCTCATTGAAAGGAAAAGGTTGTTGGCTTGATAGTTGCTTTAGTTTTGTGAAAGTTTAATGGTTGAAAATTTGTGATGATTACAAGGTTAAAGTTGAAAAGAGGTGAAGGGAAATTGTTGGTTGCAAGTCCTGAGATTAGGACCAGAAGAAGGAGAGTCATAAGGGCACCATCTTCACCCAAATTTCCACTCATAGCTGCACTTGAAGCACCTCAAGTTTTATCTGAAGAAGCTGAGATTGAAGAGGTACAAGCACCAGAAGCTAAGATTTAATACATAGCCATCATGTTAGGTGTTGAGAAACTGAAGGTCATTCATAAGAGGATGATGTAAAGAGAGACTTCAATGACATAAAGAGGATGGTTAAAATTATGTTTGATGCATTTACTGTTGGGATGGCAGGAGAAGGTTTTAAGCCTCCACATGGAGAAGGAACTTCAGATGATAAGAAGGATGAAGAGAAGGATTGAAAGGGTAGTGGAGGAAAGCCACCTCCATCTCCACCTTCATCATCATCCTCATCTTCTCCATCAACATCATCTTCCACTTCCACCACGATAACTACTCACACTCACTCAAATACCACAAGAGGAAAAACACCCTTACTCAAACTTGATGTCAAATTTTAGCTTCCAATGTATAATGGTGAGGTAAATGCAGAAATATTGGACAATTGGATATGTCAATTGGAAGTGTATTTCATAATTTGGAACCTTCATGAAGATGACATAAAGATTCAATTGGCTTCTTTGAGGATGGAAGGATTTGCACTTGTCTGGTGGGAAGCAAGGACTCAAGAAGAGATTAAAAAATACGATAAGATCTCTATGTCTTGGTCAAGTTTTATTGCTGCCATTAAAAGGAAATTTTATCCCTTAGCTTACATGCAAAAGGCCATTATGGACTGGAAAAATTTAAACAGTTGAAAGGGCAAAGTGTGCAAGATTATACTCATGAATTTAGGAGAAGAACTATTATTTTGGGTATTAATTTATATTCTCAAGAAAAAAATTTAAAGTACATTGGGGGTTTTCATAGTTTCCTTAGGCACACTATTCTCATGTTTAATCCCACAAACATAGATGACGTTTGTGTTCAAGCCACACATTTAGAAGCAAGAGGGAAACAGAACATAGATGAGAAAAGTGATGGTGAGGGTAAAGGAAAGGGAAATTTTTATGGAAGAGGAAAGAGAAATAGCTCTGACAAAAGAGAGAAAGAGAAACTCACATGTAAACATTGTTTGTAGAATGGCCATGATGAATAACATTGTTGGCAACTTCATCCGGAGTTGAAGCCAAACAAACTGAAATCCAAAGAAAAGGAGAAAAATTTTGTTATCATTGAATATAACTTAGGTTCAGATTCAAGAGATGAGACAAAGATTAAAGCCATGGGTTTGAAAGGTAAGAACATAGCAAGAAATATTTCTTCAAATTGTTTCGATGTTACTCAAGATGAAGATACAAGAATAGAAATTTTCCATATTAGAGTCGTCTCTAAACATACCAAGATTGATACACTTTTTGATAGTGGGTCACAAGCTAACCTGATTTCTAAAGACTTGGTTAAGCAGCTAGACCTTGAAACTGTTAGAAATCCAAGACCTTATCCTTTAGGGTGGATATGCAAGAATGAAAACTTTCAAGTTACAAGGAAGTGCATACTAAGATTCGCCATCACTTCAAACTTTCTTGATGAAGTTGAAATTGATGTGGTGTCACTTGAGATATCAGGTTTTGTATTGGGAAGTCCTTATATGTATGATAAGAAAGCAATATTTCATCGCCATGAGAATAAGTATCACTTGTTTAAAGAAATTATGGAGTACATAATTAGAGCGCATAAGAAGAATATAAGTTTGTATCATATACATGCAGGATAAATGAAGAGGATAGTGAATGCAAGTCAGAATTTGACGTTATTAATGATCAAACATAGAGATGTTTTGAGTCAAACATTTCAAAAAGATGCATCAAATGAAAAATTTGATTTCATTAAGGTTTCTTATGCTTGTAATGAGATGTTTCAGGACTCTAACAGGTTTCCTTTGAAAGGAGGTGAACAAGATGTAAAACATTTGTAGCAGCCAACATCAGTGTTGAGTAGTGTTGGAAACAAGATGTCGGTGCAAGAGATTTCAAAGGTCAAAGAGAAAGCGACAAAGAAACTTGAAAAAGAGGCATGGGTTCCACAAATGCTTGTTTTTGGTTTCCAAAGGGTACATGGCAATGGTGAAGATACTTGGTTAAGAGTCGACGCAAGTACAAAGCAAGAGCAGTTAAGAATCGTCATGCTAACTGTGTGCAAGGTGAGACAGTTTTTAAGTTTACTTTGATTAATTACCAAAGTAGGAACAAGATGGTTTCTGCAAGAACAGCTTGCTGCTCTGCAAATTCATGGGAATTTCAGCATGATGGTGTCAACGACAACAAGAGAAGGTCGCAAGAGTTAAGGAAAAAGTTAAGTTTTTGTGAAAAGCTCAAGTTGATGAAAATGGGAAAATTTTAGTGGATAAAGATTAGAAGGGTGAGGGAACAGTACCCTCTTGATCCACATGATCAGTAATCAAAGATATTTTTGGGTCCAAAAGGCTTCTAGTGGGGAGGAATGATCAAGTGCTCAGTGTAAAAGCTCAAAAATGAAAGTGCTCAGAGATTGATTGGAAACTAAACGACAGCGAAGAGCTAGTTGCTAGGAATCCGTCGCAATTCATTTCATCGAAAATGAAGTACGGATGAAGAAGATAGAGCCTAATGTTAGTTTTCCTAAAAAACTAAAAAAATTACATAACATTGATTGGTTCATGACATGGCAGCCTAGTCAGCATACCAAGTATATTCTGGGAATATTCTTCAGTTTTTCCCAATGTTACTATGACAAGTGTCACAGCAGGATTCTCCAGTTTGGTTTGAAGGTGAAATTTTTTTGATTTTATACTCCTAAGGTTGAATGAAAATTTTTTATGGTTTGGGACAGCCCAACCAGAGGCTGACATGTGGTGCAACCAGGGGCTGCCACGTGCCCCCTCTGGTGGACCCTCTCCAATGGTCGAATGGGTTATATATTATATGTTAAGGTCGAATCAATTTTATTGCAATGGTCAAAATGTTTTCCATATGCCTAAGTCCGAAGACTTTGGTTAGTTCTAAAGTCTGGAGGTTACATTTATAACCCAAAGTTCAAAGGTGTGGGTGGCGCGTATTAATTTTTATTCAAACCCAAAGTCCAAATGGTATTTATGTTTAATGTCTGTTCGCATATTATTACAAAGTCTGCACATAACATATGGTTGGGAGCATATTTATATGATGGAGAAAAATATATATGGAATGGGCAGAGGTCGGGGCTCGACCCCACGACCTCCCCCACAATAGCGCTCTGATTTACCAATGTGCCATAGAATTATTCCTTGAAAAGTATAGCTCTCGACACATATTTGAAGTTCAAAGGATTCTCCGACGGGGGTTTGGAGGGGGCCAGCTCTCTCCCCATGAGACCAAACCACAAGACCAATGGCGTGTGCGAAGTTTCAATATGAGCACGGATTAATGTTAATATGAGATTAATTACCCCTTAAACCAAGGATTATGTGCTAATTAATCCATATTTCTATAAACGCACTTATGTGCATTCAAACCACACTTATCTTCCCTTAATTACATATTAGCATTAATTAAACAAGAGTTTAACTTGGTGGGATTTTTCGTGGACCTACTAATTTAGGATTTTCCCCCAACTTTGGCAGCCCTAACTGGAGTCTTCTCCAGTTTTAGGGGCATTTTACTAGAGGAAATTGTTTTGACCATATATTGAGAAATTTTCAACCAAATTGAGAGCAAGAATAGCCATTTCTGATAGATTTGGACATTCTGGACTCATTAAAGCATGTTTCAATTGCTATAGGTGAATGTAAACAGCAATTTTTCACTTTTTAGCTAATACAGAGGCCCAAGCCATGGAAGCTAGACCAAGGAGATGTAGCCCAAGAGGGGTGACTTCCTTCATCAAAACATTGTGTTAATGGATCAATTGTGATGGTTTTATGTACCTTTTTTTTCTATTGTTCAAAATATTTATTTCATGCTTTATGCTCTTGAATTCACTCATAAAACTCAACTAATTTACCTGGTTGACACACATAAACTCCAAGGAAACCTATGTACATCAAGCATAAGATCAGCAAATGAATTTTAAATCTGAAGATGAAATTAGCACAGCAAAACTAACATTCACACTCATATCAACCCTTACCTTAGGGAATTTTTTCATGCTAACAGAATTGGCGACTCTGCTGGGGAATATTGTATTGTATTTCATAGAAGGGTTGTTTGTCTCTTGATTTGGGTTTGTATGTCTTATTTCTTGACTTTTTCTATATTGTTGACTTGCTTGCAGTTTGGGAAATCAATTTGATATTTTGGATAAGGACTGTATTTTTTATGTTTTCCTAATTTACTATATATATGTGCTTTTTGTTGTATAGTGATGTGTACATATGCATTTTCCATCAAATAAACTAGCGTATACGCCAGTTTCTTTGGGAACAGTCGCATATAGCTTCTTGTTGTTGTCGTGTGTTCTATCTCTTTTTGCAAAAAGATATTTTCAACCTAGGTTTTCATTTTTGTAAAATTTTGTGCTTAAATTTTGGGTTTCAGGCCTTCTTTCTAAATACTTGATTGTTCTATGTTTTTTGAACAGTGAGTTGACTTTCAACATGCTTATAATCTAATATTTCCATTTCTTTCCTTTGAATTCTTGAATTTGACCTATTTGATTTCTTTTTTATCATTTGATAAGAATCCTTGCAATCTTGGTTCAATGAAGGGTTTTGGGTTCCCTTAAATCTTTCTATTTTTCTGAATCTTTTATTTATCTCTTCATATCATGGCATTCAATTTCTTGGTCCCTTTTTCACTTTAGTTTTATCATATTGATGATTGTTGATAATTTGTGAAGTTTGGGGTCTTGTTGCTTGATTTTGATCTTGGATTGTTTGATTGTTTTTTCCTTATTGAATCTTTTATTATGAGTCCTTAAAAAGAAAAAGAGAAAAACATTTGTTTTTTGCCTTTCTTTTCTTTGATTTTGTTTTTTTTTTAGTCTTTTGGATTTCCAACAAGTGTGAAAATATTTTCTTGAAGTTGAAATTTTTTTCGTTTGGGAGATTTTTTCTTGGTATTTGTTTCTCCTTGTTTATCAAATTTTGGCTTTTGATATTTGAAATAACACATTTGTTTTTCTAAGTACAATCCATAGGATCTTGCATTTAAGCATTCTAGTATGCATTAAGGTAGTTTGCATCTTAGGCATTTTAGTATTTCTTGATAGATGTTGAATGTGTGATTGTGTTTAAAAAAAGGAAAAAGAGTTTTTTAATTCATAGATTTCTCGTAGAACCTTGTAGATATCACTATTCATTGAAGAAAAATTAATTTGCATTACATGTAGCCTAGTTTTCTATTGGTTTATTTTTGTGTCAAAAACATCAAAAGTTGCACTTCTTCTACCCGTTACTTAAGTAGCAACCAATAAAACCAATTGCTTAATTTAAAATGAACTAGATTTTTATTTTTTCATAGATACACCAATTAGTCTAGGGCATTTAGGGCTTTGTAATAGGTGTGTGGAGAGTAAATTCTCCAAGGCCACTCTAAACTGAAATCTAGAAGTTGATTAAAGAGTGCAAATCCAATATCATTACGGTTGTCCGAGAAAGCTCCTCTAACACAGGAGTTAAGCATGAGGACGAATGAAGATAGGGAAATAGAGATACCCCCTCTCCTACTTGTTGGATCTTGCACCCATGATTGTTATGCCTGACCTTTCATCATGAGATGGTGACCATAGTTTCCTATCATAGGGACCACACAAGTGACTTTGGGGGAGAACGCCTGCAGTACTTGAGACAGGCATTGCATCACTTTCATATTACTTCTAGAGGGCACCCTTGGGAAGCTTGGGTACTTGCACCGACAAAGTCTATTGTTTGGAGGTCAGCGTAATTGTTTATGATACCTTCATTGGTAGGATTGGGTTGTAATTATCCCAAAATATCTTCGGAAGGTCCTTATTTTCTCTTCCTTTTATTTTGGTGTCTGGTCCTAATAACCCTATGGGAAAATACCTGGAAGCTGCTTGTTTGGTTGTAATTTTAGGGATTTTTTAGTGAGTGATATTTGCTCCTAGATTTCCATAAGTTTTTAATTTTTAAGTCTTTAAAGATTTCTCTTAATATTCAAAAGCGGTTGATCGACCTGTTCGTCAGTCTAGGAGGCTCCTTGGGATTTCACCTGTGAGTGTTGAGCCTTCACCTAGAAGGTGTAGGAGAAATTTTGCTGGTGGTTTTCAAGCAGCAGTAGTGAAAATATCAAATATTGATCCTTCTACAGTGGCTACCATTTCATAGGGTGAAATTAGTTCATCTCACAATTTGGACGAAAACACTTTGGTCCTTTCTAGGGTGCTCCTCCAATCGGAAGATGAATTAAGATTGAAGATGTCCCCGAGTCCCCCGTGACTCCTACGAAACCTCTTCCTTCTGATCTTTCTTATGTTGTAGAATGTTAGTGGCGTAAGTATGGCTACTAATACTTCTAGTGTGCAGACCCCTCCTTTAGTTTCAGGAGGGGGGAATATTCCTATCTCTACTGCTCTACCTCCATTCCAAGTTCGAATGGGGGCACCCAACCTTCCGTCCCTTTCACTGGTGCATATCCTTTTGGGATGCCATCCAGTGGGATCCCTTCCTTCTTTCAACCTTTCCATCTATTGTTTCCACGCCAATGACTTCTATGCCAAGTGATTCAACATATTTTTAGGTTTTTTTCTTTTGGAATTGGTCATATCCCTCCTTCCAATCCATATTTGAACATAGGGTCAGTTCCTTGCTCTAGATAGGCTCATAATCCTAATCCTTTCGAAGGGATTAAAGGATGGGAAAATCCTTTTGTTAGTGGTTTAGGATTTGAGAACTTAACCCATATATTTGGTCAATAGGGGAGAATTCCCTTCCCTTCTGTCAGGACCTCGTAGGTCTTTCCTCCTTTAGCCAGTGCATGGAATCCTTATCAGGGGCTTTCCCCTTATTTTAATGTTTCGCTGGGAGGAAATCATCCTATGTATGGTCAACATGTGGTAGGGCGGGGGGGCGGGGGGGGGGGGTGGATTCCCTCTGATTACTTCTGGGCCACAAGGATTTCCTTATGGTCCAGGTTCTTCTACGAGTAACCCATGGCAACCAGGTGCCTTTCAAATTCTAGGAAACTCTTTTTCTAATGTCGGAAATGCCACGCTTGGGGGGTGGAATTCTCTGGTTCCTCTTTCCTCCACTCTTAACATACTTGGAAAATTTGAACTTTCCATATATTTTGAAGTTGACTAATGATCTGATCCTTTACAATCCATTTTGGCCTCTGGTTCCCACCAAAATTCTATATTATATTCCGAAATTTTAAGGGAATTCTGGACAGGATATGATTGATCATATAACCATGTTCAATTTGTGGTGCTCATCTAACTCCTTGATCAATGATTCTATTAGGTTGAGAATATTCTAATGCACCGTAACTAGAAACGTTGCAAAAAGGTATATTGAGCTGAGAGGGGGTACCTTTTCTACGTTTTGCGATTTGGCTACTATGTTTCTAAACCATTTTCAGTTGCTTGTCTGATACAATGTTGGAATTGAGCTTCTAGAAAATTTTAATTAGGATAAGGAAACTCATATTTCTGACCACATCCAAGAGTGGCGCAAAATAAAGAGGCTTATCAAGGGATATATCCCTGATGAATTCCTTTTGGAATGGTTTTTTAAATCTTTGCATCTGGAGATTTATAAGGATGTGTCACTCTCTGGATTTTTCACTGACAAACAAGCTATCTTCAGAGCCCAGAAGTTAGAACTCATTTATTCTCATTTTGGTATCATTTACAATATTCTTCTTGATGCTCCCTAGTCGAATATCGACCTAGCCAAACCAAAACCAAGACCCCATGCCGACGGGATTATAGGGTCAATCGATAGTAATATGGATAACCTATTGAATCAATTGCCACAGTTGTCTTTACAATATGCTTCTCTAGCCCAGGCTAAGCCTTCATTGTCTATTATTTCCCAACCTTCAACAATTAATGTTTTTCAATCTTAAAATCTCAAGGAAGCCAAAAATATGATGGGAAGAAGAAGGGATGTGGTAAGAAGAAAGATAAGGCTAGGAAGGGTAATGCAAACAAGCCCAGTAATGATATTGGAGAGGGAAAAAAGAAATTAAAATTCCCATGCAAGTTATGAAATGGGGAATATTTAACTCATCTTTTCCCTAAGATTCAGGATGCTCAATGCTTGTTACCTCAACAGGGTTCTTCTAGTTCCCAGGTTGTTCTAACTAACCCTTTTCCCCAAGGATAACAAAGGATTGCTGACATGAATGCTAGTACTATAACCACCTATGGGGGAAACCAGGATAGGGAATCCACGTCAAATGTATACATGGTGAGATCTCATGTTGATTTTGATACAAGATCACATGATTAAGGTGAGATGAAAACTTCAATGGCTAAGGCTACTTCCGATACTCCAGAGCCACTCCATATCAAGAGCATTACAGTTGAGCCCATACCTCGGATTTAGAAAGGCTCTACAAAAATTTTGACTTACAATCCCAATGTTAGGTCTACTTAGAGCTATTATGTTTTCAAAGATTTGGCTCAGAGCCCCTATGTGATGTCAGTGTTAGAGGTACTCCAATCATGTCCTACATAAAGGAGTTCATTACTCACTACAATTGGGGGAGTATATCTAAATAAATCTCTCTCTATTAAACTTGGTATTTCAAGTTTTAAGAAGAGAGTCCCTCATCACATGGATTTCAAGATTAAATCTACATATCGATATAATGCTATCTTTCGAACTGCAGTGGATGAAAGGGATTCCACATCCGTCATGTCATTATCATGTTGGAAGGCTATCAAGTCTCCAGAAGATGTTCCTTCCCCAACTCTCCTTACTACATTTTATGGTCATTCTCATAGGCCTCATAGAATTATTCCAGCATTTCCAATCTATGTTGGGGGTAAGGTTGTCAATATTGAGGTAGAGATAGTTGATGCCAACCTTGATTATAATCTCTTATTGTGTCATAATTGGGTTTATGCAATGGATGCCACTTTTTCATCATTATTTTTCATCCTATGCTTCCCTCATTAAGGGATAATTGTTATAGTTGATAAAATGGCCTATTATCCTAACAATACCAATGCATCTTTTGACTCTACCATTCCCTTGGGGAATAACACCAAGCAGACTATCAAGAATTTTGGAGTTGTAATGTATTTTTCATTGATGGTTACTTTTGATCTTCCTCCTCCTATCGGTCACATTAATGCTATTTCTACATCCAGGGTCATTCCTCGAAAATGTTAATTTTGAACCCATTACTTTTCTAATCCTTGGCTCTTACCCCCATCTATCGCCAAGTTAGAATAGGGGAATATAGGAGGAATGGAATATCTTATATCTGTAGTAGAAATCACTTATCAATATAGTGCGAATTCTGCAAATCATGACCCCATTCCTCCCCCATCAGAGGATTTGGATGGTGAAGTGGATCCGGTCTGGACTGTTGAATCTACCTCAGCTATGGATTGCCTTGATATTGGCTTACCATCTGAAGAAGCAATCTTAGAAGAAATGACTGGTGTAGAAATATTGTGGCATGATTTGCATCATCATCATATTTTCTCCCTAATTTGCACGAAGTTGAGTCAAGTATGTCTGGTCCTTCTTCAACTAAAAATGTTCATAAAATCCTAAGTCCTTTGGCCCCAGCACAGAATTTTTCCAAAGGTAATATGTCTAATATTTCAAAAAAAATTATGATGAACATTTCCAGGAATCCAATTGTCATCGAGAATATATTCATTGAAGCTAAATGTTCCCCTGAATAAATCGAGATTTACACTGACACTTTTAAAAAATTTCAGGATGTGTTTGCTTGGTCTTATGAAGAAATTTCTGGAATAGATCCATTGATAGTTCAAACCTATATGACAAAAGCTTCGACCGGTAAGTCCTAGGAAATTTGTAGCCATCAAAGCTGAGGTTGAAAAGCTAGTTAAGGTGGGTTTCATATACCATGTTCCCTTGATTGAGTAGGTCTCTAATCTAGTCCCAATTGATAAGAAAACAAGGAATGATCTAGGTATGCATTGACTTTAGGGATTTAAATAAGGCTTGTCCAAAAGATAATTTCCCCACTCCTTTTATCGATCATATTATTGATGAGTGTGCAGGAAATGAGATATTCTCCTTCATGGAAAGTTTCTCGAGATATAATCAAATAACTATCTGTCTTGAGGATCAACACAAGACACCTTTTATTTTCCTCTGGGGTACGTTTGCATACAAGAAGATGCCTTTTTGCCTCTAAAATGTTGGAGCTACCTTTAAATGTGCCATGTTTTATGCTTTCCATGAGATAAAACACATAATAGAAGCATATTGGGATGACCTAGTTGTTTTTTCTCGAAAGAGAACGGATCATCCAAACCACGTTCATTTAGTTTTGAACGATGTTGTTATTATAAGATCGAGTTAAACCCTAACGAGTGAGTTTTAGTTGTCACTTCTGGTTGGTTATTGGGATTCATAGTGTCAAATGAAGGGATTTGTGTTGATCCCTTCAAGGTCGAGGCATTACTTCAGTTTCCTCCCCTATCAACTGTTCATAAACTTCAAAGTCTCCAAGGAAAATCCAATTTATTAAGGAGATTTATCATAAATTATGTTGAGATTACGAAAGGATTTATGCAATTTCTGAAGAAAGGAGTTCCATTTATATGGAATGTTTTCGCTCAACGCTCTTTTGATGCTTTGAAAAAAATCATTGACCTCTGCTCCTTTATTGAGTCCACCCGATTATATCAGGGATTTCCTCTTATATCTCACTGCAGCAAAATCAACCATTGGTATGGTTCTGTTTCAGGAAGATGATTCTCTTCAAGAAAAAGTGATTTATGATTTGATCTAAGGCTTAGTCGGTGTTACACAGTAATTTGTCACTGTCCCTTTACTCCCCGTTCCTTGATCCTAGAGGACCCATACAGCGACCCTTATGTACTTTCCAAGCATGGAATACATACCCCTGAACCACACTTTGTCTGCCAATTCATCTCCCTTTACAACTTTTCTGGAAGATCCTTATAAAAAACTGGTTTTCAAGGTCGACGCTTTGTCTCAATGTCTGACCCGCGCCGATAGCAGATATTTGCACTGAGACCCGCATCGATCGGCGCTCTGTATTAATGTCAAACCCACATTGATCCTCTTTTGGAAAGTTTTTTTTAAATATAAAGGAAGCTTCTGCGATTAGAAGATTCACGAGGCAGCGAGCTAGAAGTTTTTTTTGAGGATATGGCCGAGGAATTGTTAGGAAATTTACCGAGAGAATAATACACATACAAAACCCAGCAACAAATCACATAAACATAAACACAATGTTTAACCAGGAAAACCCCAAATCTGGGGAAAAACCCAAACAATGAAATTTCATTAACCATTGGCCAAAAAACCCTGGCCAATCCGGCCAAGTGAGCCTTCACCACTCACCTCCAAGCCTACCTTACAATGAAGTATTCCCAGCCTCTTATAGGCTCCATTACATGTAATACCATGGGCCAAAACCATGGGCGCACAAAACCATGTGCCCCAAAACCACACTATCTACCTAATTGACATTGACTCTGCACCAAGGGGTAAACATGGCTCGGAGTGAAATTGATGTTGATAGTTTGGGGCTTTTTATATTTTTTAACAATTTTATTATATTTATGTAATGGAAACTTTATAAAGGACAGCTTCAGATTCCATTGTAGGTAGGCACAGGTGGTGGGTGAAGACTAAGCACAGTTAACAAAATTTTGGCAGTGAGAAACAATAAAAATTTCATTGTTCTTGGGGACTCTGATTAAACATTGTGTTTATGTTTATGTACATTCTTTATATGCGATAAATTTCCTAACAAGCATTATCAACCATATTTGGCTTCAAAGGGACGCTTTTGCGGCCAAGGGTTTTATTGGCCTATGAATGGAGAAATCAATGCAGCCTTTTGCAGATCTGGCCATACGGAGCATGGTGTTTCTAGGAAATAGGAAATATCCAATTGATTGATTCCATGGGGAATTCCATGGAGGGTTTCTCAATGGATAAAGAGAACAATGGTCCTGCCACAGCTCAAATCTGGCGACTAGCAGTGATAAGAAGTTGGTTCGAGAAATTCAGAGATGAGAGGATGTTTGCACGTGGATTAATTAATTGATGAACCATGTATCTGAAGAGAACTCCTAGAGGACTGGCGGTTACAGAGGCTAGTGACCCATGTAATCCGGTAGATGGGTTCTTTTTATATGGACATTGATTTCATATGTACAAAGAGCAACAATGAAACAAAAAAATATTATTATAATGGAGTTAATTTTTTACATGTAAATGGGCATACTGCTGTAAGACCTGGTATGGCATGCGTACCCCTGGGTAATCTCTGGTAAAGTCTGGGTTAGACCTAGGTGATAGGGGGGATGTCAAGTTTACAATTACCCTGGGTAAAAATTTGAGGGGGAAGAGCTAGAGTGAGCGGTGTTGTCTCATTTAGTAGGTTTGGCTGGATTTAGTCAATAATCCCCAAGTCAAGTTTAAGGGGGAAATTGTTAGGTAAACATGACTCGAGGTAGAGTCAATGTTGACTAGGGTAGATAGTAGTGGTTTTGGGGCACATGGTTTTGTGCACCCATGGTTTTGGCCCATGGTATTACATGTAATGGAGCCTATAAGAGGCTGGGAATACTTCATTGTAAGGAAGGCCTGGAGGTGAGTGGTGAAGGCTCACTTGGCCGGATTGGCTAGGGTTTTTTGGCCAATGGTTGATGAAATTTCATTGGTTGGGTTTTTCCCCAGATTTGGGGTTTTCCTGGTTAAACATTGTGTTTATGTTTATGTGATTTGTTGCTGGGTTTTGTATGTGTATTATTCTCTCGGTAAATATTTTATTTTTGCAGTAATTCTTAACAGGAATTCCCCTTTTGGCTTCTTGTTCCAAAGAAATAGGAACTACTCCAAAGGATGAGCTCTTTTCCCATTATTTGAGGGCCCATAACCTACTCCTCCATTGTTATATAAGGAGACCTCCTTCACCTCTATTGCCTTATTTAAAGTTAGCATAGAGAGAAGAAGAAATCATAGCTTCAGGATAATAGAGCAGAGTGTGATTGTTTTTGTGTGTTAGGAACATAGTGAGATCTTGAACCTCTATGTATGACGGTGTTGCAAACTTGCTTCGATAAGGACCTGCCGAAGGAGAGCCTCAACATCAAGGCTTGGTTGTAAACTCCCCTTATATTTATCATAATAAAATGCAACTGATGTTTATCTTTCACTCTTGTTTACATTTATAATGAGATTTCTAGTATTCCTTGATCAGTTAGATAGATTGTAACTGTTTTATGTTTGTCATGATTTTATGCTTGTCGTGGTGACTTGACTGTCTGTACAGGTAATCGAATGTTGGTAACAGTGCATATCGAGCTTGAGGAGAGCAACGGATCAAGAAGCTTCAATGGAAGATGACAACATAGCATCAAGATAAGGTAGTTCATCTTCCTTGCTATAAATTTCATTTACAATCTAGGAAAGTCGATGTTAGTATGTTCCCATAGTTACTAGACCCACCCTAGGGCTAGAGGGATCGCCTCTGTCTGTAGAGGGGATTTACCTGGAAAACAGATTGGTGACTCCACTGGGGACTTTCCTTTGAGTTTTTCACTCTTTGAGGTCTTATTAATTCGACGAGTTTAGTCGAACAACCATTTCCCCGTTTGTTCATATGTTTATCATCAATTACAATCATTTAGTTTTTTTCTTGAAGTGGTGAGTCTAGTCTTGGTTAGGAGAAATTCTTTGTTATTTTCTTTTCAGGCATTAGCGCTTTAATTTTTCTGACAATCGCGCTAATTGGCGCTAGTTTTCAGTTATAAATTAGCGCCAATGGGCTGTTGGCGCTAGTTTCAACCCCAAAATTCGAGCCAATTCCAGGGTGTGTGAAAAATTAATGTTTTTTCCCTAATTCCTTCACCAGTGTGTCTTTCCCTTCCGGTCCTTTTCTCTTTATGGTTTACATGTTCTCCCCTTCACTCAAGTTCATTTGATTGGCTCATTGGCTTGGTTTTTGGTTGTTTTTTTATCCTTTCCGTAGGGATGTGAATCCTACATCCTAGGTTTTTCTAGGACTGTGCATCAATTTCCTGGTTGCATGCTTCACGGGACATTGCCCTGCTGATTGAGTCACTCTCCTTTCTTGGTGAGCTATCTCTAGTTGATTGACTTTTGATTTTTGGTTGATTGAGTGATCAAGTATCAAGTGTCTGTCCGAGTTCATTTGGTCTTCTTGTTCGCTTGTGAGCATAGATTACATTGCTCATTGTTCAGCTGAAAAGGTATTTTTTGTATGATGGCTTGATGTAAAAGGGAATGAATGCCTTATTTTGAGCCCACGCTTTGGAAGTCCTCTTTGTGCTTGAACTCATATGTCTTGTAGCATTTTGAGGAATTTCGCTACAAAGTGTTCAAAACAAGATTGTATTCTTAATGTTTGGTTTCATCCTTTTTGCATTAAGAAAATTGCGTTCATTTAGTTTTCTTCTCAAAGTTTTATTTTCATTAAAATGCTTTAGATCAAGTTGAATTGAAAATTCATGTTTGAAATCTATCATTGAACTTATATTACATTATTTAATGATTGAAAACTAAAGATCACACTGAGTTCATTTTCTTTCATTAAAGGCATGCATTAACTAGATTCTCATTTCATCGAAAAATGCATTGAGTGCATTCTTACTCATTCAAAAGAAAAAGGAAATTGTGCATAGATTACAATTTCATAGTTTTCCAAAAGATAATTTTTCATAGATTACATTGCATAATTCACATCTTTGAATATATTAGATTAATTTTGAATAGTGAAAGTCATATAGTTAGGAAAAATTTTCGTTTTCATTATTACTATTTGTTGCATCATTGTTTGAGACTCTTCCCTTAACTAGATAGCATTCATCGAATAGAAAGATTTATTTCCTCATATAGCTACATATAGAAGTTTTCATATGACAGTGGTAGGGCCTTGAAATTGAAACCTAATTCAAGATAAACCGTTAAAATTTATTCAATCAATCTAAGGAAACATTGAAACTTAACGCTCACATTTAGAGTTCTAGGCTAGTGACGTGTGCCGACATCATTAAACCTAGTCGTTGTCATTCGCCATCTGGCAGTAGACAACGCTAGCACAGACTTGTGCTCCCCATACCATTGCGTATATAAAGGGAGACCCTCATAGGTTGCAATCATTTATCCATAGGAAGTCCAGTCTACCACCCTGTAACCGTGATACACCGAACATAGCATTCGGGGAGACTACCTGCACGTACGTTAAGTCCTTGGTCATTTCTCTTTCATTTGATCACCAAGGTGTATATTGCAGTTCACGAAATCTTGGTACGCCCTCTTGCTTAGATTTCCTGAGTAGTCATTTTGATCTTTTCGTGACTCTCTAAAAATTTGAAAAGATCATCGAGCGCTTGTCCTTTCGACCTCGTTCAAACTGAAAGTGACTAGAATCACCTTTTTTCCTTTTCTCGACTCTTAAAATATGAAAAGGCAGAGTTTTGTTTCATTTTCTTACAAAATTAACTATCCATGAAGTATTCCTAGTTAAAGTTATCTTCCTTAGTGATTTTTAAGGGTTGTTTCCAATGGAAACGTTTCTGAAGTTCATCAACCAAGGAATCCCCTCAGATGGGAATCCTGGTCCTTTTCCTTCATTCGGGAATGTTGGTGCCCCGTATATGGAAATGTTGTCCCTCCTGGGATTAACCATTGGTCTGTCGGTTCGGTTGTTTTCAACCCTTGTGGTTTCAAAAATCCAAACCGTTTCTCAACCGAGTTCTCCTCCACCTGAACCATGTAAACCCCATGTTGATCCTAAGGTTGACCCCTCACCTTCTTCGCCTATTTCTTCACCTTGTTCTCCCTCTTAGCCTGGTGAAAGTTTGGATTCTAGAAACCAGGAGGCTAAGAAGAAGAAGAATAATAATTTGAAGAAGAATAAGGGAAATAATCTAGGGGGAAATCAGCAACTATTACTACCCATGCAACTACTGTTGAGAAACCTCCCACTCTGTCTCGCCGAGTCAAATTCCCTTGCAAGCTATGTGAGTGTTACCACCTTCTTCGTGATTGCCCTGGTATTCCTAAGGTGCTAGAAGTGTGCTTTGTTAGCCTGATTTGTCCATTCATCATCAGCCTTTGGGCATCATGTTGATGATTATCCTTCAGCTAGAGATAATGAGACTCATAAGAAATAGGGTAAGATGAAATTTCCTTGTAGGTTGTGTGAAGGGAACCATCCCATTCACCTCTTTCCTTATATAGATGAAGCTTCTAAGGTATTGGATACCCTTTCGGCTTTTGAGTCTTGTCTTCCCGTCGGTTACCAGAAGTTTTCTTCGATTCCCTCGATAGTTGATCAACGCATTAAGCGTGGTTCATCTTCAGTTGATTCCACTCTCTCTGAAAGTAAGTATCCATAGTCCATTTCCGACCAATCATTGGTTGAGAAAAAGGTCAACCTGATTCCATCTACGGTTCATTGGGTATTTTTCTTCGAGAGTGGGTCTCATCTCAATTAGGTTCTTTTTGTTTCCTCTAATTCCTCGGGATCGCAGGGTGACCCTCCCATTTCCATTATCCAGGAGGGTGAGCCTTCGACTTCCATCGCCACTATTCCATAAAGTGACCCTCCTTCTCTCATTCCCGGAGCACAGGAGGATGGTATTTCCACTCCTGTAATGCAGGGGGATAATCCTCTTATTCCTATGGCACCCCCTCCATGTATTTTTGTCGCTTCCTTTGATTGGAATCGATTTACGAGATAGCGTCTTCCTTCTTAAATTCCCTTTGAGATCATTGTACAGGCCTGCAATATGGTCATACCGGGCATGATTATAGATGAAGGCACCTCAGTTAGTATTCTTTCCTCAACTACATCGCAAGCTTTGGGTTCTCCACAGCTTGTGCTTGTTACTCAAAATCTATTGGCTTTTAACAGAGGAACAAGTCAACTATTAGTGATCCTTCCAAAGTTGCCTATTACTTTGGGAGGGAAAACCATCTATATAGACGTGATGGTTTTCCAAGACCCCTTGGATTTTAATTTACTCTTGGGGCACGACTATGTTTATGCCATGGGCGTGCTTGTCTCTTCCCTCTTTCATGTGATCTATTTTCCAAATGAAGGTTGGATCGTGACCATTGATCAACTTTCATTCTTTGGTCCTGATGTGAAAACTGGTCTACCATCATCCCTTCCTGTTCCTTACCTGTTGGTGAGATATTCCCCGCCACAGGTCCATTATGTGACCACCTGTTCCATGTCTGCGTCCATTGATAATTCAGTCATTGAGGTAGTACATGATGTACTAGGGGCATTAGGTCCTAATTTCTGAGATGTTGTTCTCACATCAAATGAGAACCTCTTGGAAGCCATGACTCTTTGTATGTCTTGATAAGGCCGACGGAGCAGAGTTCGTTTTCTTGTGTCAAGATCCTTAAAAAATGAAACAAGGTCGGCGAAGCATAGTTCCTTTTCTTGTGTCAAACTCCTTAAAAAATGAAACAAGGTGTCCAGAGAAGATTTCGTTTTCTTGTGTCAAGCTCCTTAAAAAATGAAACAAGCTCGCTGGAGCATATTTAATTTTCTTGTGTCAAGCTCCTTAAAAAATGAAACAAGCTCGCTGGAGCATATTTAATTTTCTTGTGTCAAGCTCCTTAAAAAATGAAACAAGCTCGACGGAGCATAGTTCATTTTCTTGTGTCAAGCTCAAAAAATGAAACAAGATCTTATTAGGATAGTTCGTTTAATATGTCAACCTCATTAAAAAATGAATTAGGTCATGAGGATAGTTCTTTTACTGTGTCAACCTCGTAAAAAATGAACCGGGTTCCCTTTTCAATTCGAATCTTTGATTAGATGTCGTAAAATCCCAGTCAAGTCTTTCACTTGATCTCGTAATTGAACCTTCATGTCATCCACCTGTCAGTAATTAGCAATCTACTCTGGTGAATGCACTGAAGCTTGGGGGGCATGTACCTCGAATTGAGTCACCATGCTGGGGGCATGCCAACTTTTTCAAGCATAGTTTATCTTTGTTTCAAGCTTGTGTAAAAATGAAACCAACTTCAAGCAGATTTTCTTGATTTCAAGCTTGTGTAAAAATGAAACCATCCTCATTTTACCACTCGTGATTGCCATTTTATCAGCCTGTTTTTCCAGATGAGCTTTGGTTTTCTCATTCCATCATCACCATCTACTTGGCCGATCATACACTTTCACTTGATTGTTTTACCCATTCCTGAGGAACCACTGCAATGAGTGGTCTTGTTAGCCAACCTCTTGACCTTTAATTTTTTTGAGCAGTTCCACCATCACCGAAACCAGTTGCTACCCTTAATACCACTCGTTCCTCCAGGAGGAGTCAACTTTCAGCTCTTTTCTGACTCTCAAAAATTGAAAAGATTGTTGAGACTCTTGACATTTTTAACTCGTTAAAGTTTTCGAAACGTCGTTTATCTAGTATACGTTTACCCCTTTTTTCAGGCTGGGATAAACTATTTACGAAAAAGGAATATCTTAGCCAATCGTGACTAAGAGGTTCTCTCAGATATTGTTTTCTACCTTTTCAGATATGTGAGACTACCTACGAAAAGGGACCTGTTGGAGTTTACTTTTCTGCTTCTTTTCAAACTCTCTAAACATGAAAAGATGATGAGGTCTTCCTTTGTCAGACTCGTTAAATCTTAAATGACATCAGAAATCATTACCATAACGTTACCGAGTGCCTCCTTCCTAGGGCTTATAAAATGTACTAGGATGGATTTGTCTGAAGGAAAAACTTATACGAAAAGCATATGCTATCCTCTTCAAGCTTGTGTAAAAATAAAGAGGTACTCGCCAGAAATGGAGGGGGAAAATGGAAGTTATTCGTCAGTTGTGTTAGGAGTATGTCACTCTTGAACGTGACACTTATTTTCAGTTCGTGTCGGGTTGGGATATCTTCACTCTGTCACTTTTCCTCCATGGGTTTGGAAAATCCATTTACCTCTAATTTTATTACCAATTTTCTCAACATGACCTCTGATCCTATTTGAGTGAAATGCTGCCAAATTCTAGAGTCATGTCGTCGATATGTTCAAGAGAAAATCCTTCTGCAGTTTGTACATTCCCTGATCCTTTGTTTCAGTCTTGATTAACACTCATATTATATTCTCTATTTCGTGTCAATGATGTGGGATTAATTATGACCCTCCTTCGATGGATCACTTCCTTTCAACTTCAGCTCATTATTTAGTAAGTTTATCTAGAGACTCCTTTCTGGTACCTTAGAGCTTACATGCCTCAATGGCAAGTTCTCCACATTCGACGACAGGTTCTCATCATTCGCTTTCGATCAGGTGATTTCACGGGTTTTCAACTTCAATTCTTTATTCACATCTCGTGGATTATACTATTAGTACCTTCAGATCCATTGTCATTATTGGTGGTGTTGGGGTCCTGTGATTTGGTAGATTGGCATACCAAATGACAAGGCAACATCAGAACCACTTTGGAATCCTAGGATCTAGCCCTCCTGGATTCAGAGAGGGATCTCTCTATATGTGTTTTCAAAGGATATATCTCTAAGGCTTATGATATGATATTAGGCTAGTTATGAAGTACAAGGGATTTGTTTGTTTTTGGTTGGGAATCATTAAATGAGAAGGTCATGTGAAGTGAAGGAGGAAATAAGTGGAAGGATGTTTCAGCATGGGAAGATAGGTCAAAAAACAGTGTTAAATCATTGGGCTATGGAGTCATAAAAGGGTTTACTTACACAACAACTATTCAAGGGTTTCCATAGGGCAATTCATCTATATCAGAAGATCTATTAAGTTGAGTTTTTGGTATGGAACATTAAGAAGTGTGGTGAAAGAAGCAAACATATAAGAAAACAAAGGGCAGCCTAAGATTAGGTAAGGAATTTTAACATATCCTGCTTTCGACATACTCTCAAGGGAAAACATTTAAAATAAACGTAAAAAGTAACCTAATATCAAGTAAGGACCTTTAACCTATCCTGCTTTCGGCATAATCTTACGGGAAATCTTCGAAACAATTGTTTAAGACTAAACAAGGGATGGGATAACCATAAACGTCCTTGATTAGGACTCTAATTAGCATGCAGTGAAAATATCATTCAAGAACAACATCTCAAGTTCTACTCAGCAAGTAATTGGCTCACCAACATTCCTTGACTGGTTATACTCTATTGAAATCATTCCCAAACACACATTTAGAAGAAAACATAAAGATAAAGTTTATCAGTCAGAATTAGGGTACTTTTAGAAGTAAATCCTAATCTATACTTTACTGCTCTTTATCAAAGAATATGAAAAAAGTGGAAACATAAGGAGGATAACAATAACAGTGAGAAAAACATCACCAATGATTTAGATCAGGATCCAATGAATCTGCTTGTCTATTTGATGTCCAAAACCAGTTACATACTTTGAGTCCAATAGCTTTTACAGTCTGATACTTCTCTTCCTAGCCTACTATATTACAACTACTCAGTAACTCTTACTCAATAATAGTTCAACAATTAACAATTCTCCAACCCTTTACAATGATTTTTCTGTGAATACATATAGGTGCAAAAAAGGAAGAGTGTTGCAGAAATGGTAATAAATATTAATTAAGACAGAGTGGGAGAGGTATTCGAATGCCCATTCAGCTTAATAATCATAGAAATAACTGCTTGTACCACTTTAGTTTCTTTTAGTTGAATCTGAAACCAACTAGAAGGTTGGTAATAACTCTGAGACATGTCCTTTAAAGCTAACTTGGTCCGAAGTACCCTGTTTGATCCTGGTACAAGCAAACTGTCATTTTTGGGTTTTGTAGCCCCATGTCTTCTTAATAACGGTTCTGATAGTTTTTAAAGAGGTTCAGTCATCCGGATGGCTGTCGAGGTGTCTTTAAAGGAAAAGCAGGCCACGGTGACATTTTGGTCCTTTGGTGAAGTAATAACTTCTGCGGATGTGGCGTTCGAGGATCTTCTTCTGCTGATCTGTGTGTTTAGGCTTTAAAATTTGATCGGGCCCTTTGATACTGCTTTAAGGCCCTTTTTAATCATCCTTTGCTTTAACTGTGTCTTTGTCTTTAATATGTGGGTTAAGCTTTTGATTTCCTGAGTTATGCCTTAACCGTTGTCTTTACTGATTGCGCTCTAATCCTTATTGATCTTCACTTTAACTATGTGGTGTACAGGTGGCTTTTACTGGCGTTGAGGGTTTTTCTATTCACCAGTGTTCATGAGACACTGATAAACAGTAATAATAAACCCTGAATATCACTTTTTGCATGTCCGGAACCCAAGGATCGTCATCCTTGATTCCTGCTACTGATATTTGGCTGGAGGAGGGCCTGCGATATTAAACCACCATTTAAAACCTGCATACAATGACAAACATTAAGAAATCCTGCGTTTGTGGCTTGACTTCTTCAGAAGGCTCGGGCATGGGCGAAGGAGCAATGAGGAGAAGGGTGAATGTAGCGGAGATGAGCTTTAATGGCGGAAACCTGAAACCAAGTTTTGAATGAGGTTTTGGGCGCGAAGAACAGGATGGAAGTTTTGGGAATACCGGGGACGGTATTCGCGCGGGGTCCAGGCAGTAAGTGGTATAATATCAAACAGACGTGATATGGTCGATAGGTCAACATGTGTCCTTTTAAAACCACCCATTTCGCGCTAAAAATGGAGTTTAGAGCGTTATGGAGAAACGGGTGAGAAAATGCCTGTGGGTCGTTGGATCTGGGTGGGGCAGATCAACGGTGGAGATTTTAAGGAAACACGGTGGAAAGGCCCAGCGCGGTCGGGTGGGACCGGAGGGATTATAAGGGATATTGAAAGAAAATATGCATAGCGGGGGCATTTGGGAGTATGGAGGAAAATCTCAAGGTGTGTCTCCGTAGTGAACCTACGTCATTGATCTGGGTTAATCGAACGGTTCAAATCAAGCAGGAAGATATATAAGGTTGGCGGGGTAGAAGAAAGGGGGAATCAATGTGAGCCATTGGATCTAGGAGATCCACGGTGGGGATTAACTCGTAGGATCAGCGATCGGCTGAGAAGAGGTTCCGGGAAGAAGGAATTAGGAAGAGCGATGAGTCGATGCCGATGGAGAGCAAGTGCGATGGCCGATGGCCGATGGAGGAGAGCGCAGACCATCCGATCCGGGGAAGAATGAATGGTTTAGATTAAATTGGGACCTTGCATATCAAAAATGAAAGGGTTAGGGGAGAAGGGGTCTGTGATCACCGAGGAGCGATGCGCCGATGTGATGGCGAAGTGTGAGGACCGTTAGATTGAAGGCGAGATCGACGGTGGGGATTCAAAGTGGGAAAACGCATCGGTGCTTCGCATATCAGCCGAAAAAGGAATGGGAACGAAGAATTTGGAATCATTGATGGTCGATAGTCAATGGGCTTAGCACTTTGGTTGCAGGGCATGGTCACAAGATGGAAAGGGGCAAAGGCTTAAGTCGAAGGTGCTTAAAACCCAAAGTCGGAAAATAGGCCGAAAAGGGGCTTTTTGAAGGTTTTTTAGGGGTTCCGATAGGGTTAAAAAGGTAATTTTAAACCAAATAAAGGGGATTTATAAGATCTAAAAGGGATTTTTGAGGGAGTGGAGGGATTTTTAATAGGAAGATGGGAATGAAAGAGGGTTTCAGAGTAGTTTTCTTCAAGACAATAGTAGGGCTTTGCGAAGATGGATCCCTTGGACAAATGGACATAGCAAGGCTTCAAGAAGTCACAGATTTGCTTGAAATTTGTTTCTTGAAGACTAATAGACCTATTTTAGCCATCATAGTATATGAAAAATTTATAGATGGCTAACAGCGGCTCCAATTGGGGATGGAAGCTCCTTGGAGGTGTCAAGAACCTCAGAAATTTTATCTCTGGAATGTAGATCAATGTCTTGCGCTTTGAAAAATACTCTTTCCTCTTTGATCATGTTGCTTGAAAAGATGATCAATCATTGCATCATAACAAATCAATTTTCCCCAAACAACTACCTACACAGCCTATTTTCCTAACATTTTTTCTTCAGCAGGGTGCACTTGGACTTGCAAACCCTTTGACATCAACTTTTATTCTTTTATTGAAAGCAAGAAAACTAATATAAATCTACCCTTATAACTTCCATGAGTCCAGATTAAACAGTTGGACTCAAAAATTCTCTACCTAATCTACTATCTTCCAGGATTAAACTGTCTGACAGATCTGCATTCTCTACATTCTAAAACAAAAATTGAAAACACAGTCAAACCAGGATTAATCTGTCTGATTTGTTGTGATGGCTATGACGTCAAAAACAAACTGCACATAGACCTTTATTTGCAGAAAAGTAAAACGAAACTTGGAAGGCTTAAGATATGAAACAATGAGAGTCCTTCCTTATTTCTTTCAGCTCTGATTTGATCTTTTAGAGTTGTCTTCTCCTTCTTTACTTGGTTCAAGTTTTTAGCATGTTAGAACCAGTCTTCTTTGTATCTTTGGCTCAGGTTTTGATATGATTAGAGCCATTCCTTTTCTATCCTAATCTAACCTACTGATAAGCCAAGATCAAACTGTTTGGAAAATCTGATTCACTCACCTATCAGTAGTAAATTGAAATCTATCTGGCCATGATTAGGTTGTATGACTAGATAGCAATGCTCTCTTTTGGTAGTGGCATTTAAACTTGCGCACTTTCAGGCTCTCTTTCTTTTTGGTATGGGGTTGTACCTTTCTTCTTTTTCATCTGCCCTCTTTTCTCTTTTTCTATTGTTTTTGTATTTTTTTCATTTTTTCTTTCAAAGAAAACAAAACAAAAAATTAACTAAATGCTCACAGACTGAGATTTATTGACATTCCTACCTACCCTAATCTAACTTGGAAATATTTGTTGTTTTATATACAATAGTGCCAGTGCAACCAGTTAAGTAGTAACAAAATAGGGTAGAAAATATGACTGCTTTTCAGAGATAACCATAGGGTACTTTGAATGTGAGTCTTTAAAACCAAGGCCACCACAAGTGGTGACCACTCCTAATGTTTTTGGCTCTTGCAAAGGATCAATGCTTGGGAGCTTGAGCCAATCAGGGCCTCCATATACTCTGTCACAGGATCAATAAAAACATGATGTAAACTTTCTTATTTTAGGCCTTCCATGACTGGTAGGCTATCTTCATCCTTGACAGCTTGGTTCACTGCATCTTCAGTGTGGATCTTGAAAGCACAATCATCCTTTTCCTGCACATAAAAAGGAAGTGAAATTTATTCTTGCCTAGGGGGAGGGAGACTTTCCAAAACTGCTCTAGGGTCCCTGAATTGGTATGATTGTTCTTGTGAATTTAACATTTCAATCTCAGTTTCATACCTTTCAACCACCAAGTCTAGGAAAATTTTCTTAAGCTTAAGTTTAGCATTGAATTTTAAGCTGAGAAGGATAACCTTTGGAAGGTCCACACATTCAAGTTCTGCCAGTACACTTGATATTTCACAACGAAGCTCTGCTATGAAACTTGACTACATTTTTTCAAATTGTTCAGAGTCTTGTATTAGTGGAGTGATTTGGTCTTTGATATGTTGGGATGTGGAGTGGCCCCTATGTTGATTTTAGACCAACAAAAAAGGAAAGTTAGCCAGATATGACAATCTTTAGAGGAAAAATATTCTTTAACAAGGAAAAATTAATCCTCAAATTTTCCTAATCATGGGAGTGCACGATGTTTTAATGGTAGTATGGGCTATCCCAGTGGAGTCTTTGTGAAACCAGGAGTAATCAGCAGGCCTACTGATCACTAGTGGATTCTTTTAGTCTTTTAGGAGTTGTGGAGTCACCAGGTGGATGATTTCAAATGTTTTAAGATGATTTGTTGTCCACCATTAGTAATTAACTACCAATCTAAGGTTGTTGTAGGTCTTCTGAGCTCTTAAGGATATGATTTAATTCACTCAGTCCCCAATGGAGTCACCAGGTGGATGATTTCAAATGTTTTAAGATGAGTTGTTGTCCACCATCAGTAATTAACTACCAATCTAAGGTTGTTGTGGGTCTTCTGAGCTCTTAAGGATATGATGTAATTCACTTAGTCCCCAGCGGAGTCGCCATTATGTTGGGGTCTTGTGATTTGGAAGATTGGCATACCAAATGATAAGGCAACATCATAACCACTTTGGAATCCTAGGATCTAGCCCTCCCGGATTCAGAGAGGGATCTCTCTATATGTGTTTTCAAAGGATATATCTCTAAGGCTTATGATATGATATTAGGCTAGTTATGAAGTACAAGGGATTTGTTTGTTTTTGGTTGGGAATCATTAAATGAGAAGGTCATGTGAAGTGAAGGAGGAAATAAGTGGAAGGATGTTTCAGCATGGGGAAATAGGTCAAAAAATAGTGCTAAATCATTGGGCTATGCAGTCATAAAAGGGTTTACTTACACAACAACTATTCAAGGGTTTCCATAGGGCAAGTCATCTATATCAGAAGATATTTTAAGTTGATTTTTTGGTATGGAACATTAAGAAGTGTGGTGAAAGAAGCAAACATATAAGAAAACAAAGGGCAGCCTAAGATCAGGTAAGGACTTTTAACCTATCCTGCTTTCGACATACTCTCAAGGGAAAACATTTAAGATAAACATAAAAAGTAACCTAAGATCAAGTAAGGACCTTTAACCTATCCTGCTTCGGCATACTCTTACGGGAAATCTTCAAAACAATTGTTTAATACTAAACAAGGGACAGGGCTAACCATAAACTTCCTTGATTAGGACTCTACTTAGCATGTAGTGAAAATATCATTCAAGAACAACATCTCAAGTTCTACTCAACAAGAAATGGGCTCACCAACATTCCTTGACTGGTTATGCTCTATTGAAATCATTCCCAAACACACATTTAGAAGAAAACATAAAGATAAAGCTTATGAGTCAGAATTAGGGTACTTTTAGAAGTAAATCCTAATCTATACTTTACTTCTCTTTATCATAGAATATGAACAAAGTGGAAACATAACGAGGATAACAATAACAGTGAGAAAAACATCACCAATTATTTAGATCAGGATCCAATGAATCTGCTTGTCTATTTGATGTCCAAAACCAGTTACATACTTTGAGTCCAATAGCTTTTACATTCTGATACTTCTCTTCCTAGCCTACTATATTACAACTACTCAGTAACTCTTACTCAATAATAGTTCAACAATTAACAATTTTCCAACCCTTTACAATGATTTTTCTGTGAATACATATAGGTGCAAAAAAGGAAGAGTGTTGCAGAAATGGTAATAAATATTAATTAAGATAGAGTGGGAGAGGTATTCGAATGCCCATTCAGCTTAATAATCATAGCAATAACTGCTTGCACCACTTTAGCTGCTTTTAGTTGAATCTGAAACCAACTAGCAGGCTGGTAATAACTCTGAGGCCTGTCCTTTGAAGCTAACTTGGTCCGAAGTACCCTGTTTGACCTCTAGGACAAGCAAACTATCATTTTTGGGCTTTGTAGCCCCATGTCTGCTTAATAACGGTTATGAAATTTTTTAAATAGGTTCAGTCATTCGGATGGCTGTCGAGGTGTCTTTGAAGGGAAAGCAGGCCACAGTGGCATTTTGGTCCTTTGGTGGAGTAATAACTTCTGCGGATGTGGCATTCGAGGATCTCCTTCTGATGATCTGTGTGTTTAAACTTTAAACTCTGATCGGGCCCTATGATACTACTTTAAGGCCCTTTTTAATCATCCTTTGCTTTAACTGTGTCTTTGTCTTTAATATTCAGGTTAAGCTTTTGATTTCCTAAGTTATGCCTTAACCTTTGTCTTTACTGATTGCACTCTAATCCTAATTGATCTTCACTTTAACTCTGTGGTGTACAGGTGGCTTTTATTTGCGCTGAGAGTTTTTCTATTCACCAGTGTTCATGAGACATTGATAAACAGTAAGAATAAACCCTGAATATCTCTTTTTTAATGTCCGGAACCCAAGGATCATCATCCTTGATTCCTGCTACTGATATTTGACTGGAGGAGGGCCTGCGATATTAAACCACCATTTAAAACCTGCATACAACGACAAACATTAAGAAATCCTGCGTTTGTGGCTTGACTGCTTTAGAAGGCTCAGGCGTGGGAAAAGGAGCAGTGAGGAGAAAGGTGAATGCAATGGAGATGAGATTTAATGGCGAAAACCTGAAACCATGGTTTGAATGAGGTTTCAGGCGCGAATAACAGGATGGTGGTTTTGGGAATTTTGGGGGCGGTATTCACGCGGGGTCCGGGTGGTAAGTGGTATAATATCAAACTGACGCGATACGGTCGAGAGGTCGACATGTGTCCTCTTAAAACCACCCATTTCGCGCTAAAAATGGAGTTTAGAGCGTTATGGAGAAACAGGTGCGAAAATCCCTGTGGGCCGTTGGATCTAGGGGGGGCAGATCAACGGTGGAGATTTGAAGGAAACATGGTGGAAAGGCCCAGCGCAGTTGGGTGGGACCAGAGGGATTATAAGGGATATCGAAAGAAAATACGCATAGCGGGGGCATTTGGGAGTACGGAGGAAAATCTCAGAGTGTGCCTCCGCAGTGAACCTACGCCATTGATCTGGGTAAATCGAATGGTTTAGATCAAGCGGGAAGATATATAAGGTTGGCGGGGTAGAAGAAAGGGGGAATCAATGCGAGCCGTTGGATCTAGGAGATCCACGGTGGGGATTAGCTCGGAGGATTGGCGATCGGCTAAGAAGAGGGTCCAGGGAAGGAGGAATTAGGAAGTGTGATATGCCGATGCTAATGGGAGAGCAAGTGCGATGGCTGATGGCCGATGGCCAACGGAGGAGAGTGCAGACTGTCCGATCCGGGGAAGAATGAACGGTCGAGATTAAATCGGGACCTCGCATATCGGTGGTGAAAGGGTCAGGGGACGAGGGGTCTAGGATCATCGAGGAGTAATGCATCGATGCGATGATGAAGTGTGAGGACCGTTAGATCAGAGGCGAGATCGAAGGTGGGGATTCAAAGCAGGAAAGCACATCGGCGCTTCGCATATCAGCCGAAAAAGGAATGGGAACGGAGAATTTGGAATCGCCAATGTCCGATAGCCGATGGGCTTAGCACTTTGGTCGCAGGGCGTGGTCACAAGACGGAAAGGGGAAAAGGCTTAAGCCGAAGGCTCTTAAAACCCAAAGTTGGAAAATAGGCCGAAAAGAGGCTTTTTAAAGGTTTTTTAGGGGTTCCGATAGGGTTAAAAAGGTGATTTTAAACCAAATAAAGGGGATTTATAAGGTCTAAAAGGGATTTTTGAGGGAGTGGAGGGATTTTTGATCGGAAGATGGGAATGAAAGAGGGTTTCAGAGCAGTTGTCTTCAAGACAACAACAGGGCTTTGCGAATATGGATCCCTTGGACAAATGGACATAGCAAGGCTTGAATAAGTCACAGATTTGCTTGAAATTTGTTTCTTGAAGACTAATAGACCTGTTTTAGCCATCATAGTATATGAAAAAATTATAGATGGCTAATAGGTGGTATCTCTCGTGCCTATTAACAGTTTAAATTTTTGACTAGTAATCAGATGATTTTCCTACATGTTCGACTTGGGCTCATTTATTCGCATGCTTGAAATTGTACTTGATCGGGTCGTGATGAAGCCATAGACCCTGTATTTTATTTTCTAGAGTCCAGGTTGCGAGGCGATATGATTTTTCCATGATTGGATACATGTTTATTTTAGATGGATGGTTGCGACCATACCATGAGTATATATGGGATCCTTCTCAGATGGATGGTTGTGACCATACCATGATCTCTTTTACGGATGGCTGCATCCATACCTTGATTCATGTATTTTCATCAAATATTTCAGTTATTTATATGTATCTATACTTTATTTTCAGATTTCCCGAAAACAGCGTTTGGTTTCTTGCACGTACTCGTAAAGCTTTTCACTCCTCACTCGTGTTCGGAATTCATACTTTAGGGGGCATCTATTACATAGCAATTTGTCACTATCCCTATACTCCCCATTCCTTGATCCTGGAGGACCCATACAGTGACCCTTGTGTACTTTCCAAGCATGGAATACATACCCCTAAACCACACTAATTTTTCTGCCAATTCATCTCCCTTTACAACTTTTCTGGAAGATCCTTATAAAAACTTGGTTTTCAAGGTCGACACTTTGTCTCAGTGTCTGACCCGCGCCGATAGCATATATTTTCACTGAGACCCACATCGATCAGCGCTCTGTCTTAATGTCGAACCTATTTTGATCCTCTTTTGGAAATTTTTTTAAAATAGAAAGGAAGCTTCCGCGACTAGAAGCTTCACGAGGTAGCGAGCTGGAATTTTGTTTTGAGGATATGGCCGAGGAATTCCCCTTTGGGATTCTTGTTCCAAATAAAATGGAACTAATCCAAAGGATGAGATCTTCTCCCATTATTTGAGGGCCCATAACCTCCTCTTCTATTGTTATATAAGGAGACCTCCTTCACCTCTACTGCCTTAGTTAGAGTTAGCATAGAGAGAAGAAGCAATCATAGCTTCGGGAGAATAGAGCGGAGTGTGATTGTTTTTGTGTGTTAGGAACATAGTGAGATATTAAACCTCTGTGTATGATGGTATTGCAAACATGCTTGGATATGGACCTGCTGAAGGAGAGCCTCAACGTCAAGGCTTGGTTTTAAACTCCCCTTATCTTTATCATAATAAAATGCAACTAATTTTTATCTTCCACTCTTGTTTACATTTATAATGAGATTTCTAGCATTCCTTGATCAGTTAGATATATTGTGATTGTTTTATGTTTGTCATGATTTTACGCTTGTCTTGGTGTCTTGACTGTTTGTACAGGTAATAGAAATTTGGTAACAGCACGTATCAAGCTTGAGGAGAGCGACGGATCAAGAAGCTTCGACGAAAGATGACAACATAGCATCAGGACAAGGTAGGTCATCTTCCTTGCTCTGAATTTCATTTACAATCTAGGAAGGTAGATGTTAATATGTTCCCGTAGTTGCTAGACCCAACCTAGGGCTAGAGAAATCACCTCTGTCCAGAGAGAGGATTTACCTAGAAAACAGTCAGTCCTGAACTTAGGTATTCTCATGTAGAGAAATTTCCTTTGGAAACAATTCATGATGTCCAAAAGAACCATCATTGTATTTTTCTTAGAAAAACTTGTGTGCTGGCTGATGTCAACCCATTTAAATTTCTCCTCAGTAGGCGAGTGATTGGGGGAAAATATAATAAAGGGATTATCATATTACAAGCATTTGACCTTGAATTTATGTTAGTTAAGTCTAAAAAATATTTAGTCTTCGCAGAATTGATTTTAGAGTTTCCCTGTGAAGAAGACGTTGTTTATGAAGATTCATTTCTTGATGAACATTTATTCCTTATCTATTCACACGATCCTTGGTATGGGGATATAATAATATATCTCCAGAATTCAAAATTCCCGCATAATTTTTCAAAGGATGAACGTAGATAACTAATTCACATAGCAAAAAATTATATTATTATCGGTGATACTTTGTATCGTCATGGGATTGACTCAATCCTTAGGCATTGTTTAACCTTTGAAGAAATTGAGTATGTTCTAATTACTACCACAGTGGAGCTTGTGGAGGTCATCTATCTGGGCTTGCTACATCCCAAGAAATATTGCATGTAGGCTATTTTTGGCCTTCTATCTTCAAATATTGCATTGGAGCTGTCAAGAAATTCCATCCTTTTCAAGTATATACTCGGAAAATGCGCGCTCATCCAACTCCACTCTTCCCCGTCATCACTGTCTGACCTTTCACTAAGTGGGGTATTGACTTTACTATTTGTAATTAGGCTTCAAATAAGGGTCATAACTACATCATTGTAGCAGTATACTACTTTACACAGCAGTTCAAAGCTATGCCCACTTTCAAGGATGACGGTGAGACTACAACTCTTTTCCTATTCAACCAAATCATTTCATGTCTTGGTATTCCAAGGGAGGTTGTCGCTGATCATGGTAGTCATTTTCAGAGTAAGATGATGTCTGAATTAGCTTTCAAATTTGGATTTCTGCAAGATCATTCATCTTCATATTATTCTCAAGCTAATGTGTAGGTTGAATCCGTGGATAAATCCCTCAAAACTGTCCTGCAAAAGAGAATCAATAAGGCTAAATATAATTGGCACAACATGCTATATCCTGTGCTTTGGGCATACCAAATGTGTAATATTCCAAATTTTCCTTCAATTACTTGGAATATTATATTTATTACCTTTCTTATTTAGTTAAGTAAATAAAAGGATGGAGGGACCCATAAACCCAGTAGATGAATATAATCCACTTCTATAGTGTGAATGTGGGTTAGTTGAGAAGTGGAGTAGCATTATGGAGTAGTGGAGCAAAGATAATAATGAACAAAGAGTGGATATCATGGAGAAATAATGAGGAAGATGATGGAGATACGGAGAAATGATGATCAAGTGATGGAGGAAGTCGTGCATTAAATGCACATGTGATGGAGGAAGTGGAGAGTAATTGCAGCAGCGATGGAGCTCATGGAGCACAACATAGTCTTTATGGAGGCTAGTGGCCACATGTGCAGTGTAGTTATGAGGTGGGCCAAGCCTAGGGAAGGCTCACAACCAAAAAAGGAAGATGAGGGAAGCAAAGGAAGGGAGTCTATATTTTTATTGTTGAGTGTTGTAAGACATTTCTTTTCATGCTTCAGCTGTTTAGCTAAGTCTAATGTGTTGTTTAGCATTAGGTGTTCCCAAGTGATAATCCCACCCTTACCCATAGGGGACTTCGAGTGCCTACTCTGGGAAGGTTTTCTTGGGTAGAATTCATCATCCGGAAATCAGTGCCACTTTCAGCCACTCTCATCTGTACTTCTAGCTACATGAATTACATGTTCCTGAACTTGGGTTTGAGAGTTGGAAGGTTGTTATCAGTACTTCAGCTGAGAAACCTGTGGAGGGATCATCCATTCACACTGTGGATGCATTGCAGTATTTTGGGAGTTTCATTGTCATATTTGGCATCAGGCCATCCATCTATTCTCCTATGCAACACCATTTCCTGCAGGAATTGCGTAATTCTGCAATGAGGGTTTTAGGAGAAGAAGAAGTTCCAAGAATTCAGCTTGGAATCCTGTGAGGGATTAATCCTTCACTCCGGGGATCACTTTAGCAGCTTAGGATCAACATTTTACTATCTATCATTGGGCTACATCATCAACCCTCATGAAAATGCAAGAAGATGATGGAGCTTAGTGAAATGAAGTCGCCTTCACTAAGTGGGCCCGCAGTAAATTCCTCTGCGCAAAGTCTATTTTTAGACTATGTCTATTTTTAGACATATGTGGCATGGTCTGTGGATTGGTGCAGAACAGCTTGGAGTATTGGTCATGTTGGTAAAAGTAGATGGACCTCTATTTTTAGACATTTAGGTCGAAGTCTATTTTTAGACTGCCTATCCTAAAAATAGAAAAGTCAAATATTATTTACCCTTAATAATATTTGGACTCTAAACTTCCGTTTACTCTAGCACTTCGGCCGAGTCTGAAGTACTGTTTATCCGACAGAGGAATTGCGTTGGCCCTAGGGTTTGGTGAGCTATGCATGGCTGACGCGCTAGGACTCAGCGTGCGTGCTTTCCGTGGAGCACGAGATGCTCAGTGAGCTCGTGTTCTGTTTATTTTAGTTGAACTAGTTGAGATTAGTTTAACTAGCTAATCAATTAGTTATGAGTGGAGTGAATTAAATATTATTTAATTCATTAATTAGTAACTCATTATTCAACTCCAGAACACATCAGTTCACTACAGTGCATGATCAGTTCAGTGGAGACCAGTGAAAGAGGTAGATGAAAGGGTGGAGTTAGCTATCAGTGGCGACATCAGTTGTGCATGAGATTTGCACCACACTTGGAGGAATTTCCCATGATGATTGCGCTGTCAAGCCAAGGAGATTAGAACCTTGAATCTCTATTTAGACAGGCCATGATTGTGCAATAGAGGCAAGGCAATTAGTGGTGAGTTTTGAACCAGTGACTTGTTCAAAACCAAGCTAGTTTGTGTGTTACTTTATGAGAAAGTACTGAGTACTTGTGAGGAGTATTGTACTGAGTTTGTTACATGATTTATCCATTATAATATACACGATAGCTACGGGGTTTTCAGCTATAAGCTTTCCCCATACATACTGTGTTAATGTGTATGATGAATTGATGTGCTATCGCTTGTTTTATTTCCGCATGTGTGATGATCTGAGTGGAAGATATTATGTGTTGCATATGAATTCGAATTGATATGTGATCAGGATAGTCTCAGTGGATAATTTATCATTATTCAGAAAATTTCTACACGCTCCTAGACAACACAATATTTCCCAGCAGTTGTGCATGCAACAGCTGCATATTCAGTGGAAGAGCTAGATCTCAAGTTTTGAGCTTGGGATCGAGAGAAGGGACCAGCCCTTCATTCGGTGAGCTAAGTGGGTACTATTGCAGTAGATATATCATTATTTCAGCCCCATATCAGTAGTTTTCTCTAGGGAGTGTGTAACTCAACCAGCAGCGGTGTAGCGTGCAACCCAAAAAGGGCCAAAATTCCAAACTCAAAATCTGGCCAAACCATTTTTGGATTTTTCTGGGTTTTTCGAGTAGAATCTGCGATTACAATCCCAAATATTTATGAGCACTAAAATAGCCTCTAGAACATAGATATTCTTTCGAGCAGCAGTAGTTTATACTTTCCAGTGCTATGTTACAGAAGTGTATTTCAGCCATCTTGTGGCTTGAGTGCATTCATTTGGAGCACTGTGTACTTACATTTTTTTTTTATATAATGATATGGCTCAGTTGTTTCTGCTCATATGTATGATTTTTTTATGTATTCCGGCATTTTTCCAGTTCTATATGTTTAATTCTTATTTTACCGCAGTTGGAATTATGCATATGTCTATATTCATGTCTTTCCCATTTTGTGATATTACAGTGGTATCAGAGCATGATCTTTGGCTTAGCTTGTGGGCATTTCATGACATTAGAAGAATAATAAAAAGAAAAAGAAAAATAAGAAGTCTACAATGGCAGAAGGATTGAATTTTGACACACTTCTCTTCATATCTATGTAGGATCTCACCATGTAGATCAAAGAAATGAGAAGGAAAAGGCAAAAGGAAACCTCAAGAGGGTTTCAGAATGGAGAAGGTCTGAGTGCTTCCTATTAGTAGTATAAGCAACCGGCGGTGTAGAAAGCTCCACAACGCCCTACTATGCCCACTTTACTTACAGAAGGAAATGAATGGCATGGAGATGGAGGATATTTGGAGCATGAGACTCTGAGTGATTATCTTGCAGAGTACAAATCTCAATCTAGAGAATTCAAAGAGAATTTGACTTTCTAGTAGTTTTGCTAGATTAAAGAGAACCGAAGACGCCGCATCAGCAATAGAAGAAGATGGCATATGCAGAATATATTATTTCTGCCTACATTCGATGGGTCATCCAAAATCATGGCAAAGGCTTGGATGTAGAAGTTAGATGATTTCTTGCAGCTACACCCAATAGCGGAAAGGGAAGCCATTGAGATTGACACGCTGCACCTTGAGGGTGAATCAAATGATTGGAGATTCGAGAGATTGAAACATGAAAGAGTGATTGTGTATGTAGAGTTCACTTAAAGATTGGAAAATAGGTTTCATAGAAGAAACCCGGAGGCACATTCCATTGATACATTCTCCGAAAATAAAGAGAAAGTGTATGAGGAGCAAAAGGGAAATGTCAGTGCTAATACATCAAGAGAAGATCAACAACCACCACCACCAGCTACAGTAGAGGTACTTGCATTAGTAGGAGGAGAAATTTCATTTTGACAAGATGTTCTGAATACTTCGACATTGAGATTCCAGTGCATCATTCAAGAGGTGCATGAGGAAGAGGAAGCAGATACCAGCGTTGGTGCAGCAATAGAGGATCATCCATCACCATCACCAGCAGTTGGAGAAGAAATTGGACCGATTGGAGGAACTCTTGTAGCTTTGCAAGATGTTCCCAAGCATCAGCTACTCCAAGGTATGCAAACATGTCCACCCCATATTATTTCAGCACATCAGATTGAGATTTGTGGGGTCATGCCATCAGGGAAATTGCATGACCAAGGGTTAGAGCACATTCCTTATTTGGATCAGCAGACTATCACTGGACAGAGGACCCTTGAATGGTTCAAGGAGAATATGTATAATTATCCCAGTTTGACATTGTTGAGCTGCAAACAACACTTTGTGTTGGAGTGTGGATTTTCTAAGGATGGGATTAGCATAGTCCTAATGCAAGGAATTTATACAGTAGCTTTCGAGAACCAGAATTTATTGTTGCATGAGATGTCATATTCTACTTACGACAAAGAGATATTGGCCATTATGCATGCATTGGTAAAATTCCGGTAGTTTTTTATTGGAAGTATATTTTGGGTGAAGACCAACCACCATAGTCTTCGGCATATTTTTTAGGAGGAGCCAAAGATGGAGGCAGCAATGGTGGATCACTACAATGCAAGACTATGAGTTCAACATTGTGTATGGAGAGGGCCATGAGACAGTAGATGCACTATCATGGAGATCAGCAGTGCTGCCACTAAGGGGCTTTGATGATTTGAGGGCCCAGTTATTATTTGAGCATTATGATGACCGCTTCACTTATGAAGCATTTGATGGGTAGATAGTAGAAGGTGAACATCATGTAATGCAAAAAATATTCCATTATCAAGACAAAGCCTTCTTGATGACCACCTCATAGCTCAAAGAGAAGTTTCTACATGCAGCATATTTAGAACCTCATAGGTTCTACCAGGCCATCGGAGAGAGGTTCTCATGGAGAGACCTCAAGGAGGATGCACTTCAACATATCACGGAGTGCAAATATTGTCATCAGATTATGGAGGATGGTATTGTCGACATTGATCTGTTGTCGAGGTATGCACATTGCTTCGACATTTTCACACAGTACATCTCTTCACCTGTGACCAAATTATCTTTCTGGGATGTCTTCATGCTTCATGGCCTTCCCAAGGCCATAGATAGTGATGGGGACAATTATTATATGAGTATTTTTTGGCGGGATATTCTCCATTGGGTGAATACTGAGCTGGTGTATGATATGAGTCATCACCCACAGTTGGATGGATGGATGGATATGACGAGAAAGTGGCTACAAAGCTACTTGTATATCTATGACATGGGGCAGTAGGAAGCATGGCTGCGCTAGTTGGTCTTGGGTGAGTATGGTTACCACCCGACATTTCATATTGGTATGTTCCATGCCTTGCACAGTACTGAGGTGATGCAGTAGCAGGAGGCATGGTTGTTTTGGCTACTCTTGGGATATTATGGCCAAGACATTTCATTTTATATGTCCATTGGTATATCATTGTTTCCTACCTTCTACCGTAGTGATGAGATGCAACAACAGGAGGCATGGTTGCACTAGTTACTTTTGAGAGAGTTTGGCCATCACATGACATATCACATGTCAATGGTTCTATTATTGTTTGGTACTTTTCATGATACTCATATGATGTGGTAGCAGGAAACCTGGCTATGTTGGTTTCTATTAGGAGAATCTGATGTGACATTCTACATGTCAATCAGTATGTTATTGCTTCAAGCTTTGCATTATGATGATGTGGGGTGGCAGCAAGAGTCATTATTGCACCAGTTACTCTTGGTAGAATATGGATTGACATTCTATCATACCTTGCATAATGATGATGTGGGATGGCAACAGGAAGCCATATTGCGTTGGCTTATGTTAGGAGAGTATGGCCACCATACATGGTATGATGATGAGGTGGTGTGGCAACAAGAGGCATTGTTGCAGTGGCTACTATTGGGAGAGTATGGTTCGAAATTTCACATGTAAATCCATATGTCTCTATTTCCTACTTTTCACGGTGTTGATATTATGCTTATAGTAAGCAAGGCCACCAGGGCCAAGGATTGGAGCATGGAGAGACACAACTTACTCCATGTAGCATGGGTTGGAGAGATATTTTATGAGTTGGGACTTTCCACTTGGGGAAGGAACCACTACACTTGAAATATCTCATGCAAAGAAGAGGCTCTTGGACAGCAGATGGTTGCCACTTGGGGACTCATTGATGAGGAGAGGTATCTAGCTACACAGTTGGAGGCCATTCTAGTAATTCTAGAGAGGTAGATATGGAGTTGAGCATTCATAACACATTGGAGAAGATGGGGAAACCTTCCATATGAGGATGCCACTTGGGAGGGAGATGGATTTCTGCAGCATCAACTTTTGTAGTTGCTTGAGGACAAGCAACATTTTGGCGGGGAGGACTGTAATATTCCAAATTTTCCATCAGCTAATTGGAATATTAGATTTCTTACTTTTCTTATTTATTTAAGTAAATAAAAGGGTGGAGGGACCCATAAACCCAGTAAATGAATAAAATCCACTTCTATAGTGTGAATGTGGGTTATTTTAGTAGTGGAGTAGCACTATGGAGTAGTGGAGCAGCATAAAAATGAAGAAAGAGTGGAGGTCATGGAGCAATAATGAGGAAGATGATGGAGATAATGGAGAAGTAATGATGAAGTGATGGAGGAAGTGGTGCATTAAATGCACACATGATGGAGGGAGTGGAGAGTAATTGCAGAGATCATGGAGATCATGGAGGACAGCGCAGTATTTATGGAGGCTAGTGGCCACATGTGTAGCGTAGTAATGAGGTGGGCTAAGGATAGGGAAGGCTCACAACCATAAAAGGAAGATGAGGGCAGCAAAGGAAGGGGAGTAAGACATTTCTTTGCACGCTTCAGTTGTTTAGATAAGTCTGACGTGTTGTTTAGCACCAGGTGTTCCCAAGCGGGAATCCCACCCTTACCCACGGGGAAATTTGAGTGCCTATTCTAGGAAGGTTTTCTTGGGCAGCATTCATCTTCCGGAAATCAATGCCACTTTTAGCCACTCTCATCTGCACTCCCAGCTACAGGAATTATGCATTCCTGAACTTGGGTTTGAGAGTTAGAAGGTTGTTCTTAGTACTTCATCTAAGAAACCTATGGAGGGATCAACCCTTCACACTATGGATCCATTGTAGTCTTCCGAAAATTTCGTTTTCATATCTGGCATCAGGCCATCCATCTATTCTCCTATGCAGCAACAATTTCTGCATGAATTGCGTAATTCTGCAGTGAGGGTTTGAAGAGAAGAGGAAGTTCCAAGCAACTCAGCTTGGAATCCTGTGAGGGTTTAATCTTTCACTCCAGGGATCACTTCAGCAACCTAAGATCATAATTATATTATCTATCAGTAGGCTACATCATCAGCCCTCCTAGACAGCGCAGTATTTCCTGGTAGTTTTGCATCCAACAATTGCATATTCAGTGGAGGAGCTAGATCTCAAGTTTTGAGCTTGGGATCGAGAGAAGGGACCAGCACTTCACTCAGTGAGCTGAGTGGGTGATATTCCAGTAGATATATCATTGTTTCAGCCCCATATCATCAATTGTCTTCAGGGAGTGCGTAACTCAGCCAGCAGGGGTGCAGTGTGCAACCCGAAAAGGGCCAAAATTCCAACCTCAAAATCTAGCCAAACCATTTATGGGTTTTTCTGTGTTTTTTGAGTAGAATCCGTCGTTAAAATCCCAGATATTTTTGAGCACTCCAGAAACCTCTCACACATAGATCTTATTCCCAGCAGCAGTAGTTTCCAGCAGCAGCAGTTTATACTTTCCAGTTCTAGGTTACAGTAGTGTATTTCAGTCATCTTGTGGCTTGAGTGCATTCCTTTTGGAGCATTATGTAATTACATTTATGTTGATATATAATTATACAACTCAGTTTTTTCTTCTCATATGTATGATTTTTTGATGTATTCTGGCATTTTTCCAGTTCTATATGTTTAATTCTTATTTTACCATAGTTTGAATTATGCATATGTTCTATATTCTTGTCTTTCCCATTTTGGGATATTACAGTGGTATCAGAGCATGATATTTGGCTTAGCTTGTGGGAATTTCATGACATCAAAAGAATAAGAAGAAGAAGCATAAAAAGAAGAAGTCTATAATGGCAGAAGGACTGATTTTTGCCACACTTCTTTTCAGATCTATGCAGGATCTCACCATGGAGATCAAATAAACGAGAAGGGAAAGGAAAAAGGAAACCTCAAGCGGGTTTCAGAATGGAGAAGGTTTGAGCACTTCCTATCAGCAGTATAAGCATCCGGTGGTGCAGAAATTTCCACAGCGCCCTACTATGCCCACTTTCCTTGCAGAAGGAAATGAATGGCATGGACATGGAGGATATTTGGAGCATGAGACTCTGAGTGATTATATTTTAGAGTATAGATCTCAATCTAGAGCATTCAAAGACAATCTAATTTTCTAGAAGTTTTTCCATATTAAAGAGAACTGAAGACCCCACAGCAATAATAGAATAAGAGGGCATATTCAGAATAGATTATTTATGCCTACATTCGATGGGTCATCCAAAATCACGTCAAAGGCTTGGATGGAGAAGTTAGATTATTTCTTCCAGATACACCCAGTAGCGAAAAGGGAAGCCATTGAGATTGCAGTGTCGCACCTTTGAGGGTGAAGCAAATGATTGGTGGTTCGATAGATTGAAACATGCAAGAGTGACTATGTATGCAGAGTTCACTCAAATATTGGTAAAGAGGTTTTATAGAGGAAACTCGGAGGCACATTCCATTTAGACATTCTCCGATAATAAAGAGAAAGTGTATGAGGAGCAGAAGGGAGATGTCAGCATTGATACATCAGAAGAATAGAAACCACCACACCACGAGCTGCAGTAGAGGTACTTGCATCAGTAGGAGGAGCACTTGCATTTTGGAAAGATGTTCCGAAGACTTCGACATTGAGAGTCCAAGGCATGATTCAAGAGGTGCATGAGGAAGAGGAAGCAGATACTAGTGTTGGTGCAGCAGTAGAGGAGCAACCATCACCATCACTAGCAGTTGGAGAAGCAATTGCACCGGTTGTAGGAACTCTTGTAGCTTTGCAAGATGTTCCCAAACATTAGCTGATCCAAGGTATGTGAACATGTCCACCCCATATTATTTCATCACATTAGATTGAGATTCGTGGGGTCATGCCATCAGGACAATTAGATGACCAAGGGTTAGAGCACATTGTTGATTTGGAGTAGAGGACCCTTGATTGGTTCAACGAGATGACGTATATCTATCCTATTTTGACATTGTTGAGCTGCACACAACACTTTGTGTTGGAATGTGGAGTTTTTGAGGATGGGATTAGTAAAGTCCTAATGTAGGAAAGATATACAATAGCTTTCAAGAACCAGAAGTTACTGTCACATGAGATGTCGTACTCTACTTATGAAAAAGATATATTGGCCATTATGCATGCATTGGTAAAATTCCAGTAGTTTTTTATTGGTATTAGATTTCTAGTGAAGACCAAACACCATAGTCTCTGGTATATTTTTGAGGAGGAGAAATATCTGCAAAGGAGGCAGCAACGATGGATCAGTACAATGCAGGACTATGAGTTCAGAATTGTGTATGGAGAGGGCCATGAGACACCAGATGCACTATCATGGAGATTAAAAGCGTTGTCACTGAGGAGCAGTGATGATTTGAGGGCCCAGTTATTATTTGAGCATTCTGATGACCGCTTCACTTATGAAGCATTGGATGGGCAGATGGTAGATGATAAACATCATGTAATGGATAAAATCTTCCATTATCAATACAAAGCCTTCTTGATGAGCACCTCACAGCTCAAAAGAGAAGTTTTTGCATGCAGCATATTCAGAATTTCATAGGTTATACTAGGCCATTAGAGAGAGGTTCTCATGGAGAGACCTCAAGGAGGATGCACTTCAACATATCGTGGAGTGAAAATATTTTCATCAGATTGTGGAGGATGGTATTGTCGAGGTATGCACATTGCTTCGAAATTTTCACACAGTACATCTCTTCACCCGTGACCAGATTATCTTTCTGGGATGTCTTCATGCTTCATAATCTTCCCAAGGCCATAGATAATGATGGGGACAGTTGTTGTATGAGAATTTTTTGGCGGGAGCTTCTCCATCTGGTGCATACCGAGCTGGTGTATGATATGAGTCATCACCCACAGTTGGATGGATGGATGGAGATGATGATAAAATGTCTGAAGAGATACTTGCATATCTATGACACGAGGCAGCAGGAAGCATGATTGCGTTGGCTACTCTTGGGTGAGTATGGCTATCACTCGACATTTCAGATTGGTATGTTCCATGCCTTGCATAGTACTAAGGTGATGCAGCAGCATGAGGCATGGCTGCACTGGCTACTCTTGGGAGAGTATGGCCAATACATTGCATTTTATATGTCCATTGGTATATCATTGTCTCATACCTTGTACCGTAGTGATGATATGCAGCAGCAAGAGACATGGTTGCGCTAGTTACTTTTGAGAGAGCTTGGTCATCACATGACATATCACATGTTAATGTGTCTGTTATTGTTTTGAAATTTGCATGATACTCATATGATGTGGCAGTAGGAAACCTAGCTATGTTGGTTTCTATTAGGAGAATCTGATGTGACATTCTACATGTCAATCAATATGGCATTGCTTCATGCTTTGCATTATGATGATGTGGGGTGGAAGCAAGAGTCATTATTGCGTTGGTTACTCTTGGGAGAATATGGATTGACATTATCCCATACCTTGCATAATTATTATGTGAGATGGAAACAGGAAGCCTTGTTGCATTGGCTTCTGTTAGGAGAGTATGGCCACCATACTTGGTAAGATGATGAGGTGGTGTGGTAGCAAGAGTCATTATTACGGTGGCTTCTTTTGGGAGAGTATGGTTTGAAATTTCACATGTCAATCCATATGTCTCTATTTCCTACTTTCCACAGTGTTGAGATAATGCTTAGAACAAGCAAGGTCACCAGGGCCAAGGATTGGAGCATGGAGAGACACAACCTAATCCATGCAGCATGGTTTGGAGAGATAGTTTATGAGTTGGGACTTTCCACTTAGGGAAGGAACCACTACACTTCACGTATCTCATGTAGAGAAGAGGCTCTTGGACAGCAAATGGTTGCCACTTGGGGACTCATTTATGAGGAGAGGCGTCTAGCTACACAACTGGAGGCCATTCTAGACATTCTAGAGAGGTAGCTATGGATTTGGGCATTCATAACACATTGGAGCATATGGAGAAACCTTCCATATGAGGATGCCACTTGGGAGGGAGATGGATTTCTGCAGCATCCACTTTTGCAGTTGCCTTAGAACAAGCAAAATTTTGGTGTGGAGGACTATAATAATCCAAATCTTCCATCAGGTAACTGGAATATTAGAGTTCTTACTTTTCTTATTTTGTTAACTAAATAAAAGGGTGGAGGGACCAATAAACCTAGTAGATGAATAAAATCCACTTCTATAATGTGAATGTAAGTTAGTTGAGTAGTGGAGTAGCAGTATGGAGTACTGGAGAAACATAATAATGAAGAAAGAGTGGAGGTCGTGGAGAAATAATGAGGAATATGATGGAGATAATGGAGAAATAATGATGAAGTGATGGAGGAAGTGGTGGATTAAATGCACACGTGATGGAGGGAGTGGAGAGTAATTGCAGAGATCATGGAGACCATGGAGGACAGCACAGTCTTTATGGAGGCTAGTGGCCACATGTGCAACATAATAATGAGGTCGGTCAAGGCTAGGGAAGGCTCACAGCCATAAAAGGAAGATGAGTGCAGCAAAGGAAGGGGAGTCTAAATTTTTATTATTGAGTGTCGTAAGACATTTCTTTGCACGCTTCAACTGTTTATCTAAGTATGTTGTGTTGTTTAGCACCGGGTGTTCCTGAGCAAGAATCCCACCCTTACCCACGAGGGACTTCAAGTGCCTACTCTGGAAAGGTTTTCTTGGGCAGCATTCATCATCTGAAATTCAGTACCACTCTCATCTTCACTTCTAGCTACAGGAATTACACATTCCTGAAATTGGGTTTGAGAATTGGAAGGTTGTTCTCAGTACTTCAGCTAAGAAACCTGCGGAGGGATCAACCCTTCACACTATGGGTCCATTACAGTCTTTTGATAGTTTTATTTTCATATCCGGCATTAGGCCATCCATCTATTCTCCTATGCAGCAACATTTCCTACAGGAATTGTGTAATTCTGCAATGAGGGTTTGAGGAGAAGAGGAAGTTCCAAGCAACTCAGCTTGGAATCCTATGAGGGTTTAATCCTTCACTCTGGGGATCACTTTAGAAACCTAAGATTAGAATTATATTATCTATCAGCATGCTACATCATCATCCCTCCTAGACAGCACAGTATTTCCCAGCAGTTGTGCATGCAGCAACTGCATATTCAGTGGAGGAGATAGATCTCAATTTTTGAGCTTGGGATCGGGAGAAGGGACCAACCCTTAATTCAGTGAGCTGAGTGGGTGCTATTGCAGTAGATAGATCATTCTTTCATTCCCAGTTCAGCATTTTTCTCTAGGGAATAAGTAACTCAGCCAGGAGGGGTGCAGTGTGCAACCCAAAAAGGGTCGAAATTCCAAACTCAAAATCTGGCCAAACCATTTATGCGTTTTTCGGGGTTTTTCAAGTAGAACCGTGGTTAAAATATCATATATTTCTGAGCACTCCATCAACCTCTCACACATATATCTTATTCCCAGTAGCAACAGTTTCCAACAACAGTAGTTTATACTTTCCAGTGCTGGGTTACAGTAGTGTATTTCAGCCATCTTGTGGATTGAGAGCATTCCTTTTGGAGCATTGTGTATTTACATTGTTGTTTATATATAATGATATGGCCAAGATTTTTCTACTCAAATGTATGATGCTTTGATGTATTCCGGCATTTTTTCAGTTCTACATGTTTAATTGTTATTTTACCATAGTTGGAATTATTCATATGTTCTATATTCATGTCTTTCCCATTTTGGGATATTACAGAATGTTTGTCAAGACCGCTACTAGATTTACTCCTTTTCAACTAGTTTACGATTTAGAATAAATTTTCCTTTTGGAATGTGAGATTCCTTCCCTTAAAATAGTAGTACAAATTCTTCCAGACACTTCTAATCTTGAAGAATGCCTCATTCATTTGGAACATCTCGATGAGAAGCGTAGAGATGCAGCCACATTGAATGATGCTCATAAAAACTGAGTAAAATCCCAATATGATAAGACTGTGTGTCCTAGGGTTTTCTATGAAGGTGACCTTTTCCTGGTCTATGACCAAGATAAGGATACCTTTGGAGCAGACAAGTTTAAACCCATGTGGTACGATCCTTTCATCATCAAAAAGGTCTCAAATAAAGGTGCTTATGAGTTGGTTGACTTTGATGGAAATGTGTTGTTGAAGCACAGAAATGGGCTCTATCTTAAGAAGTATTATGCCTACATTGTTGCCTAGCATTTGCTTTGTTTTGTATATATTTTACATAGTTTTTGTTTCTGTCTATGGGTCTCATGGTGATAATCGTATCTTTGGTCTGATTTGGCAGGTTTTGATGGATGATCTTGTGTATATAGGATTCATTGATGGTGTTAGTAGACATACTCGAAACTTAGCTTTCGCCACTTGGGTTATATATTATCCATCTAGTTAGTAGCTAGTTTCAAGAGGCATATATATTGATCTTGCCTCCTACAATATGGTTGAATACAATGTTGTCATTAATTTACTATCTGAGGAAATATCGTTTGATATTAAATCATTAGTGGTTTATTTATATTTGCAGTTGGTGGTGTCTCAATTAAATAACATTTATCGTGTGAGATATCCTTTATTACATCGCCAATTTCTAAGAGTGTGACTATTACAAAGATAATTTAGTTTTATTACTTTTATTCATATTCCACGATCAAAAAATTCAATTGTTGATTCCATAGCTAATAAAGCATTAGATTGGCACATTAATCATTCATCTCATTAAAATAATAAATATCATAAAATCATCCTTATATATATGATAAAAGCATCATGAAACCGTATATTATATAGATAGGAATAATATGTCCAAAATAGCACAAAATGTGGACAAATGACCTACAAAATTAGGGCTTAAGCTCAATCATGTCCATAAAAAGATCAGTCATCTAAATATAAATATGTGGGCCCTACCCTAGATGAGCATCACAGAAAAAGATGATGGAATTGGCCACCCATCGGAAGAGCTGCAGCCACTCTCGTGGTACTCCTACCACTCGCCTCTAAATATCCTCAAGGAGATCCTCTACGGCTACCATGGGAACCTGGCATGCCAAACTCTCCAAGTTCCTCTGGACTACATGAAGGACTCTGTCAAACTCAGTTGTTTCCCTCTTTGCGTATTTGTCGTGACGCTTGTGGTGAACCCTGGGATTGCACCAAGATTGCTGCAACTCTAGGGGCTGCCCTACTTTACTTTATCAATCCAGGGTTCGTACAAACTTAGAGGTGATAGTGTTATATACACATCAGATGCATTTTTTTCATGTCATCCTCTTCCGCTTTACAAAAGGGTGTTATTTATAAGGGTTCTCAGTGAATTTTGTCACACTTCAATGAAACTAAACTAAATTGAAGAAATGAAATGACACGAAGGAAACTAAACTAAATTTCTGAAAGGAAATGAAAGAAAGAAACTAAATTAAATTGCTGAAAAGAAATGACAGAAAGGAAACTAATTTAAGTTGCAGAAAGGAAACTAATTTAAACCATACTTAACATCGCCAATCGGCTAAACACACCCTACTCTATCTATCATGCCCCTATCTATGCAGTTATTCATGTCCTAATTCTAATTTGAAGAAGTGTGCTTGCAGTTTGGGGGAAAACGGGCTAAAGGTGCTAATGGAGGGCTTAACACATGAAAATGGGCTTAGAAGTGGAAAGAGGGGGTTAAACCTTCTTAAAAATTTGTTATAGTGCAAAAATTATTCAGAGTGGAATGAATTGAAAAGTTCAATGCGGAGAAGCAGGAGTCTAGTTCAGGAGCGAGAGAAAAATGCAATTTGCGAAAAGGGAAAAGGTTGCGATCTGCGATATGCGAAATCGCAATATCGCAATCGGGAAAAAAAAAACGAGTGGTAAGTGTTAACAGGGAGTAGATAAAGATCGCGAAATGCGATTTGCGACAGGATAAATATTGAGATTTGTGATGGGTGATGTGGTGGTAGGACTGGCAGCGGAGTGCGATAACAATATCGCAATCGGCGGATAAGAAGCGCTAAGTCTTAAAAGAAAACAACAAAAAATACAATTTGCGATTTCACAATATCGCAATATCGCAAGGTTAGCGGAAAAGCGATCGTGCAGTCGAGAGGAGAGTGTGAATTGTGATTGCAATGTACAGTAGTTATCAAAATCGACAAAAAACAAAAAAAAAAGGAGCGGAAAGTGTTAAAGGAAGAGACTAAACACTGTGACGTGCGATTTGTGATGTACGGTAGTGGGAAGTTCGAGGAGGAAAGGCAAAAGTCAAAATCCAGTGGGTTCCAAGCGTTTTGCGTTAAAAAGGTAAAGGTGAGGTGAAAAAGGGAAAATCGTTGAGATGTTGAAGAATGACAAAGGAAAGGGAAGGGTATCTGCGATGGTCGAGATGTGATAATCAGGAAAGTCCAAGGTAAAATATCTCATGCGAAACTTTAAGGTTTTCTATGGAAAAAAGGTGCAGTAGCTAATAGGAATAGAAAAGAAGGAGGGAAATGGAGCGTAATAGAGGTGTTTGGAAGCATAACATAGAGATGGAAAATGAAGTGGGAAGGTGAGGGTGAACTTATCCAGAATTTTAATATTGATTCCTGGAAACAAACCTGCAGATTCATGCCCAGGAAAACAGAAAAAATGCATGATAAAAACAGTGAACGGAAAGCATTTTTTGGGTCTGTGGGAACGTTCGCCCTCCTCGAGCTCTATTGACAGAGATGAGAAGGGGATCTCGATTTACAGCTTTTTGGCCTTCCTCAATTCTATTACTCTCATAATCAAATGAAAAACTACAGCAGCACACTGAAAGAAAAACTAAGCAATAATGAAACTATCAGAAACTAGCTAACTTTTCAAGAATAAAACTAAATAAATGGAAGAAATGAAACTAGATAAATGACAGAAAGGAAAGAATGAAAACATCAAAGAAGCTAAGGCACATGGGTTGGTGATCCGGATTTATGCAGGAACGCAACAGAATATAGAAATAACCATAAACATAGAGAAAAAATGGAAATAATGTGTCATTTCATTAATATCAAATAACAGAAATATGCTTACAGACATAATGGAAACAAAATAGCTAGGGTGCTGGTAGCGAATCTCTAAGAAGAGATGTGGTGGCTATAGACCTCTGAACTGTGTTACATTGAGGCTCGAAGGCCTATTACAGACACAATGGAAATAAATGAGCTAGGGTACTGGCAGCACTTATCTCCGAGAAGAGATGTGTTGGCTACCAGTCCCTGAACTGTGTTATAATACAGACATGATCCGAACAAGCGAGCTAGGGCACTGGTAGCGCTTATCCCTAAGAAGATATGTGTCAGCTACCAACCCCCTAAACTGTGTTACAATGAGGCTCGAAGGCCTATTTATTGTTGAGAAACAATGCAAAATCCGAAACGTCCAAAAGCCTAACCCTAGGAGATGAAGTGCCAAAACTGTGGGTCCCGTTTGGGTAAATTGGTGTTTCAACTTCTCGGGGACATAAATTTGGCATCCAATCTCCGTTTGACATGCTCAGTGGCTCATTAGAAATATATATACGAGGACTACAACTTTTGAGTGATCAACTTCGTTCTACGACCTATGTTGCTCCCCGTTTTCCCAAAAAATGTCGTTTAGGGCCTCAAAACGGCTTCAGAAGTTCAAGACCCGAAAAACTGCTAAAAATAGTAAGTTGTGCTAAAACTTACAAACTGAAAGCACTGATGGTGGGGGTTCAAATGGGCTCGGTGGGTGGCCACCAATATCCACCTGGATCATTAAGTCCCCAAAACAGCTCCAGGTGTGCACGACCCAAAAACCTGCTAAAAATAGTAAGTTACACTGAAGCTGAAAAACTGAAAGAAATTATGCTACGGGTCCAAATGGAATAGGTGGGAGGCCACCGATGTCCACCTGGATCATTCCTCGCTCCTTAGGAAGCAATGGTCTCCATTGCATTAATTTCCTCCATGGGGGGGGAATTTTTCTGAACTTGGTATTGGATTTGTTCAGGATGTCGCGGACTTGTTGGCGGACGTGCTGGATGTAGATGTGCTGTCGGTGGGCAGCCATTGAAGGATTTGGTCAAAGTTATCCATTATCGCGTTCCTTTGTTTCTCGAGGGCCTCCTCGAGCAATATTTTGATAGGATCTCCTGCTCCTTCGTCTTTCTTTCCTTCCGCCATGGGGGGTCGTCGGGGTTGCGTGGTTGAACTCCTTATACCCTTACCGCGTTGGGGAAATGAAAAGAAAAACAGAGAAAGACCAGACCGCTCTGATACCACTTATCCGGATTTATGCAGGAATGCAAAATAATATAGAAATAACCATAATTATAGAGAAGCAGCAGAAATAATGCGTCATTTCATTAATATCAAATAACAAAAATATGCTTACAGACATAATGGAAATAAAATAGCTAGGGTGTTGGTAGAGAATCTCTGAGAAGAGATTTGGTGGCTACAGACCTATGAACTGTGTTACATTGAGGCTCGAAGGCCTATTACAAACACAATGGAAATAAATGAGCTAGGGTACTAGCAGCGCTTATCTCCAAGAAGAGATGTGTTGGCTACTAGTCCCTGAACTGTGTTACAATACAGACATGATCCGAACAAGCGAGCTAGGGCACTGGTAACGCTTATCCCTAAGAAGAGATATGTCGGCTACCAACCCCCTGAAATGTGTTACAATGAGGCTTGAAGGCCTATTTATTGTTGAGAAATAATGTAAAATCCGAAACGTCCAAAAACCTAACCCTAGGAGATGAAGCGCCAAAATTGTGGGTCCCGTTTGAGTAAATTGGTGTTTCAACTTCCTGGGGACGTAACTTTGGCATCTGATCTCTGTTTGACGTGCTCAATAGCTCGTTAGAAATATCTATCCGAGGACTACAGCTTTTGAGTGAGGAAACCCATCTTGCTCCCCGTTTTCCCAAAAAAGGTCGTTTAGGGCCTCAAAACGGCTTCGGAAGTTCAGGACCCGAAAAACTGCTAAAAATAGTAAGTTGTGCTAAAACTTACAAACTAAAAGAACTGATGGTGGGGGTTCAAATGGGCTCGGTGGGTGGCCACCAATATCCACCTAGATCATTAAGTCCCCAAAATGGCTCCAGGTGTGCAGGACCCGAAAACCTGCTAAAAATAGTAAGTTGTGTTGAAGCTGAAAAACTGAAAGAATTGATGTTGCGGGTCCAAATGGAATAGGTGGGAGGCCACCGATATCCACCTAGATTGGCGGACGTGCTGGATGTAGATGTGTCGTCGGTGGGCAGCCATTGAAGGATCTGGTCAAATTTTTCCATCATCACATTCCTTTGTTTCTCGAGGGCCTCCTCAAGCAAGATTTTGATAGGATCTCCTGCTCCCTCGTCTTTCTTTCCTTCTGCCATGGGGGGTCGTCAGGGTTGCATGGCTGAACTCCTTATACCCTGACCACATTGGGGAAATGAAAAGAAAAACAGAGAAAGACCAAACCGCTCTGATACCACTGATCCAGATTTATGCAGGAACGCAATAGAATACAGAAATAACCATAAACATAGAGAAGCAGCAGAAATAATGTGTCATTTCATTAATATCAAAGAACAAAAATATGGTTACAAACATAATGGAAATAAAATAGCTAGGGTGCTGGTAGCGAATCTCTGAGAAGAGATGTGGTGGCTACAGACCTCTGAACTGTGTTACATTGAGGCTCGAAGGCCTATTACAAACACAATGGAAATAAATGAGCTAGGGTACTGGCAGCACTTATCTCCGAGAAGAGATGTGTTGTCTACCAGTCCCTGAACTGTGTTATAATACAGACATGATCCGAACAAGCGAGCTAGGGCACTGGTAGCGCTTATCCCTGAGAAGATATGTGTCGGCTACCAACCCCCTGAACTGTGTTACAATGAGGCTCGAAGGCCTATTTATTGTTGAGAAACAATGTAAAATCCAAAACGTCCAAAAGCCTAACCCTAGGAGATGAAGTGCCAAAACTGTGGGTCCCGTTTGGGTAAATTGGTGTTTCAACTTCTCGGGGACATAAATTTGGCATCCAATCTCCGTTTGACATGATCAATGGCTCATTAGAAATATATATACGAGGACTACAACTTTTGAGTGAGGAACATGGGTTTTAGACCATGTTGCTCCCCATTTACCCAAAAAACTTCGTTTAGGGCCTCAAAACGGCTTCGGAAGTTCAGGACTCGAAAAACTGCTAAAAATAGTAAGTTGTGCTGAAACTTACAAACTAAAAGAACTGATGGTGGGGGTTCAAATGAGCTCGGTGGGTGGCCACCAATATCCACCTGGATCATTAAGTCCCCAAAACGGCTCCAGGTGTGTAGGACCCAAAAACCTGCTAAAAATAGTAAGTTGTGTTGAAGCTGAAAAATTGAAAGAATTGATGCTGAGGGTCCAAATGGAATAGGTGGGAGGCCACTGATATCCACCTGGATCATTTGAGCCCTAACCCACGAGCCCAGATCTCTGGAATTAAATCAGTAAAATGGAGTCTGTCTACTCATTGCATTAAAAATGAAATCTTATTACATCCTGAAGGTCTTAAACAGTAAAATCCTAATAGAATGGAAAATGAATGGCATGGGATGGAATGGAATGGAATGGAATGGACTGTATCAAATGGACCAGAATTCAATCAAAGAATGGAATGGAAGAATCGACTAGAATTGACTTTTGAATAGCTTTATTTATCATCAAGGGTAGCTACCAACAACTCCCTAAAAAATAGGTAATGAGTCCACTTGACTCCAAGTGAAGTATGGCTTGAGTGCACTTGGTCTTGAGTCATCTGGCTGCCTATGGAATTCAAATTGTTGGAGGGGATCTCATGAGGATCCTTTGGATACCTTTGAGAGTTAAGAAGGGTGGAAAACCCCCTTGAATCTCTCCAATATTTATCCCTAATTTCTTGATATTGTGCTCATTTATTCTCCAATCTTGATCTTCCAGTGGCAGGGAGCAAGTCCCTAAATCGTCTCCTTCTCTAAATCTGCGTAATCTACCAAATATTATCACAATATTCTACAAAAATAACCAATATTAGGCACAAATATGAAATTACCTTTAAACCTTCCTAAGAAAATATTGAGACATAAGAAAGCATTATTAAGTGCAGAAGGAGAGATTTAATATATAGATATTCATGTGCATAAGAAAGGTATATGGGCTTAAGAAAGGTTAGATGGGCCTTATTTTATGTCTAATTTAGAGGCTCATCATCACCCCCCTACTGAAACTGTTGCTCATCCTCTGAGCAACCTATTCATCATCCCTGCCTTATGGTTTTTCTTGCATGCTGGCTCATTCCATTTTCTATTTATTTCCCCATGCGCTTCTCCTCTTGCTAATATTTTTTATATTCTTCTTGCATTTTTCTTGTAGGTGTTTCATGGAGGTCCTCGGATGCCTTAATCAAATATGTTTTGCATGCCAAGAGGTTGTGGATCCACCTTTTTTTTTATTGCATGCAAATTAAACTCACAGTTCTTTTCTCTGTGAACTGAATTCACCCTTGGTTATCCCTTGGCACTCCTTGTCTTCTATTACAATGAACTACTTACTTCCCACGTTTTCAAGTCCTTTTTACTTTTGCCTTGTTCCTTTTCTTGGTGGAAAAAGTGAGGCTAGTTGCTAGATAAGGCTGAGGTTTCTCTGCTACTAATTTTGGCTATATAAAAAAACTTTCCTTCTTACACTTTTTAATGTTTTATTAAGCTAAAATAGATTCAAAGAAAGGGTTAGATGATCGCATACCTGAGCCTTACCATTGATTTTTTTTTTTGCAGGTGATATTGAAGCTGTTGATATGGTTGTTGAAGTTGTCTTCGGTGGCTCTGAAGCTACATGTGATCATCGGCTTGAGGTCCTTTAAGTCCAAGTTTGACTACCTTTGACCAGGGTGTTTGACCGAATTTTCTTTTTGTGACAACTTGTTGTTTTTCTGCTTGCAAATGTTGGAAAGCACCTGCATTCATTAGAGAGAGATACATGGAGAAATGCAATTTTTTTTTAAGGCCTACTAGGTGCCTCAATGAGGTTTTCCACTAGTAGGTCTACCTAGGCACCTCAAAGGAGGTTTTCGCCTAGGATCTTTTTTTTTCTCTTTTTTTTTCTCAACCCAATGACCGCCTCATGGAGGTTTTCAATCAATGAGCCAATCTCAGACGCCTCAAAGAGGTTTTCATCTGAGATTTTATTATTTCCTTTTTTTTCTTTTTTCTTTTTTCACTTTCCTACTCTACTTGAAAAAACAAAACCTTTTCCAAGTATAGGAATACTTCCAATGGAGCCATGTACACATCAATATGACAGATAAAATCATGTGCACACTTGGAATACATGCTCTGACATGTACCTGAATATGAGAGATGAATTTCTTTGACTGGGATTGTATCAAGTATTGTTGGAGAAGAGTGTGTTGTTGCAACTTAATGACTATTTGGAACCATATGTCAATATAGTTGTGATTCCCCTGGTTCATTTTCTGAGTTGGATCACCTTGGATGTCCTCTTCTATTATGGCAGTCAAATCTTCCTCTTTTTGTTGATTGTTCTCTTGAACACATGGAGGAAATGTTGGTAAACATGAGGGAACTTTCTCAACGTCTAATTCTGATTTCTGCTCTTCATCAAGTGAAACCCTCAATCTTTTTATCTCCTCATTTGGACCTTCTTCTTCTTGATTTTGTCCTTCAATGACATTAAGAAAATCTCTTCTTTGCAATACCTTTCTTGAACTAAGATGCAGACCATTTAGATCAAGAGGATATGTTTGGTAGTGTTGTACCTCAGCATTGTAAGTGAGCTAAGATACTTCAATGTATGGGTTTGGAAATGGTGGTACAAGTAGTTGAGTGGGGGTGGATATATGAGATGGATGTGGTTGAGGCTGTGGTTGTGGTGGAGGTGGATGGTAGGGATACCATGGAGTCGGGTATGGAGGATATTGAGGGAAATATTGAGGATGTTGAGGATTTTCCCAATAAGGATCTTGCCAACCATGTTGCCAAGATTGGTTTGGGGTTGAGATGGCCAAGGTTTCCAAGGAGGGAGTGTGTCCCAATTAGTTTTAGATGGATGTGAATAAGATTGAAATTGTGAAGTGGGTCCTTGCATCATATCAAGTTGACTAGGCTTCCAGGGTCTCCTTGGAGCTACATAACATAGCTTCTTTGGTGATTTCCTTGCTCCATTGTATTCCTGGTAAAATTCTTTAAACCTAGGGAATGATGAACAACATTTAGTAGCATATGATTATGCATGGATAACAAAAGTATCATCATCTTATTTTTGCTCATTTTGCATTCTTAAATTTCTACTTGTTCACTTAGATTGCTAAGAATTTTTGTTTTAAAGTTGTCAAGCAAATTTCCAAGTCCATCTTGCCTTACCAATGTTGATGTTGGCTTACTTACTCTTTCCCTTCCTCTTGATATGCACTTTCATGTTTCACAAATTTCTTCAAATGACAATTGATATACATCTCCTTTACTCATGATATTAAGGAGATCAATCCACTCATCCCTAATTGTTCTAAGTAAGATGTTTTTTAGTGTGTCAAATCCTAAATGATGCAATTTTTCCCTCTTAACATTATACATGAACCTCTCTATTAGATCCTCAAGGCTCTCATCTTCTTCTTGGTTAATTCTAAAAAAATATTCTCTAAGATCATGATCTTTGTATTTTTCTAGAAATATCTTTTGCATATCATTCCATGATATGACTGAATTACAACCTAGAATCATGAACCATTTAAGAGTTATATCCTTCAATATTGCAGGAAACAATCTCAGTTTTTGAGTGTGTGATAAGTAGCCATAAGACCTACAAAGTATCTCAAATTCAAAGAGAAATGTTCCTGGATCCTCTGTCCTCATACCATGGAAGTTGGGAAGGAAAGATGGAGGGATGTTCTTCATATGTACACTGATGTCTATATCTTGAATGGAAAACCCAATAAGATCTTCTCCATTATCATCATATCCATCCATCTCTTATACCTTCAAAAGTGTATGGTGATGTGGTTCTTACTGCACCATGTGGTCAAGTGGGGGGGCTGTTATTGGACAACCTCCCTAGAAACAAAATCAAAGCATCTACTAGACACCTCCCTGGAAACGACGCAAAAAAGTGGTGAGCTCTGGGATTGCACCAAAAGTGTTGCATCAATTCGGGGTTCGTACAAACTTGGAGGTGACAGTGCTATATACACAGTAGATGCATTATTTTCATGTCATCCTCTTCCACTTTACGAAAGGGTGTTATTTCTAAGGGTTCTCAGTGAAGTTTGTCACTTCAATGAAACTAAACTAAATTGCAGAAAGGAAATGATAGGAAGGAAACTAAACTAAATTTCTGAAAGGAAATGACAAAAAGAAACTAAATTAATTTGTTGAAAATAAATGACAGAAAGGAAACTAATTTAAGTTGCAGAAAGGAAACTAATTTAAACCATACTTAACTTCGCCAATCGGCTAAACACACCCTACTTTATCTATCATGCTCCTCTCTATGCATTTATTCATGTCCTAATTCTAATTTGAAGAAGTGTGCTTGCAGTTTGGGGGAAAATGGGCTAAAGGTGCTAATGGAGGGCTTAACGCATGAAACAAGACTTAGAAGTGGAAAGAGGGGTTTAAACCTTATTAAAACTTTGTTCTAGCGCAAAAATGCTTCGGAGAGGAATGAATTGAAAAGTGTGATGGCAGAGAAACGAGATTCCAGTTCAGGAGCAGGAGAGAAATGCAATTTGCAAAAATGTCAAAGGTTGTGATCTGTGATATGCGATATCACAATATCGCAATCGACAAAAAAATGAGTGGTAAGTGTTAACAGGGAGTGGATGAAGATTGCGAAATTCGATTTGCGACGGGATAAATATTGCAATTTGTGATGGGTGATGTGGCAGTAGGACCTGCGGTGGAGTGTGATAACAATATCGCAATCGGCGGATAAGAAGCGGTAAGTCTTAAAAGAAAACAACAAAAACTTTGATTTGTGATTTCGCAATATCGCAATATCGCAAGGTTGGCGGAAAAGTGATAGTGCAGTTGGGAGGAGCGTGCGAAGTGTGATTGCGATGTAGGGTAGTTATCTCAATTGAAAAAAAAAATGAGCAGAAAGTGTTAAAAGAAGAGACTAAACACTACGATGTGAAATTTGCAATGTACGGTAGTAGGAAGTTCAAGGAGGAAAGGAAGAGGTTAAAATCCTGTGGGTTCCAAGCGTTTTACGTTAAAAAGGTAAAGATGAGGTGAAAAAGGGAAAATCACTGAGATTTTGAAGAACAGAAAATGAAAGGGAAGGGGTTTTGTGATGGCCGAGATGTGATAATCGGGAAATTCCAAGGTAAAATATCTCATGCGAAAATTTAAGGGTTTCTATGAAAAAAAGGTGCGGCAGCTGATAGGAAGAGAAAAGGAGGGAAATAGAGTGTAACAGAGGTGTTTGGAAGCATAACATGGAGATGGAAAATGAAGTGGGAAGGTGAGGTTGAACTTCTTCGGAATTTTAATAGTGATTCCTACAAAAAAACCTGCGGATTCATGCATGGGAAAACAGAAAAAATGCATGATAAAAGCAGTGAACGGAAATCAGTTTTTGGGTCTGTGGGAAAGTTTGCCCTCCTAGATCTCTATTGATAAATATGAGAATGGGGTCTCGATCCACAACTTTTTAGTCTTCCTCTATTCTATTACTCTCATAAGAAAATTAAAAACTATAGCAGCACACTGAAAGAAAAACTAAGCAGTAATGAAACTATCAGAAACTAGCTAATTGTTCAAGAATAAAACTAAATAAATGGAAGAAAAAAAACTATATGAATGAAAGAAAGGAAAGAATGAAAATAGCAGAGAAGCTAAGGCACATGGGTTGGGCCCTAACCCACGAGCCCAGCTCTCTGGAAATAAATCAGTAAAATTGAGTATGTCTACTCATTGCATTAAAAATGAAATCTTATTACATCCCGAAGGTATTAAACAACAAAAGCCTAATAGAATGGAAAATGAATGGCATGGGATGGAATGGAATGAAAATGGAATGGAATGGACTGCATTGAATGGACTAGAATGGAATCGAAGAATGGAATGGAATGGATTGCATCGAATGGACTAGAATGGAATCGAAGAATGGAATGGAAGAATCAATTGGAATTGACTCTTGATTAGCTTTATTTATCCTCAAGGGCGGCTACCAACAGCTCCCTAAAAAATAATTAATGAGTCCACTTGACTCCAAGTGAAGTATGGCTTGAGTGCACTTGGTCTTGAGTCACTTGCCTGCCTCTAGAATTATAATTTCTGGAGGGGATCTCATGAGGATAGGATTCTTTGGCTTCCTTTGAGAGTTAAGGAGGGTGGACAACTCCCTTGAATCTCTCCAAGATTTCTCCCTAATTTCCTGATATTGTGCTCATTAATTCTCCAACCTTGATATTCTAATGGCAGGGAGCAAGTCCCTAGATCATCTCCTTCTCCAAATCTGCATAATCTGCCAAATATTCTCAAAATACTCTACAAAAATAACTAATATTAGGTACATATGAATTACCTTTAAACCTTCCTAAGAAAATATTTTAGCATAAGAAAACATTATTAAGTGCAGAAGGAGAGATTTAATATATATATTCATGTGCATAAGGAAGGTAGATGGGCTTAAGAAAGGTTAAATGGGCCTTATTTTATGTCTAATTTAGAAGCCCATCAGCCTGTGCCTAGGAAAACCCTCAGGTCTCATTGGTCCAACATCTGCATCATGATAAAATAATTTTGTAAGTTTTTTGTTTCACTTAAAAAATAATTCGAACTTCTTAAGATCATATCAAATAAAATAAAAATCAAATAACATTAAAATTTTAAAAAATATTTTATCAAGATCACCCCATGCAGCGACTGCATGAAGTGCCAAATCTGGGTCCTCTATGTATTATATGCTTGCATAAGGGTAGTAATTTATGGATATGACTTGTTCTTCCCACCAAAGGAAGAACTTGTCATCAAATTTTCTCGAGTGACTTCGCCTCTACCAAGTCTCTTGATCAGGTTTTCCCATCTAGCCATCCTCGATCCCTAGGACTGCTAATGGTTGTAGACACTCTGGGTCAAAGTCCTAGAACCCTCTCAAAGAAGAATGAACAAAGTATTATTCCATAGCCAAAATTATTTGGTTTCCCTTGTCTTACTAAAGACAGTTGCTTCTTCATGTTGACCAAAAGCGTTGTGCACCAATCAAACACTTTCAAGGTAAGGCACTCTACTACCAAGAACATGGTAGGACGAGAGGCCTGATGTAGAGATGTTGAACCTACTACCCTGAAAATGGTAAAAATAAGGATTTTGATTGGTAGGCTCATCACATTTTTTATCAGGATTTGTGATCTGACCTTTCCAACATCTAGTGTGCAGTAGATTCCTATATAATCAGAAAAATTGAGGCCTCCCCGGGCCCTCCCTTTCAGATCAACTGGTTCCCCTCTTCGGGAAAGTCCTGTGATGAAGTATATTGTTCCACCTTAATCTGCAAGGGCAACTGATCAATTATAAAAAACCTCTTTCTCCAGATCTCAGTAATGAATAAGCATCTCTAGCAATCAAGTTTGGGTTTTCATATTTGGCATCATGAAAATTTTGAGTAATCCATATCCTCTCAATGCTTCCAATGCCAATGGATCATTTAAAACCTCATTGTCAAAATAATTATATTCCCTTTCTTTCCAAATGACTGACATCCTGAAAATTTAAGATAATTCATCCATTATAAATTGAATTTTTCATTTCTCTCTTCACGTACGTGACTTTTTCAATAGACGGTCACGTACATACATAGTTTTTCTTTTATAAACCCACATGTAGGGATTTCTATGCACAGTTTCCAAAGGGAAAACCCCCGTATACCGAAACTCAAATTTTAAAATTGAAAAACCAATGGTGAAAATCGATTAAATTTTCTTGAAAGTGAATTAAATCAATGAGATTAAGGATCTAGAATTACTTGGAAATCTAGTTGACAATTAGGTTGGATGAATTGGTGGAATCAAGTTGCCAAAATTTGCTCCCAAGCTCTAAATTATCAACACTTACAAGTTCAAATGAAGTTTTGGTGAGTCAAAATGTCTTTTTATATTAAATTTAAAAACCCATTTTTACAAAGTTCATATTTTTAACTTTATTATTTTATGAGCCTTTTGACTTTTTGGCTTGAAGTGTTGCGGGAGGTTGTTTTCAGGGGTAACGAAAAATTTGTGACATTTTTTCAACACTTTGACTCCATGATCGCAGTCCTATCATGGAAGGTGTGATTTTCATCACTGGAATATAGGTTAGGACATAGCACTTTTTCGTTGCATTATGCATCTTAACCTCATACTGCGGTCTTTTTCCATAGGTTCGACCCCATTGTGTTGTGATTTTCAAACCACTTTCACTCGTCCTCTTACAAATCATAACATAATGGTAGAGCCACTCCTTCCATGGGATTCCTAGTTAGATCCTTGCAGGAATATGTTTCCCATGCTGCAAGAATTATTTAGTTTGGAGAGTCATCATGACTTTGTGATGAAGCCTCATTCCTTTTATTCTTCGCTATATTTATGGCTTTATACCCTAGAGGCTCCCATGTGTTAAGTTGTATCATTGCATTTGAATTTTGACTACTTGTACCTTTTTTTCCTTAATTAGGCTTCACTTGGACTCATGTATAAGCCACTTTTGACCATGTCCTTTCTGCAAGTTTAAACCATGTTTTCACTAGCCTCTGTGACTTGACACCCTTTACCCATGGAAAGAACTTTCCTTTGAGTGTTGACGACCAGTTTCTGCCACCTTGCATCGAGCATAGGAATGTTCCATTCTGAGGAACTAGTGCATATTCCCTTAATACTCATTCTTTCCATTGTACCATAGGCATTCTTTTATTCCTTTTTAGGCTTTAAATATGAAAAACAAAAAAAAAAAGTATATATTCCAAAAAGAGCGGGAACGGGACATTTACTTATGTATTTGATGGCAGCAAGGGTCAATAGTGTCGCCCTTGAACAAAGCACTCAAAATAATTCTTTCCTCCATCAGGATGGGAATTAGTTTGACTTTAGGAGAGCCATAACCTTGTTTTTTAGTCAGGCCTCCTCTGGTTGGTTATCTCTTCCAATCACATGGAGATTTTGTTAATGCCTCCTGCATTGCAAACTTATATAAATTTTTTATGTTTCCATAGAGTATTATCTGAGTCATGATAACCTGTGTCAGCCATTATGCGGTGTCCCTTAACTCATTTCAGTTGGCCATACCCGGTATTCCAAGTCCTTTTTAGTATCACATCGGCCTTTTGGTCCTTTGCTCATGTTAGTCAAGAAGGTCTCCATTGACTTCTTAATGTTGGGAAGGTTACCCCTCGGTATAAGTTTTGTCAAATATTCTCATTTTGAGGATCGGAGTGCGCTTCGCACAGATGTCTAAGAGTCGAAGGGGATTTGGGGTGGGTCAAAATTCCTTATTTTTTAAAGGATGGGATTTTTTTGAATATTTTGAGCTCTGCCCATGGTTTTCAGACCATGGTATTGTAAAAAGGAAAATCTATATAAATAACTATCTCAGTGAGTCAAGGACACCGATATGTAAGTTCTACGAATTATTTGAGTTTCTAATTGCACTATCTTTCTGTGTTTTTGGAAAAAGGGGAAGGCTCCTATGGTTATGTGCATGGAGACCTTGGTAAGTATGCATTTTTGTGCATAGGCCCCTGTAGTTGTGTGCGCAGGGTGAGAAGGATTGTAATTGAAGAATATTACTTAATAAAGAAGTACTTGAGGGCATATCTGAGTATTTTCTAAGTATTTTGATGTTATCTGTTTTATAATTTATCTTCGTTGGATTAGGGTTTTTCTATATATTATCTCTGTGATTGCATCGTGAAGGCTATATTGATGTTTTATATGATGAGGATTGCATGTTAAGATAGAAAGGCGTAATGCGCAAGATAGTTAAAAAGGTTTGTTGAACAATGTTTGCATATTTAGCATATTGACTTGGCGAAGCTCTGAATAAGCCTTAAGTGAGGATAAGCCCTAAAGCCACACTCCATAGTTCCTCTGGATGCAGAATCCTGGTTCTAACATCCCCTAATATCGCCTCGAGTGAGACTTTAATCTGCGTAACAGATCGTTGTCGAACGGGCTAGTAATAGAGTGTTTTTTTGGTATCACAACTACTCTAAACCTGGGTCTAGACCCCCCTCAAGCCAACAAATGGTTCCATTTTTGGGACTGGGATCTAAAGATTGAGGGATATGTGGATGTGGCATTCGACTAAGAAGGAGATTTAAGGTTGGATAGATCTGAAGGAGCAGGAATTTTAGATTCAAGAAAATATAAATATGCACCTGTCAATGATCTATACTTATGCATGAACACAGTAAAATACATAAATACACATAAACGCAAAGATGCAATATAAATAAGACTTAATTTCATCAATATCTCATAACTGAAATATGCTTACAGACAGAATGGAAATATCTCTGAGAAGATATGTGGCGGCTACATGCCTCTGAACTATGTTAAAATGAGGCTCGAAGGCCTATTTATTATTGAGAAACAATTTAAAACCCTAAACATCCAAAAACCTAACCCTAGGAGATGAAACGCCAGACTATGGGCCCCGTCGGGGTAAATTTGTACATCAAATTATCGGGGTCTTAACTTTGGCATACTATCTTCGTTTGACGCACATGATACATCATTAGAAAGATCTATGTGAGCACTAAAACAAATGATAGTGAATATGAAGTCTCTAACTCATATTACGGAAGGTTGTTTCCACAAAAAATGTTGTTTAGGGCCTCAAAATGACTCTGGAAGTTCAGGACCAGAAAAATTGCAAAAATAGTAAATTGTGCTACAATTAAAGAAACTGAAAAAACTGAAAGAAATATGGTGGGGGTCTAGGTGGAATAGGTGGTTGGCCACCAATATCCACTTAGATAATTCCTCCCCCCTTAGGAAGCAATGGTCCCCATTGCATTGAGTTCCTCCATGAGATGAGGAAACTTATGTTGAACTTCGTCCCCGGTGAGCCACTTGCCCTAGTGAAGGAGTTGGCCTGCTTTGACAACTTGATATAGCCAGATCCTCTGCTAGTGGGTGTTATTGATCAGTATTTTATAATCTTATCAGTTGTGGCTTGTTCCATGTAGTCTGGGATTAACTCTGTTGGTGTGAGTTGTTCTTCCATGTCGGATGTGTCCAGTACAGGTGGAAAGTAGGGCTGAAGGCAATCCACATTGAACACTGGGTGAAAACCAAGGACTGGTTGAATACTAATCTCGAAGGCATTGTCCCCTATAGCCTTGGTGATGTTGTATGGCCCATATCGGAGCAGGTGAAGCTTGTGGTGGGTTCCAGCAAGACACTCCTTCTGCAAATGTAGCCACACTTTGTTGCCCACCTGGAACTTGTGTGGCACCTGATTCTGATCATATCACTACTTGTACTTAGCATTGGCTTTGTCCAATATGTCATGAACCTATTGGAAAATGTGTTGAATGTGCTCAATGAATTTGTTTTCCTTATCGGCTTTAGACTGAACATGAGTCGAATCAGCCTGAGTAGTTGCAAATGGCATGGCTACGTCAATGGGACAGAGTGGCTGGAATCCCAAGCCCACCTGAAAGGGGATGTGGTCGGTTGAGCTATGGACTAGTGTAATGGTCGTACTCACCACATATGGCATAAGAATTATTTTTCCTTAGACTGGACCTCTTGTTTTTCCCTTGGGATTTTTTTTTTGGCTCCTGGTTTTGATTTCGATTGGGGTTGTCCATAGACTGAGATCGCGGGGGGAGTTATCGGTTATTGCCCCCCTTCCCAGAGTTTCCCTTTTGCTTATTCCTAAGATTTTTTTTCGTAGCATTAGGAAGGTTGTTGTGGTTCTCCTGGTCATAATCCTGGCGCTATTGAGCTTGGGAAGGTTGCACTAAATTCATCGGCGCATTGCTCTGTTGTGGTGGATTTTGTGCGGGGAAAGGGGAATATTGGTTTACCTATCCCTGTTTGGTGTAAGGTTGTTGGGGGGGATCTCTTCCATCAACATTCCTAGCTGAGTGTTGGGTCCCCTGTAAGGGAGGGTACGAGCCTCACTGTTGTTGGTGATATGATGACACCGTATTCGTCATATTCTGTAAAAGGTGCATATTGACTTTGGTGGTAGCCAGCTTGCATAATGTTCTGGATAGAATCATACGAATATCCTGGGTACTAGATATTGTTACCTAGGTGACATTGGGTCAATGACCCAATCAAGCCATCTGCGGTATTCGACGCGCCTAGTAATTCTTTGTAATTTTACAGGCGCAGGGCGTTTGGCATGACATTGTAGATATATTCTGACTAGGTATAGATGAGTTCGAGTTGTTGGGATTTGCAAATGGCATCCTCCTCAGAGGTAGGTCCTTCTGTCACCATGTCTTTTGAGATATCTGCTGTGAGAGTTTTCAAAAACAAGTCTAGTAAAACTCTATCGTCGATTTTGGATTTGCACAAACTACGACGTCACTGCCATTCGTGGAGATGATTTGATATATGGACAATTGGCGTTTCCCTAAAATGAGTCAGCAATTCCATCCTCGAATCATGGTGGACGGGTAGCTGAAAATAAGTGAGGAACGCGGTAGCGAGGGCGCTAAATGTTCCTTGCGAAGCAAAAGGCTGCTCAACATACCATTGTGCGATAGGCCCAGTTAGGGTGCGTTGAAACAATCTCAGTCGAATAGTATCGTCAATAATACTATTGAACAAACAACATAGGTGGAAAGTCATAATATGATTTCCAGGGTCTTTCGCTTGCTTCCCTTCGAATTTTGGTATGTTTGAGGGGAGCTTCGTGGGCATGGGAGGCCAATTAAGGCTATGTGCAATGGGTTCATGAGCTAGCTTTGATATATCTGGAAGGTTTAATGATGCTAAAAATGGTATACAAGTATTGACTTCCATTGTGTATTGTGGAAACACGGGTGTCTGAGTGTAGTGTTTTATGGGGGGTGCCTAGGAAATATTACCCTATGACATACCATATTATATGTTCTATTAACTCCCTGAAGGGGTAGCACTCCTCTGCCCTCTGGGGTTGTGGGAGGAGTTGAGTGTGGTGACCCTGCTGGGGTTTCCACTAGTGTGGTCTTGGGTGGCCCTTGGGGGTTTCCAACCAAAGATGCCCTGATAAAGGATGAATTGATAATGGTGGCAGTGTGTCATTTTTGACACTTAAATGGCGAAAGACCTAGCACTTCTCCCTCTAACGGGGAGAGGTCCAAAAAAGGCCTAGATCAACGAGGTCCCATTGGTTCCGTTCTAGTGTCCACTAGTTTAATCTTGGAAATATTTTTGGTTTATTGAGAGAACGAATATTATTATCAAAAAAATATGATCACATGCATAAACAAAGCGAAAAAATAAGAGGTAAGCTTTCCTTTAGATTAACACTATGTGATCAAGCAAGCAAAAAATATGGTTTGGTTGTTTTGCGTATGATACTCAAAATCCTAAATATACCTAATCATCCTTACACTCTCAAACGTAACTGGGCCTTGCAAAGATGTCTTCTGATGGGTACTAGGGCTAATGTCCAAAATAACTAGCGACACATTCTAGCAGCCAAAGAATTGACCAAGGTAATGATAAGAGGATCTAGTGTTGCCTGCACCGTCACCTATAGGGAAGGATGCCCTAGATTTGGCCAGTAAATTATTGTCATCCCACGTGAGTGTTCAAGTATTGAACTTATTGGTATTCAGCTACCAATACCAAGCACTAGATGGGTCAGGTATCCCCAAAAATTACTAGACGCACTGGACCTAAGCTTAACCCCCTTGAAACGGGTCTATGGTAATGCTCGGGTATTTGTTCCGTGGGCGGATAGACAGATTTGAAGCTCCCTAAAAAGTCAACGTCTATGTTTAAAAATGTAGAATTACCACGGCGACTTATTAGATGCCTAACCTCAATGGTCCTAACCTGAACTATAATTTCTTTTGTGGCCCCTATGGGGATAATTTAGTAAGTTTGATTAGTGCTTATTTTTAGAGAGTCTCAATTTTATTAGGGTGTGCCTTGGTGAAGTAACTGTAAGAAGAGGACAAAGGTACCAACACACTAGTTGCCTTTTAGTCCAATGCTTATCGATTCTTCGTGTGTGCTTTGGAGTGTATAATCACAAGTGTTATGAGATGTGGATATGTGGTGATACTTTACAATCCTTTTCTAATTACGCTATGTTTTATTGTTCCTTGCAAAAATAAACGATGTGCGGATTATGGGCCACTTATACCTTTCCTAGTTAGACTAAGTTTTTCACTATAGGGATATGGAAAATTAACTTAAGAAAGTGTTCATATGCATACCCAAGCTCATCATGAGGTGCAAGGGTGGTAGATATTACTTGCTTTCTTTTCGACAGTTTGGTCCTGATCCCGATTCCTAATGCAAAAATTGAAAAAACAAGAGTTAGCTAAAGATGTGAGGATGTATGGGCCACTTACTTTTCTGCTAATTACTCTATGCGTTCTGTATATTTTACCAGCAAATCGTTTGTTCAAATAGAAAATGTGGATTAAAGGCCACCTACTTTCCCCTCCTTAAACTATGTGTGATTTTCAATGATCAAAAACTAAAATTAAAACTACTTAGTTGCTAGGATAAACTCTAGCAAATATGTGTCCTAACTAGTCATGAAATACCATAGCACAGTGATGGAAAATTTATTATGGGTTGACAACACCTTACAACTGCAAAAAATTGAGAAAAAAAAAAAAGTGAAAATTGGGCTTACTGCCTACCATGCAGCTTATCTTCCCACAAACGCGAAGACTGCACATCTGTCTAAACAGAATGCATGGGGATGGCAGAGACTGAAAAAATATGCCTTCTCTGAGCCAAATTTCTCACTGAGGGTGACTGAAAAGTGCTAACAGGAAGCAGGATTGGTTTTGCAGCAAGTCTAAGTAGGAGACAGGACCTGAATCAGCAACCATTAACTAAGAAGAAATAATCTAGTAGAGTCGTTATTCCTGTTGTAGTGTATTTGACGCATGGGCTGACGAAATACATTATGCTTAGTAGGGAGGTTACTTTCCTACAAGCAAGTCACAGGTCAAATTGGCTTTTCAAATGTTAGTGGAACAAGTTCAACATGTAATAAGCTAATTTAAATGGAAACATAGCATGCTACATAAAAAAGAAACAAAAAAAACAACATGCACAAGAAACACGCTCAATAGAGAAAACACACTAATAACTCAACAATGGAGAGCTCTCTCCCTTTATTAGGTGTTGGTGGTAGTAGAAGATAGAATGCTAATTCTCTTGTAGTGGATCCTTCGAGCTACGGAGCTCCAATACCCAAGACAAGGGGGTCTCTTCCCTTCAAGCTTTCAACAAGCCTCTCTTCACTCTCATAGGATGGTATATCGACGGACACGTGGTGAAATATTCTCTCTTGGATTGAGGCGTTGGATGGCCAACAACTGAATCCTTCCAATTCTCTTGATGCTAGACAACACAAGCTGGTTTGTTGAGGAGAAATTTGGCCATCATAACAATGTGTCTCCCATTTCTCCTCCCATGGCTAGCTTTTATAGACAAATTTCAAATTTTCCCTTCCTCTCTTGGTACAAGATGGATGTTGACACAAGAGTGGGGGTATGATTCCTTTGTGTGTTTCACTAAACCCTCAAGGTGGCTCCAAGGTGGTTGTACTTGGCTAGCTTGAGTGAGAATCTTTTTCTCCAAGTGTACCAAGTGGTCCTGGATGGTGGCTTTCTGCATCCTGAGGTTTGCGCAGATATTCGAGGGATAGTCATGATGTTCTTCATGGCTATCAACCAAAAAGCCGCAATGATCGCCCAGGGTCAATGCTTCCTGTGCACAGTCCAAAAAATTTCCTGTTGGCCTTAGGAAAAGCTAAATTTTTCAGCTCCTGTAATGTATTTCTTCCCTGTAAATCTTTATTTGTACCTTCTACTTGAAAATTTATATTGTCTTTTCTTGTATGATTTTTTATTGTTAACACTCCCTCTTAGTAGGAAATGGATTTTTCACCACCCCTATCCCGCACTCATGGAATTCAAATTTTCCTCTTAACAATGAATTTGTTAAGATATATGCATCTTGTTCCTCAGTTGGAATGTACTATAACATCATAATTCTCCTCTGCACACAATCCCGCAAGTGATGGTACTTGATATCAATGTGCTTGGACCTGCCATGAAATATTGGATTCTCGGGGAGTTTAATACAACTATGATTATCACAATCGTTGTTATATCCATCTCCTAGTTGAAAAATACCCACAACTATTTTTCCTCATCCATATGGCTTCACATGTTGGTTGACTTGCAACCATGTATTCATTCACTGCTGAGTTGAGTGCCATAGACCTTTGTTTCCTGCTATGTCAGGAAATAGTTGCAAACCCAACACTAAATATAACACCTGACTTAATTTTGTTGTCTGATGGACTCCCTGCCCAATCTGCATCAATGAAGCCTTGGAGCTTCACTCCCTCTGTCCTCTTGTACCATAACCCATACTCGGTTGTGCCTCTGAGGTATCTTAACACATGATTTTCTTCCTTCCAATACAACTTGGTAGGCTTCTCCATAGCTTGACTCAACTGATTAATTGCATAGCATATTTTGAGCCTTGCGTTCACCAGATACATCAAGGATCCCACAAGCTACCTACTAATGGTAGCATCTACCACCTCTCCTGAAGTAGCATACTCCTTCCTCTAGTTTGTAGATAGAGTAGTGTCCATAAGCTTGTAGTTCTCCATGTGAAATCTCTGAAGTATTTTAGAGGAATACTTCCCCTGACCCATAGACAAATCACCATCACTCTGCCATACTTCCAACCCAAGGATGTAATGCATCAAGCCCATGTCTTTCATCTTGAATTCTCTTGCAAGGTCCTCCTTGTAAGAGTGGATCAACTGCTCATCCCTTGTAAGTATCAAGTCATCAACATACAATACCAAGATAAGAAACTTTCCATATACCATAATTTGATAGAGAATGGCATCTGCCTAAATTTTGGTGAAGCCCAATCCACTGAGATATGTGTCAATTTAAGTGTACCATACTTAGGGTGTTTGCTTGAGACCATAACGGGCTCTCCTGAGTCTACACACATGTATCTCCTTGTCATATGTCTCAAATTCCTTTGGTTTCTCTATGTAAATTTCTTCCTCAACAACACCATTGAGGAAGGTTGTCTTCACATCCATCTGATGGATCTTCCACCTCAACTATGCAACTAATGCTAGAATCATTCTGATCAAGGAATATCTTTCCGTAGGGGAAAAAATTTCCTCATAGTCAACTCCCTGTACCCATGAGAAGCCTTTGGCCAAAAATATGGTCTTGTACTTCTCAAGTCTCTTGTTATTTGCATGCTTCACTTTGTAGATCCATGTGGAACCAACCACTCACTTGTTCTCTAGTCTCAACACCACCTCCCATACATTGTTCTTCATGATGGAGTCATACTCCTCTGCCATAATGATCGACCCACACTGTTTGAGAAATTTATTCCTCAAATGAGGAAGGCTTTGACTCAATGAGTTCTATCATGAGATCCATATACCAAGTGTATCTATCTAGGACCTCCTCTTATTGCACAAAGATGTAGGAGCTCCCACATGCACCAGTGCATCCTACACCAATATGTCAACTTCTTTGGTTCTCTTCCTCCCCTCTTTGGAATATTATAGTTGAATGGGTGCTTCCACTCATCCTCTTGTCTTCTCCTCCATATGTAGATGCTCCATAACATCTTTAATCTCTATTTGAGGCTCCTCCTTAGGAGCTATAAGGTCCTCCTCTAGTGGAATACTCAACTCTCTCTCTAGAGAGAATCTCATAGCCTTCTCCTCATAAAATTTGACATCTCTCCTCACTATTGTCACCTTGAGTGAGGGAAAATATACTTAGTATTATGTGGTGTCTATGTGGATCCTACAAAGACTCACATCTCAGTTGTAGGCTGCAATTTCATTTTGATATCCTTGGAGACATGACAATACATAGTAGCTCCAAAATTTTGAAAATGAGATACATATGACTTCCTCCTAGAGAAATATTCTTTGGGGGTGATCATGCCAAGTATTATGTCAGGGTACATGTTCTACAAATAAACTATGGTGTTGCATGATTCTGGAAAGATATGTAATGGCAGCCCTTGAACATGCAACATGCCTCTTGCTTCTCCCACTATGCTTATGTTCTTCCTTTAAACCACCCAATTTTTCTATGTTTTATGTGGTGCTATCAGTTCTCTTCTAATACCCTAATTGGCACAAATTTCCTTGAAGCTGTTAGATACAAATTCTCCTCCATTGTAACTTCTCAGGGCCTTCAATTTCTTACCAATCTCCTTTCCAGCCAATGCTTTGAATTCAACAATTTTGGAAAAGACTTCATCCTTCTTCTGGATGAATAAGATCCAACATTTTCTATAAACGTCATCAAAAAAAATCACATAATGCATATGCTTTGTTATAGGGGCTATAGAAAATGGTCTGCATACATTAGAGTGGACTCGCTCCATGTTTTCTCTAGCTCTTCTATCTTGGCTTTGGAAGGTTGATTTCACATATTTCCCCAATGTGCGGCCCTTGTAGACATCATGTTGGCCAAGGGTGCATTTCGAGAGGCTGGTGGTAATATGTTGCATGATTTTTAAGGCCCCATGGTGTAAGTGTCCTATGCACCTGTGCCATAGTTATCCAACATATTTATTCTGCACATTTTCTACCTTGCTACTCATTGCAGCACAATCTTCCACCTCAATTTTTTAGATATTTTTCACTTGAACTCCAATCTATTTCACTTTCTTGCTAGCTACATGTCTCAGAAAGGCTTTCCCCTTACTGAAAACAACATCATAGCTTATATCCTTCACTAAATCTACAAAGATCAAAATTTGCTTCAGCCCAAGTACATACATGATATCTTTCAAATGAAGATGGGAGCATGACTCCCTCATAAAGGTTACAATTCTTATTCCTTTGGTATTGTACCTCCCATCATCCCCAAGTTCTATGTGCATCTAGAGATCCTTCTCCTCTAAGATACTAAATAATTATTTTCATCCTGACATATGGAATGAGGCACCTGAATCTAGATACCACACACTCCCCATTATAGTGTTGGCCATGCATGCAATTAGGATGAAGTATATTTCGAATTGTGAGGCAATTGCTTCACCTCCTGCTCCTCCTGAAGGCTTCTTGTTATACTTCTTATGCAAACAATTTTTTGCATAGTGCCCATATTCGTGGCAGTGAAAACATTTTATCTGGCTTAGGTCCTTCTTCTTGCCATTTTTCTGGATGGAATTTGGCTTATTTTGGACCTTATTTCCCTTAGCTTTCTTTCCCTTCCAAAACAAGGCAAAAATCTCCTCCTCCTCGGCTTTGGATGTTACTACATCTCTAATTTTCCTTCAAATTTCTTCCTACACCAAATCAGACCAAAGCCTCTCCCAATTTGGTAATTTGTCACTCCCATTTACAGATTCCTAGTAGTTGTGCCAGGATTTTGGAAGGCCAAGGAGAGCTAGTATCACTATCTCAGAAGATGGCACATTTTCTCCTACTCTAAGTTCATCTTGAACCTGAGTGAATCTAGAGAGGTATTCTGGAATGGTTTCATTTTTCTGCATACAGATGTTTCTCAGCTTGTCCCTGAATTCCAATTTCCTGGTATCACTACCACTTTCGAATAACTCAGTGAGGGTCTTTCACATAGCATATAGAGTTTCTTTTCCATGTAAATTCGAGACTATGTGGTCTCTCACGCCTTTGAGAATGATCCTCCTGGCTTTTGTGGTATCCTTCTTCCACTGGGCTAACTGTTGTGCATACAATATTGTTGGGTTTGGAATGTCAATTTTGGTGTTTCCAACACTCCATTATCATTAGTACAACTTCCATCATATCCTTCCAAGATATGAAATTCAAGGTTCCCTCTAGGGGATACTCCAATCTCAATCTGTTGAAATACATTTTCCTACACAGAAGAAAAACTACTTCAATGAATCTACAAATCAAAATTTCTGAAGGAGAATATCTATTCACTTGTTTCTATTGTGATTTAAAGCTATGATACCATGTAGAAATTAATAGAAATTTTCTACTACTTATGAATTCAAACTGAAAACAAGAGATTACAAATTTCCTTTAAATTTTTGCAGAATGGAAATCAAAATTTAGAAACACATGCAATGACATGCAACTATAAAAGCCACAACAACATAGTGATTTTATAGGGGAACCCAACTAGGAAAAACCCCTTCTCTACTATTCATTAATCAGATGAGAATTTTAAAATATTACAATCTCTTGCTTCAATCTAGAAGCACACACTGCACTGTAAACCTATTCTTCTGCTATATGTCCTGCTCTGGCCAACACTTTCCAATTAAGGGCTCCAACTCCCTCCTATTTCCTTGTGAAATTCAGGAGAAAGTAAGCTCCTAAACAATAGGGTAATTCCTTATTTCCTTGTGAAAATCCCAAGGAATTGACCATCTTCTTAATTACCAAGCCTATACACTCAACTAGTATACAATTGATAATTACAATGTCCCTTTTCCTCCACTCTAGCTAGGCAATTCGAATTCCATACATGTATGGGCTATTTTTAGTCGATTAACTAGTTTAAGTCAGAGATAACTGAGTTAACAACAATTCTACTGCTCAACTAACCTTCAAATGACTCAATTAATTACTTGAGCTCAGTTAAATGAGTTCAACTGAAAATAAATGAACTATATTACTAAATAGACTGAACATCTGGATGCACTGGTGAATCCTTTCCCTTCACCTCTGATATATGCAACTCCATTACCCATTCAACATCCCCTCTACATAGATCTGTCTCCATCCTGTGTGCTGAAACAACCTGAGGGGGGTATGTGTTTATACCCTTGATCTTTTGTTGCTGGCCATCCTTCTCTCCTATCCATTCCATCTCCAAGGTTCTCCAGTTAGTGGTAACTCTCCCAAGAGTGATTAACCACTGGACTCCCAATATGACATTGGTGTCTAGAATATCTACCACAAAGAAGTGGTTTGTCAATGTATAGGTCACCATAGTAATGGTTAGTGCTGGAACATACTTGGCACATTGCAGGGTCATAGCTCCTGGGACCAAAACCGAATATCCCTCAAACTCCTCCATGTGGATTCCTCTCCTTTGTACCAGCTGTGCATCAATAAAATTATGAGTGGCTCCACTATCTATCAATACAGAGACTCTTTGCCCCATGATAGTGCCTCTCACCCTCAAGGTTAAACACTTTGGGACTCCTCTTAATGCCGCAATAGCTCCCCCTCTTGGAGCAAAGTCTTCAATGGATGGTACAGCGCTGGCATCCTTCTTGGAGAAGGTCTTGACATGGTGTGTCCTTCCTGTAACACATTCTCCCTCCAAATCCTGAACATGGATTGTCTCCCTTGGTCTTGAGTGAGTCTCTTGCTGAAAAAAGGTTCTTGCCCTGGGAAAGATGTGTTGTAGATCTCTAGCTTTCTCCACAGCTTCAAGGAGTGTGGTTGGTTTAGTAGATTTTACCAACCCTTGTAATGGTTCAGCCATCCCATTCACAAACATGCATACCTTCCTGCTCATAGTGAGGTTGGATACCATCACTGAAAGCTGCAAATACTCAGCATTGTAATCCTCAAGATCTCCCTCCTGCTTGAGCTTGGTTATCTTAGAAAAGTGGGCTTCTGGATCCCTTGGATCAAACCTCTCAACTAGATTCTTAGTGAAAGCTAAGTATGAAGTGATATGATGATGCCCAAGTGTGGACAGTCCATGAAACCACCAATCTTGAGCTTCCCCTTCTAGGTGCAGCGCAGCTATCTTTATGGCTTCTATCTCAGAAACCTTGTTGAGCTGGAAGTATGTGTCCATCTTCTCCACCCAAGCCTTTGTTGTGCACTTAGGTGTCCCATAAAATGTGGGCAAGAAGAACCCTACCATACTATGTTGTAGGGCTGATCCCTGCATCAAGTTCTCCTCCTTTTGATGAGGATTAATCCTCCTCCCATCCTTGATCCAGCAAAACTCTTGAAAGCTCAAGTGCTCCTTGAACCCTTGAGACTGGAGTTCATACTCTTCAAAATATTCCCCCAGAGTGTCCTCCTTATCTCCTCCAGATAGAAATTAAGGCATGGTGGAGCGTTGTGATGTAGCTGAATACCCCATGCCATTTTCAGTGCTGGTGATTGCCTCATGGCAAAACCCTAAAGAGTCCTCCTCGTGTCTCATCTCCTTGAGATCCCTTGAAATTTTCTGTAGGGTTTGAAGTAATATATTTGATATTTCTTCCTCCTCCATGCTGAAGATAAATCTCCCCCCCACAAGCTGAGCCAAGAGCAGAGCTTTGATACCACTGTAATATTCCTTTTTCAGGAATTTTAGCAATTTCTTCAGTGAGGACGCTATATAATGAAAACCATGCAATAAAAACGCAGACCAGGACTTCGATCCTCTAATATATGTTTTATGTAGCTTAAATATGAAATGGAATCAGAAAAAAATAATTCTATCTACTCTAAATAGATCTCCCTAGCTCATATATGCACCAAAGCACCCCAATCCCATTGCTTCATAAAATAGAAATGTTGGAGACTACAACAGCGTTATTTTTATTATGGAATCTACAAAAAAAAATATTTTAATGCATATCTATATCTTTCATTAATCATGGAATCAGAAATGAGAGGTTAGACTTCTTTTACAAGCACCTCAGAATACCTCGGCAAGGGTTTCCGGCAAAATAGCAACATAAAATGCAGCTCTGCAGAAAATAACGTTGAACCCAACAAATCTGTATCAAGAAATAACAAATATGATCTGAAATGGTAAAAAAAAACAATAATTGGCCCAAGGCCTTCCTCAATAGATCTCCCGGAGTGAAATAGACTCCTCCTCCTCTGAAACAAGCACAAAATGGAAAGATGCAACTGCAGCTACTGCAGAAATAATGCAATCACTGGGAGTGACTGCACTATCTAGGATGGAGAATGGTTCCCCTCAAGATAAATGATGAGAATTGAACTCCTAACCTCCTCCTTAGATCTCCCAATCATCTATACCAATGGTGAAGATAGAATTTCCGCATGAGAATCCTTTTGCACTAAACAGTGCTGCAACTCCGGCTAAACAGCTTAAGCTTGCAATCAGTCATAAGAACGAGAAAATATGAATGAATGAATCCTTTGCTGCTATCTCCTCCTTCTTATCCTTGGTGAGCTTTCCCATCTTGGGCCCCACTCATTGGTGATGTGACTTCCTTGAGAAGTTTCCTCCTTCAAAACTGCGCTACCCTAGTAGCTTTCCCTCCTCTTGTGACAGCACTGTTGACTTGGTCAACTATAGCTAGCTCATTGCTTTGCCCCTCTTTCACACCAAAGAGGCTTTATTATGTCCTCCTACTTCAATCCCTTTCACACTGGGATATGTTTTATTGTCTTCCCTACTTCTTATTTCAAAAATGGTGCAGTTATAATATTCCAAGTAGCAGTGGCTAATTGGGAATATTACAGTCCTCCCTGCTCAAAATTTTCTTGCCCACAAGCAACAGTAAAGAAGGATGTTGCAAGATCTTCTCTCCCTCCCAAGTGGCATCCTCATCTGGTAGATTCCTCCATCGAATCAGATATTCCTTGATGACTTTGTTTCTTAGCTGCCTCTCCCTTGTGTCTAAGATTGCTTCTGGCTGCAAGATTAAGTGGCCCTCATCATCAATAGGGGGGAGATCCACGTTGGCAAATACATTCCTCCCAATTGCCTTCTTGAGGCAAGAGACATGGAGGATATTGTGGATCTTGCTACCCTTAGGAAGCTCTAACTCATATGCTACCTTACCGATACACTTGACCACCCTATATGGCCCATAGAAACATGGTTTGAGCGTCTCAACTCCCTTCTCCTTGAGTATGGACTGTGTTGGGGTTCCTATGTTTTGGCAGGCTTGGCTCTACCAAAAGATAAGACAACATCAAAACCACTTTGGGACCTTAGGATCTAGCCCTCCTGGGACCAGAGAGGGATCTCTCTATATAGGCGAAGATAGATGTATCTTTAAAGCTCAGTTTTAAGATATTAGGCTAGTTATAGGCACAGGGGTTGTTGTTTGTTTTGTTTGTTTGGTTGTTGGGAAACATGAAATAAGGGTTCAATATAAGAAAAAGGGTGAGCAAAGAGGATTTTAAGAAAAGGAGAGATACTTCAGGGAACACTCGAGACCATTGGGCAATGGAGTCATAAAAGGGTTTACTTGCTATTTAGTATCCAAGGCTTTCAATTGGGCTAGTCATCTAAAACAGAGGATCTTTAAAGATGATAGTGTGGTATGAAATGGTGAGGAAAGAAGGTGAATGACAAGGAAACCTCCAAGGTGACCACTTAGGAATCAGATCTAGGGACAGGGCATGCCTTAAACACCTATGATCCAACCCCTAAAGGCCTACTCTTCAGACAACAATAAACACTTAAGATTTAAACACAAAGGTGAAGCCTAAGATTAGAGAAAGGCTTTGAACTTTCAATGCTTCGACATTCAACTTAAGGGAACTTAGAAAGGTTCAATTGATTGAAAAAGACCCTAGTGAGACAGAATCATCATTCTAAACTCCCAGTATCCCAATTCTTTCAATTAAAACCAGACAAGAACATCTAAGAACAGATTCATAAATTCATACATCAGTTAGCAGTGAATAACAGCTACTACACTAGTTAAATTATCTTGAATTAGTTCTCATATAGCACAATCAGTAGAAAATATCAAAGATAAGAATAGCAGGAAGCATTAGGGTACCATGCAAGGGTATATCCTAAGCCAAATTTCTTATTCTTACCAGAGAAATGAAATGTAATGAATTATAGAAGGAAAAACATAGACAAAGATAGAACACATCATTGCTGCTTTAAATCAAGATCCAAAGAAATTGCTTGTCATTTTAAAGAGCAACACCATTCATATACAACATTTGTCCAACAGCTTGACATTCAGTCTGAAAACATCTTCCTCAACCTCGCTTACAACTTTACACACAGAAATATATCTCAAGAGAAACAGCTTACAGTTCAAAGATATCCGATCAACAAACTTTTCAATGTGTTTTTTCATGAGTTTTATAGCTAAAGAGAGGCAGAGGAGGTAGATAGAACTTTAAATGAAACATTAAAACAGAGGGAGAAGAAGAGGGCTCGAGGCCCATTCTGTCTTAATATCTATGCATTGATCTTCAGTGCTCTTTGGATGAAAGAGTGGTCTTCGACAGACTGATATTAACTTCATGGGTATGTTCTAATTTGATGTACTTTTCGGCTGCAGTACTCTGTATTACTCTGGTGATAAGAAAAAGGTAGATAAATGACTTTCAAGCCTTCCATACTGCATAACAAATGCTCTGGCAACATTAGGACTTTTTGTCAAGGTGGAGATCTTCTCCAGAGCTCGATGTAGAATAAAAATAGTATGGGATCTTGTCCTTTCTCGGGAAAGAACCTTCTGCTATGTGAGACACTGATAATATTTTTTTTGTGCTTTAGGCCTCATTAGGCCTTCTCTGTTAATCATAAGGTCTTCAATCTAGTACATTCACCCTTTAATCATTGAATTAGAGCTTAAAATCTTCAATAACATGCTTTAAATCTCTTAATTCTTCACTGATACTCTTTGCCGCTTTTGTGACTGTCTATGTCTGTGGAAATGGAGTTTTAACAGTGCTAGATGGTTTTACGAAGTTAAACATTGGTCTTTAATGGCATATTTCGTTCAACAACCTTCCCAGGTGTTTTCTCTGCAATCTCTGGCTCGGAAAATGACCTTCTCTTCTCTCTATGTCACTATGACAGTGACTGTGAGAAATGGTGGTTTCCACCGCCTGTAACCCTGCAAAAGGGCAATAAACATGTTAGTGAAAAACAGTGGGAGCGGAGGTGAATGTTGTGGAGGCCTGTGGAGATGGCAGCGCAGTAGTGAAAACAGTGGTTGCAGGTGGAAAGACGGTGAGAATTTTTGTATGATGGTGGTGGAGAGATCTAATGAAGGTCTGATGGAGGGATCGTTGCGGACCGTCCGATCAGATCAGGTAGTAGTGATCGACTATGGAGATTCACTGATGGAATGGATTTAGGGGGTCAGACGGAATGACTGAACTTTTTAATGTAAAACATAAAAGTTTACCCTTTGGCGAAATACAAAGGAAAATGACGAAAATCAAATGAAATGGGCTTTGAATGGTGGGACCGGCATGGGCGGAGGGCGATTGAATATGGACCGTTAGATCTCAGGAGGAAATCAATGGCTGGGATCATCCGATGAAACTCTGCGAAAGTCCGATGAAAAAAATATGAATGAATGATGTGATGGAATGAGGACTGTAGATCTATATAGATCAACGGTCGGGATTGCGTGGAAGAGCTTCAGAGGCGGAAGAGGGGAAGTGGTTTCAAGAAGAGAAACCATTTTTTTTGCGCAGAAAAAGAACGGTTTTGAAATTTTCCCAAAATAACACAATATCGCTTGCCTCGTGACACGTGGCAAAATAAAACCACCCATATCGCGTGATTTCAAACTGTTAAAGCCCGGACACCAAAGTTACACGATACGGATGCTGGCCGTTGGATCTGGGACTGTGAGATCTGATGGTGCAGGATGGAGCACGATACGGGGAGATGCGCGGCTAGTAAGGTGGGGACAAGTCGAAGGCGGTTTGAATGTGGGTCGTCCGATCTATGGAATGAACGGCTGAGATCTCCAGATGGAAAGCGAAGGCAGAAGGGCAGGTTAATGGGCTGGAAGAATCTTGACCGTTGGATCCATGGGAATGAACGGCGGAGATTAAAATATGAAGCAGAGGTGAAGGATCGAATGAATTGGTGGGAGGAAATGAGGACCGTCAGATCAAGTGGGATGGACGGCTATGATCCAATCGCACCAGAGGATGGCAGGGGCCAAAAAACTCCGATGGTTTGAACTTGCGATTACATGTGGACCGTCTGATTGGCGGAAGATCAACGGTCGTGATTTGATCGGGGATGGCTAATCAGGGAACACAGGGCAGTGAGAGATCAAATCCTGGCCATTGGTTCTTGTGGATTCAATGGCCAGGATCCAATCGGGATTCGGCCAATCGGGGAAACGAAAGTGGCACATTTAAAAATCTGCGATTGGTGATTGGAGCGGAAATGCAATGGCCGTTGGATTTAAATGGGGATCAATGGCGGAGATCGTAATCGGAGGTGTAATGGAGGGACGTGGTGAAGCGGGATGAGATAAGCGTGGACCGTTGGATCTCATACAGATCAATGGTGGATATTACACCCGCGGCCAAATAGAACAATTTACTCTCGCATCGGAAGTTTTCAATGTAACAAAGAAAAAATGCTCCCGACTAATCCTCCGATTGCGATTAGCGCTTTACGCCTCAGCGCTTGGTCTTAGTGCTCGATTACATGCAGATAAGGGGCTGTGGGCTGGGCCGAAAGGGGCTTAGCCTGTTATACGATAAAAAGTGGGTTTTTAGGCCTAAAAACAGTGTTTTTAAGGCTAAACAGTGGTTCCGATAGGAGGAAAGAGGGATTTAAAATCAAAAGAAGGGATTTCACTTGGTTTTTAAAGGGGAGTTGGGTGATTTAGATGGTTTAGGGAGGGATTATGAAGGTTTTTTTAGAGAAATTTGAGAAGGGAAAAAAGAGGTTAAAATGGGGAATTTTGCAGGGATAAAGGGAGCAGATGTAGGTTTTTCTGAGTATAATTTTTTCACATACAATGAGGATTTCTTGATGGAAATAGCAGTGAAGATCTTATCCAAGGCAAAGGGCACACAGAGGCTTCAAGAATGAGAGATTTTCAAAGGAAATGTATCTTTTGAAGGCTCAGAAAACGTATTTAGCCACATGTTTGCTTGACAAAAAATTTATAGGTGGCTAACAGTGGCTCCACATGGGGATGGCATCTTCTTGAAGATGTCAAGAACTTCAGAAATATTCTTTGGGAAGTAGGCCATATGCCTGATCTTTGAACCATCTTCTCTTCTTTGATTCAGCTGCTACAAACATGATGGATATTAATTTAGCAGAAAACATTCCCCAAACAATCTACCTACCCATCCTACAATCCTAACATTTTTTCTTCAAGGTGAATTTGAATTTGCAGACCTTCTTCATCATTTTTGTTTATTGAAAGCAGAAAAAAACTAATCTAATTCTACCCTTATTCCTCCATGAGACCAGATTAAACAGTTGGCCTCATAGCTTCTCTACATAATTTAATATATGCTAGGATTAAACTGTCTAGCAGATTTCTTTCTCTACATTCTACAACAGAAATTTAAAAGCAGTCAAACCAGGATTAGACAGTCTGGTTTGTTGTGGATCCATGGCATAAAGACAGCTGCACATGAACTGAAATTGCAGAAACTTGAAAACAAAATTTTGAAGGCTTGAAATTTTGAAACTTTGAAGCATCCTTCTTTTCTTTGTGACTCAATTTTTGAGCTTCTTAGAGTCACTTCCTTCTTCACTTCAACTCTGGTTTTGGGCTTGTTAGAGCTGATTATTTTTTATTCTTTGCTGGTTCATATTTTGAGCATATTAGAACCAGCTTCTTTACTTCTTTTGGCTCAGGATTTGATCATGTTAGAGCCAATATTTTGCACTCTAGAGGTTCAAGTTTTGAGCATGTCTGAACCTCTCTTTCTCTCTTTTTGAAACATTTTTTTTTCTTTAAAATAAAACATAGTAATGGTATTTACAATGGAAATGAAAAATTTAGACTAGAAATCAGCAGTAGTAATGCTTGAGCATCCTGCCATTGACAGGACCCCCAAACAGATCTGTACCATCTAACTCTTGCATAAAAAAGGCATTTGGACCAATGGTGGATTGGATGATGTAAGGACCCTGCCACAAACTATCAAATTTGCCATGCTTTCCTTTGTCTTCCCTCCTAGAGTCCCACTTAAGAACTTTATCTCCAATTTTGAAGTCACAAGCTTTTGTTCTCTTATCAAACAACCTTTTTATATTTTCTTGCACTTTCAGAGCTCTGTTATAGACTTCTTCTCTTGTATGTTGGAGATGTATTGTTTGATTTATCCTCCTTACCATGTCATCCTCCTCTGACTGAATCTCTTGGACTAGTTTAATCACTAGTACCCCTAGGCTGGTAGGAAACACTACCTCTGTTCCATAGACTAAATGATATGGGGACATTCCAATGGATTTCTTTGTTGATAGCCTGTCAGCCCATAAAACATGCACTAACTTGTTGTTCCATGATTTCTTATTCTCTTCGAGCAGCTTTTTGATGATGGTCACCAAGCTCTTGTTTGATGATTCAGCTAACCCATTACCTTGTGGGTAATAAGTAGTTGAATGACCGAGTGCTATCTGATACCTATGAAAAAAATCAATCATTTTCTTGGATCCAAAAGCAGCAGCATTATCAGTGATTATCTTTCTAGGGCAGCCAAATCTATAGAGGATGTGATCTTCAAGGAATTTAATGATAACAGAATCTGTGGCATTTCTAGAAGGGACAGCCTCTATCCATTTTGTGAAATAGTCTGTGGCTGTGAGAATCCATTTGTGTTGTGCAGAAGATGCAGGGTGTATCTCCCCTATGAAATCTAGGCCCCGCTATTGAAAGGGAGCTTCAATAGTTATAGGCTGTAATGGTAAAGGGAGGAGCTTCCTTTTGCCTTCGAAGAACTGGCACTTATGGCAAGAAATTATCATTTTTTGGATGTCATTGAAAAGTGTGGGCCATTAATAGCCAACTCTGAGTATTTTGTTAGCAGTGGCTTTCCAGTTTAAATGGCCTCCACACTCTCCTGCATGGAACTCATGTTTTACCCTCTCTGCTTCAGTTTCAGGCAGACATTTCAGCAGCAAACCATTTGCATTTTTCCAGTATAAGCATTCATTTAAAATGCAATAGTTCCTAGCTTTTAACTTCAGAAATCTGGCCTTAGTCTTTGATAAATCAGGAGGGCATTGACGTTTGTAAGCACATACAGGATATCAGAATACCAAGGAGAATTTTGACATTGTTCTTCAACTGTAGGATCAGGCAATCCTTCATGTTCATCCAGGGCATCTACCATGTTTATGTCAAGGGCTTGCAAGTTTGATTCAACCATTAATTAAGCCAAGCCCTGACCTTTGATCAGTTTTGTGGGTTTTATTTCCAGGTCATACTCTAATATTACAGCAATCCATTTGCCCCTCTTTCCATCAGGAACTTGGGAAAAAATGTCTTTTACCACTATGTTTGGCACGTAGGCGATGGTGTGAGAATGCAGAATATACACCTTGAAGTCTTTCAAGGCCTTTACCAAGGCATAGGCCTGTTTTTCCATTATGTTATATTTCAAGGGTGCGTGCCTCAGTGCTTTGCTGAAAAAGGAAATAGGCTGTTCCTATCCCTCTTGATTTTTTTGCAACAGGACTGCAGCCACTGTATGCTCGAAGGCAAAGGAAAATGTCAGGAAATATTTTGAAAAGTCAGGGCTGATTAAGACTAGTGCCCGGGTAAGTGCAAGTTTGACTAACTCAAAAGATTTTTTATCCTCTATATTCCACTTAACTCCTACATCTTTTTTCAGCATGTTTGTCATATCCCTGAGGTGCTCAGCTAGGTTGGGAATAAACCTCCTTAAGAAGCTAATTTTCCCAATAAAGGATTGCAATTCTTTTATGTTTCTCGGGTGACTAATCTGAAGTATTCCCTCAACTCTTTTTGGATCTATCTTAATTCCCTTCTCTGATATAATATGGCCAAGAAGCTTACCTTCTTGAAGCCCGAATACAGTCTTCTTGGGATTTAAAGATGGACCGAACCTTCTACATTTTTCAAAAACTCTTCTCAGATGTTTTAGGTGCTCCTCATCAATCTTGGAATAGACTGTTATTTCATCAAGATAGATGACAATGAATTGCCCTATTTCCTTTGAAAAGGCTATGTCCATTGCTCGTTGGAAAGTTGAATCAGCGTTCATCAGTCAAAAAGGAATTTTTAGGTACATAAAAGTTCCCCACGGAATGGTGAAAGCCATCTTGAGTTGGTCTTCTGGGAGTACTAACACTTGGTTATAGCCTGAAAAACCATCTAACAGGGAGATCATTTTTTAGCCAACTACCCTCTGTAGGATGTGTTCCATATTTAGTAAGGGGTAATTTTCTTTAAGTGAAGCTCTGTTAAGGTTTCTGAAATCAATGCACAGACTGATCTCACCCGTCTTTTTCCTCACAGCTACAAGGTTGGAAACCCAATCGAAAAACCTCACAGGCACTATGATTCCTGCCTCGTACATTTTCTTCATTTCCTTTTCAACGAGAGGCAGTTGTACTGGGTTAATCCTACAAAGTTTCTATCTGAAGGGTATTTGGTTCTCTTTCAAAGGGATCTTGTGCTGGATGATCTTTGTATCATAGGCTTTTAAGTCCTCATAGCTCTAGGCAAACACATCGACAAACTCTTTAAATAATTGAATGTATTTATTCTTCATGTCTGCGGGCAAGGACTTAGCTAGTTTAATCATCTTAGGCTTATCTTCAGTGCCTATGTTTCATTCCTCAACGTTAGAATCTAAGTGTTCTATAGTGGGTTTCTTCGCTACGTCGTTAAAATCAAAAAGGTCCTCTAAAGGCGCCAATCCTCTGGGTATATTCTTATCTTTGGACTGCAACACCTCTATTTCTTCTTTTTCTACGTTCTTATATTATTCGGTTTGATTTCCAAGTTGTTCAGTTAACATGTTTATTTCTATGTTAGGTGGTGATCTTTCTTCGTCGGGGGGCTCTTCACTCAGGCAGCTTTCATTGGATTTAGAGTCTGAATCAAAGAATTCAAACCCATTCCTGCCAGTCAGGAAATCCTCTATCCGCTTATCACCCTCAAAGACCTGCCAATATTTCTTGTTATCTGGCACCGCAAGCCTATATTTCATCTGAATGATGATTTGTTTGTCACTAGGTGATTTATGATATGAACTAGCTATGCAAGCTAACCCATTTGCAACAATGTTCTGACTCCTAGGAACAAACACTAGTTCGTATTATACAAAGGTTTTCAGTAAATCCATAGCATCATTTCGGTATGCTCTAAATATAGGGTGCTTTGATGTATACTCTCCATTCACTTGTTTTATAACTAACTCAGAGTCTCCATGTACAGCTATCCTATGGGCTCCTAGTTTTTTCAATAGATTCAAGCCTAGGATGAGAGCCTCATACTCTGCGATGTTGTTTGTACATTTAAAGTCCAGTTTGAAGGTGTGACTCTCGACATAGTCACTCTCCGTATTATGTAACCACAGTCCAGCTCCTGCATTCTTTCTACTACAAGACCCATCGAAATTAATTCTCCACAAGGGATCATTTTCAGGTCTATCATCATTTTCCTCCCTAATGTTGGTTTCACTGATATGTTGTAATATGGGGTCTGCACCGTGGTGTGGACTGTTTTGTTCTTCATGATATGTATGGAGTTCAGAGGGATGATTGGTCAGTTGTTTGTTGTCTTGGGTTTGTTTATTCTGAGTTTCTGATTCGGCGCACTGTCCAAATTTTTCTTCTTCATTTTCTTATATATCTAGAGTGGCCATTATGTTGAAATCTGTGGGCTCTACTCTATTGTTCGCATCTTTGTCTTCTAGCTCTGGATCGTCTATGGGTTTATCATTGCAAAGGATAAAGGAGTCCAGATCTATATGGAAAGAGTACAGAGGCGAATTTTTCAGGTTTTTCGGGGTTGCTAACCATGAACTTCATTTGTGCCTCTCTATACAGTCTCCTAAGCTAGCTAAAGACAGGGATTGTGGCATATGACCCATCCATCTGCATTGTACCTTGCAGCTTGGCTCCCCATGACCTTGATAGCAACATGCCATACTTAGGTGGCACATCTGCCACTACAACATCCATAACCATGCATTTGGTTGGGATTTGAGTCAGATTCACACATAGATCTTTGATCAAGCCAAGGAACTTTACTCTGCTAGATTCAAATGAATATAAATCCTTACAGGGTCGGGTTATCTCTAGGCCTAACTTCTCCATAATTACCTTAGGCATTAGGTTGTGTGATGCCCCAGAGTCATGCATTGCATTGTGAAGGATCTTGTCATGGATATTGAGGCTGATATAAAAATGAGGTACTACCCCTTCCTGAAACTTTCCTTCTATCTTTGGACCAAACAAAAGGGCCAGCTGATCATCGCTTAGATTGACAGTGTCACTGTTTTCTCCTAGATTTAAAGCCTTCAAAATTTGGCCTTTATATACATCCTGAGTGGCCAGCTCAGAGAGTGGGACAAAAATTTTAATTTTAGCAACCTCACTCTCCAAATTGAGGGAGATTGACTCTTTGTAAGACTCAACTCTGTTTTGTTAGCCACTATTTTAGTGGCAGAATTAGTGTGTTGATTCTCACTATGTATAGTTCTTGTAGCTGTGTTATCAGGAGCATTAGCTGCGATGCTAGTGCTGCTAGTTTGTTGACTTTGTTTATCAGTAATTTGGTTGTCCTTCTCCTTGTTCTTCCCTGAACTCTCAGCTGCTGATTTGTTACTTTCAGCAGTCACCTTAGGAGTTTTCTCAGGTCTCTTCTTGATGGTAACCTCAGAAGCTTTTGTTTTGGGAGTGTCTAAGCTTTTCTTGCTTCTAAGTTCATACTGTTCTCTGACCTGCATGATGGCATCTTTAAATCCTAACCTGTAATCCTCAGATTCTAATCCTTCCTCATCCCAATGTGAGTGTGAGGATTGATTGTCTTCTGTGGAACAGGTGTGGATCGGGTTGTCTACTTCCACCATGTTTATTGCGGTTCCCTCGGACTCTTCTATTATCCCCTCATCTTCATCACAGAAATTCTCTTGAAATGGGGGTATGACTAGTTGATCAGAGTCTCTCTATCTGTTTGGGGGATTGTTCCTCCTAAAGTTCTGATTCTGGTTATGATTTTGGTTTCTGTTCTGATTACTGACTGTGACAACCATTTTCTCCATAATTTTCTCCAGCCTTTCCATGTTTTTGGCTAGATTGTCATACTTTGGATCGAATGTGGAAGTTGATGTGTCATCCCTATATGTTACCTTTTTCTCAGACCTCATTTTGGCTCTTTTTTCAATCAGGTTAGCTTCTACACTCACTTCTCCTTTTTGCATATCTTCCATTGTGTTGTAATCTTTCTCCCTAAGCTGGTAGGCCATGTTAGCATCAAAGCCTTCAGGATATTTTACTAAAGCCATTCCTTGGGGAGGTTTCATGTGTGGAGGAAGACTCATTGTAAACACTGTTAAACCTTGCAGAATAGTCATGGACACTCTCTCCTACATTTCTTTTAAGATTTTTGTATTCTGCTAAGATTTGGAGAGGGTTGGTCTTGAATTCCCATTTGTTTATAAAGGTTTGATGTAATGAGGGAAGATCATGGATTGTGTTAGGAGGTAAACCTTTAAACCACTTCTTCACTTCTCCTCCTAAAATTTGTGCAAAGATCCTCATCTTAATAGTTTCATCTTCAACTTCCATGTAGTCAAAGGCATCCTCCATCCTGTCCACATGATGTTGAGCAGTGGTGGACTCTTTTCCAGTGAAGTGAGGGATTTTTTATTGATAATCGTTGGGTAGTGGAGCTAAAGGTTGTGGTAACACTAGAGGTCCATACTAGGCTGCCATGATGATGTTCTGAGGAGGTAAAGGATTGGTTTGAGCAGCTGGTATATGGATGACAGAAATACTAGGACCAGTAACACATTGTTGAGCTGATTTAGGATGAGAGGCCCAAGTTTTGAATGAAATGAATATCAGGAGGTGTAGATGGAGGGGTCTCTCTATCCCTGATATGTTGACCACTGTGAGATGGTGAACTTGGAAGCTCAAGGTCTGACTGGTCTGGAGCACTGAATGACCTAGTTTTAGGTAAAATGCTTGGTAAGTCTAAGTCAAAATGAGTGTCTAATAGAGCTGTAAATTTTTCTGGTGTAGAGTTAGCTCTATGGATGGTTCTGATACTAGTTGACTTCCTGGGGGTGGGATATTTCCTAAGAATGCTCTCAGGGTTGTCAACTATTTCAGGTGGGTTTTGGTTAGGATAAGCTCTTGTATAAATTGTTCTTGAATCCAGTATGTCTGTCTCTTAACCAAGAAGCTTAATCCTGCTTGTTTATTCTATTATGGTTGATGTTGTATGCAATCTGGTCTCCCAGTGGAGTCTAGCAAAACCAAGATAATCAGCAGACCTACTGATCACCAGTGGAGTCTTTAAATCAATGAGGGAATGTGGAGCCGCCAGGTGGAAGGTTTAAAATATTTCAATGAGTGTCACTGTCCACCGCAGTGTTTAACCACCAAACTAAGGTTGCCATTATGTTTGTTTTGGCAGGTTTGGCTCTACCAAAAGATAAGAAAACATCAAAACCACTTTGGGACCTTAGGATCTAGCCCTCCTGGGTCCAGAGAGGGATATCTCTATAAAGGCGAAGATAGATGTATCTTTGAAGCTCAGTTTTAGGATATTAGGCTAGTTATAGGCACAGGGGTTGTTGTTTGTTTTGGTTGTTTGGTTGTTGGGAAACATGAAAGAATGGTTCAATATAAGACAAAGGGTGAGCAAAGAGGATTTTAAGCAAAGGAGAGATACTTCAGGGAACGCTCGAGACCATTGGGCAATGGATTTATAAAAGGGTTTACTTGCTATTCAGTATCCAAGGCTTTCAATTGGGCTAGTCATCTAAAACAGAGGATCTTTAAAGATGATAGTGTGGTATGAAATGGTGAGGAAAGAAGGTGAATGACAAGGAAACCTCTAAGGTGACCACTTAGGAGTCAGATCTAAGGACAGGGCCTGCCTTAAACACCTATGATCCAACCCCTAAAGGCCTACTCTTCAAACAACAATAAACACTTAAGATTTAAACACAAAGGTGAAGCATGAGATCAGAGAAAGGCTTTGAACTTTCAATGCTTCGACATTCAACTTAAGGGAACTTAGAAAGGTTCAATTGATTGAAAAAGACCCTAGTGAGACAGAATCAACATTCTAAACTCCCAGTATCCCAATTCTTTCAATTAAAACCAGACAAGAACATCTAAGAACATATTCATAAATTCATACATCAGTTATCAGTGAATAACAGCTACTACACTAGTTAAATTATCTTGAATTAGTTCTCAGATAGCACAATCAGTAGAAAATATCAAAGATAAGAAGAGAAGGAAGCATTAGGGTACCATGCGAGGGTATATCCTAAGCCATATTTCTGATTCTTACCAGAGAAATGAAATGTAATGAATTACAGAAGGAAAAACAGAGACAAAGATAGAACACATCACCGCTGCTTTAAATCAGGATCCAAATAAATTGTTTGTCATTTTAAAGAGCAACACCAGTCATATAAAACATTTGTCCAACAGGTTGACATTCAGTTTGAAAAAATATTCCTCAGCCTATCTTACAACTTTACACACAGAACTATATCTCAAGAGAAACAGCTTACAATTCACAGATATCTGATCAACAACCTTTTCAATGTGTTTTTTCATGAGTTTTATAGCTAAAGAGAGGCAGAGGAGGTAGATAGAACTTTAAATGAAACATTAAAATAGAGGAAGAAGAAGAGGGCTCGAGGCCCATTCTGTCTTAATATCTATGCATTGATCTTCAGTGCTCTTTGGATGAAAGAGTGGTCTTCAATAGGATGATATTAACTTCATGGGTATGTTCTTTGACGTAATTTTTGGCTGCAATACTCTGTAGTACTCTGGTGATAAGAAAAAGGTAGATAAATGACTTTCAAGCCTGCCATACTGCATAACAAATGCTCTGGAAACATTAGGACTTTCTGTCAGGGTGGAGATCTTCTCTAGAGCTCGATGTAGAATAAAAACAGTATGGGAGCTTGTCCTTTCTCGGGAAAGAACCTTCTGCGGATGTGAGACACTGATAAGATTTTTTTTGTGCTTTAGGCCTCATTAGGCCTTCTATGTTAATCATAAGGTCTTCAATCTGGTACATTCACCCTTTAATCATTGAATTAGAGCTTAAAATATTCAATAACATGCTTTAAATCTCTTAATTCTTCACTGATACTCTTTTCCGCTTTTGTGACTGCCTCTGTCTGTGGAAATGGAGTTTTAACGGTGCTGGATGGTTTTACGAAGTTAAACACTGGTCTTTAATGACATATTTCATTCAAAAACCTTCCCAAGAATTTTCTCTGCAATCTCTGCCTTGGAAAATGACCTTCTCTGCGCTCCGTGTCACTATGACAGTGACTGTGAGAAATGGCGGTTTCCAATGCCTGTAACCCTGCAAAAAGGCAATAAACATGTTAGTGAAAAATAGTGGGAGTGGAGGTGAATGTTGTGGAGGCCTGTGGAGATGGCAGCGCAGTAGTGAAAACAGTGGCTGCAGGTGGAAAGACAGTGATAAATGTTGTATGATGGTGGTGGAGAGATATGATGAAGGTCTGATGGACGGATGGTTGCGAACCGTTCAATCAGATCAGATAGTAGTGATCGACGGTGGAGATTCACTGATGGAATGGCTTTAGGGGGTCAGACGGAATGACTGAACTTTTTAATGTAAAACATAAAAATTTACCCTTTGGCGAAATACAAAGGAAAATGGCGAAAATCAAATGAAATGGGCTTTGAATGGTGGGACCGGCATGGGTGGAGGGCGATTGAATATGGAGCGTTAGATCTCAGGAGGAGATCAACGGCTCGGATCATCCGATGAAACTCTACGAAAGTCCGATGAAAAAAATATGAATGAATGATGCAATGGAATGAGGACCGTAGATCTATATAGATCAACGGTCGAGATTGCCTAGAAGAGCTTCAGAGGCGGAAGAGGGGAAGTGGTTTCAAGAAGAGAAACCATTGTTTTCACGCAGCAAAAGAACGGTTTTGAAATTTTCCCAAAATAACGTGATATCGCTTGCCTCCCGACACGTGGCGAAATAAAACCGCCCATATCACGTGATTTTGAATTGTTAGAGCCCGGACACCAAAGTTACGTGATATGGATGATGGTCGTTGGATCTGGGAATGTGAGATCTGACAGTGCAGGATGGAGCGCGATACGGGGAGATGAGCAGATGGTAAGGTGGGGACAAGTCGAAGGCGGTTTGAATGTGGGCCGTCTGATCTATGGAATGAACGGCTGAGATCTCCAGATGGAAAGTGAAGTCAGAAGGGCAAGTTAATGGGTTGGAAGAATCCTGACCGTTGGATCCATGGGAATGAACGGCGGAGATTAAAAGATGAAGCGGACGTGAAGGATCAAATGAATTGGTGGGAGGAAAGGAGGACCGTCGGATCAAGTGAGATGGATGGCTACGATCCAATCGCACCAGAGGATGGGAGGGGCCAAAAAACTCTGATGGTTTGAACTTGCAATTACATGTGGACCGTCCAATTGGCAGAAGATCGACGGTCGTGATTGGATCAGGGATGGCCAATCTGGGAACACGGGGTGGTGAGAGATCAAATCCTGGCCGTTGGTTCTTGTGGATTCAACAGCCAGGATCCAATCGAGGAAACGAAAGTGGCACATTTAAAGATCTGCGATTGGCGATTAGAGCGGCGATGCGATGGTCGTTGGATTTAAATGGGGATCAATGGCAGAGATCATAATCAGAGGTGTAATGGAGGTACGTGGTGAGGCGTGATAAGATAAGTGCAGATCGTTGGATCTCATACAGATCAACGGTGGATATTTCACCCGCGGCCAAATAGAACAATTTACTCTCGCATCGGAAGTTTTCAATGTAACAAAGAAAAAACGCTCCCGACTAATCCTCCGATTGCGATTAGCGCTTTACGCCTCACCGCTTGGTCTTAGCGCTTGGTTACATGCGGAGAAGGGGTTGTGGGCTGGGCCGAAAGGGGCTTAGCCTGTTATACGTAAAAAGTGGGTTTTTAGGCCTAAAAACGGTGTTTTTAAGGCTAAACAGTGGTTCTGATAGGAGGAAAGAGGGATTTAAAATCAAATGATGGGATTTCACTTGGTGTTTAAAGGAGAGTTGAGTGATTTAGATGGTTTAGGAAGGGATTATGAAGGTTTTTTTAGGGAAATTTGAGAAGGGAAAAAAGAGGTTAAAATGGGTAATTTTGCAAGGATAAAGGGAGCAGATGTAGGCTTTTCTGAGTATAATTTTTTCACATAGAGCGAGGATTTCTTGATGGAAACAGTAGTGAAGATCTTATCCAAGGCAAAAGGCACACAAAGGCTTCAAGAATGAGAGATTTTCAGAGGAAATGTATCTCTTGAAGGCTCAGAAAACATATTTAGCCACCTGTTTTCTTGACAAAAAATTTATAGGTGGCTAACAGACTGTTTGTAAGGTTGAAGACGCAGGTAGACAAGATCTCCCACCTCAAACTGTCTCTCTATCTAACCACAGTCTGAATACATCTTTTGCTGGTTTTGGGCAGTGGTAATGTTGTCTTTGAGTGCCCTGAGTATGTCTTGGTTCTCCTGAATCCAATCCTTTTCCCTTGGAGCTTTACTTGCCCCAAACATAACATCAGCAAATGAGAGTGCCTTGTACCCATATAAGGCTCGGAATGGAGTCATGCCAATAGAAATATGGTGAGTAGTGTTGTAACAATACTCTCCCAAGTGGAGCCAACGCAGCCAAGATTTCTTCTGCCCTACCACATAGTTCCTCAAGTAGCCTTCTAGCCACTTGTTCACTATCTCAGCCTGTCCATCGGTTTTGGGATGATAGCTAGTGCTTGGAGTCAAATCAGTCCCCACTAACCGGAAAAGTTCCTGCCAAAATCCACCCATGAAGCAGCTTTCCCGATCACTCACTATGGTCCTTGGGAGACCATGGAGTCTAAATACATCTCTGAAGAAGAGCACAGCTACCTGTGAAGTAGTATAATGTGCAGAAATGGCAAAGAAATGAGAGTACTTTTTTAGTCTATCAACAACAACAAATATACAGTCCTTACCCTGCACTGTCGGTATGCCGGTGATGAAGTCCATAGAGATACTTTCCCACCTCCCATCTGGAATAGGTAGTGGCTGCAACAATCTAGCAGGGTGACTGTGTTCTCCCTTGTTCTGTTGGCAATTGGTGCATTCTCTGACATGCCGGAGCACATCCTCCTTGGGACCCTTCCATGAGAATCTCTCTCTGATAGATATGTAAGTCTTTGTGAAACCTTGATGCCCGGCAAGTGGTGAATTATGTGATGCCAATAAGATCTTCTCCTTGAGCTTAGAATTCTTAGCTAAGAAGATTCGGTCCCGGTAATAGATGACCTCATCCATCACTTTAAACCTCTCATCCGATACCACCCCATCAAGTATCTCGAATGCAAAGTCATCTTTGGAATACTCAACTAAGAGTTGAGCCTTCCAATCTACATCCATGCCCCTCAAGGACAGCGTTGTAGGCCTCTTGGATATTGCATCAGCTACTACATTGCTCTTTCCCTTGACATATTCTATGTCAAAATCATAGGCTTGGATTTTTCTCACCCACTTCTATTGTCTCTCTTGGAGTTGTCTCTGTTCAAGGAAGAATCTAAGACTATTATGATCAGTCTTCACCTTGAACTTATTCCCCACCAAGTATTGCCGGAATTTGGCTAATTCATGCATGATAGCCAACATTTCTTTATCATAGATGGGGTACAACCTCTCATGAGGGAGCAGCTTCCTTCTCTTAAAGGCTATAGGATGCCCACCTTGCATCAAGACTGCCCCAATACCTTCACCTGATGCATCACTTTCTAGCACAAAAGGTTGAGAAAAGTCAGGTAAAACCAAAACAGGACAACTACTCATTACCTCTTTGAGCTTATCAAAAGCCCTCTGCACTGTAGGTGTCCAATGGAAAGCTCCCTTCTTTGTCAAGTCTGTGAGTGGTGTTGCTAGTTGTGAAAATACTTTCACAAACTTTCGGTAATAAGTGCATATGCCCACAAACCCTCTGAGTTCTGTAACATTCCTGGGTTCAGGCCAATCTCTGATAGCCTGGATCTTCTCCTCATGTACCCTCACTCCATCCACTCCTATGATGTGCCCCAAATACAACATCTCTATGAGGCCAAATTCACATTTGGAGAGCTTGGAATAGAATAGCTACTCCTTGAGGATATGTAAAACTATCTCAATATGCTGCAAGTGCTCCTCCCAAGTGCGGTTGTAGATAAGAATATCATCAAAGAAGACCAATACAAAATTTCTCAAATGATCACGGAAGATGTGGTTCATACAATATTGGAAAGTTGTTGGAGCATTAGTCAATCCAAAGGGCATTACCAAAAACTCAAAATTCCCATAGTGACATATGAACACTGTCTTGGAGATATTTTTCTCCCTCACCTTGATTTGATGATACCCGGATCTCAAATCAATCTTGGAGAAGTATTTATATCCCCTTAACTCATCCATGAGTTCATCGATCCTGGGTATAGGGTACATTTTCTTCATAGTCTTCTTGTTCAAGGCCCTATAATCAATGCACATCCTCAATGTGCCATCTTTCTTCTTTACCAAAACCATCGAGGAAGCAAAAGGACTAGTACTAGGCTGGATGTGTCCTAGAGCTAGCAGCTCTTGGATAGCTCTCAAAATCTCATCCCTATAAGCCTTGGGATGCCTATAAGGAGTGGTGATTACTGCTTGGACCCCTTGTTCTGACTCAATGGTGTGTTCAAACCCTCGGTTAGGAGGTCTCTCTGGTGGGATATCTCCAAATATTGTAGAATATCGGTCCAAGAGAGACTGAACATCTGGATGCACTGGTGAATCCTTTCCCTTCACCTCTGATATATGCAGCTCCAATACCCATTCAACATCCCCTCTACGCAGATCTGCCTCCATCCTGTGTGCTGAAACAACCTGAGGGGGGTATGTGTTTATACCCTTGATCTTTTGTTGCTGGCCATCCTTCCCTCCTATCCATTCCATCTCCAAGGTTCTCCAGTTAGTGGTAACTCTCCCAAGAGTGATTAACCACTGGAATCCCAATATGACATTGGTTTCTGGAATATCTACCATAAAGAAGTGGTCTGTCAATGTATAGGTCCCCATAGTAATGGTTAGTGCCAGAACATACTTGGCACATTGCAGGGTCATAGCTCCTGGGACCAAAACCGAATATCCCTCAAACTCCTCCATGTGGATTCCTCTCCTTTGTACCAGCTATGAATCAATAAAATTATGAGTGGCTCCACTATCTATCAATACAGAGACTCTTTGCCCCATGATAGTGCCTCTCACCCTTAAGGTTAAATACTTTGGGACTCCTCTTAACGCTACAATAGCTCCCCCTCTTGGAGCAAAGTCTTCTATGGATGGTATAGCGCTGGCATCCCTCTTGGAGAAGGTATTGACATGATGTGTCCTTCCTGTAACGCATTCTCCCTCCAAATCCTAAACATAGATTATCTCCCTTGGTCTTGATTGAGTCTCTTGCTGCAAAAAGGTTCTTGCCCTGGGCAAGATGTGTTGTAGATCTCTAGCTTTCTCCACAGCTTCAAGGAGTGTGGTTGGTTTAGTAGATTTTACCAACCCTTGTAATGGTTCAGCCATCCCATTCACAAACATGCATACCTTACTGCTCATAGTGAGGGTGGATACCATCACTGAAAGCTGCAAATACTCAGCAATGCAATCCTCAAGATCTCCCTCCTGCTTGAGCTTGGTTATCTTGGCAAAGTGGGCTTCTGGATCCCTTGGATCAAACCTCTCCACTAAATTCTAAGTGAAATCTAAGTATGAAGTGATATGATGATGCCCAAGTGTGGTTAGTCCATGAAACCACCAATCTTGAGCTTCCCTTCTAGGTGCAGCGCAGCTATCTTGATGGCTTCTATCTCAAAAACCTTGTTGAGCTGGAAGTATGTGTCCAGCTTCTCCACCCAAGCCTTTGTTGTGCACTTAGGTTTCCCATAAAATGTGGGCAAGAATAACCCTACCATACTGCGTTGTAGGGTTGATCCCTGCATCAATTTCTCTTCCTTTTTATGAGGATTAATCCTCCTCCCATCCTTGATCCGGAAAAACTCCTGAAAGCTCAAGTGCTCCTTGAACCCTTGAGGCTGGAGTTCATACTCTTCAAAATATTCCCCTAGAGATTCCTCCTTATCTCCTATAGTTATAAATGAAGGCATGGTGGAGCGTTGTGATGCAGCTGAATGCCCCATGCCATTTGCAGTGTTGGTGCTTGCCTCATGGAAAAACCCTAAAGAGTCCTCCTCATGTCTCATCTCCTTGAGATCCCTTGCAATGTTTTGTAGGGTTTGAAGTACTATATTTGAGATTTATTCCTCCTCCATGCTGAATATAAATATCCCCCCACAAGTTGAGCCAAGAGCAGAGCTCTGATACCACTGTAATATTCCTTTTCAGGAATTTTAGCAATTTCTTCAGTGAGGACGCTGTATAAGGAAAACCATGCAGTAAAAATGAAGAATAGGACTTTTATCCTCTAATATATGTTGTATGTAGCTTAAATATGAAATGGCATCAGAAAAAAATCATTCTAGCTACTCTAAACAGATCTCCCCAGCTCATATATGCACCAAAGCACCCCAATCCCACTACTTCATAAAATAGAAATGTCGGAGACTGCAATATCGTTATTTTTATTATGGCATCCACAGAAAAAGATATTTTAATGCATATCTAGATGTTTCATTAATCATGGAATCATAAATGAGAGGTTAGACCTCTTTTACAAGCACCTCAGAATACCCCGGCAAGGGTTTCCGGCAAAATAGAAACATAAAATGCAGCTCTGCAGAAAATAACGTTTTACCCAGCAACTCTGTATCAAGAAATATTAAATATGATCTGAAATGGACAAACAATACAATAATTGGCCCAAGACCTTCCTCAATAGATCTCCCAGAGTGAAATAGACTCCTCCTCCTCTGAAACAAGCACAAAATGGAAAGATGCAACCCCAGCTACTGCAGAAATAATGCACTCACTAGGAGTGACTATGTTGTCTAGGATGGAGAATGGTTCCCCTCAAGATAAATTATGAGAATTGAACTCAGGACCTCCTCCTTAGATCTCCCAATCAGCTATACCAATGGTGAAGATAGAATTCCCGCATGAGAATCCTTTTGCACTAAACAGTGTTGAAACTCTGGCTAAACGGCTGAAGCTTGCAATCAATCATAAGACCGAGACAAGATGAATGAATGAATCCTCTGCTGCTATCTCCTCCTTCTTATCCTTGGTGAGCTTTCCCATCTCGGGCCCCACTCATTGGTGATGTGACTTCCTTGAGAAGTTTCCTCCTTCAAAATTGCGCTGCCCTAGTAGCTTTCCCTCCTCTTGTGACAGCATTGTTGACTTGGTCAATTGTAGCTACCTCATTGATTTTTCCCTCTTTCACACCAAAGAGGCTTTATTATGTCCTCCTACTTCAATCCCTTTTCACACTGGGATATTTTTTATTGTCTTCCCTACTTCTTATTTCAAAAATGGTGCAGTTATAATATTCCAGGTAGCAGTGGCTAATTGGGAATATTACATAAATTTTGTTCTTACTTCTTAGTTAGAAGAATAAGAGGGTAGGTAGACCCATAAATCTCCTTAATAGGAATAAAATCACTCCAAAATTGAATGGATGTCATCAAAGTAGCTGGATAAAGCACCCTTATGTGTGAATAGGGGATGAAGCATGTGGAATGGGTCAACTTTGACCAAATCAACAGCGCTGGTATGGAGGGAGTGGACATTCAATGAGAGACAGTGCAGTTTTAGAGGGAGATTTTTTGCATGGAAGTAGTGACTTTAATGAGTGGGGCCCAAGGTGAGGAAGCTTACCAAGCATATAAGGAAGGGAATGGAAACCATGGAAAGGGGGTTGATTATTATTATGTTTATGGTCTTTTATGACTTTTGGCTCTCTTCATCTGTTTAGCGGAAACTGCAGTGTTGTTTAGCACAAGGGTGTTCCCGAGCGGGATTCCCACCCTCATCCTTGGGGGACTTCGAGTGCCCACTCAAGAGAGGTTATTGGGCTACATTTCCACATTCCGGCATCAGGCCAAGCTACATATTTCTTCTACATCGCAGTTTCTGTTGAGATTCAACAAGATGATGAGCTTAGTGAAAAGTAAGCACCTTCACTAAGTGGGGCTCGCAGACTATTTTTGGGTGTATGTCTATTTTTAGACATGGTGAGCATATTCTATAAGTTGCAGGATTTTATTTGTAGATGGTTGGTAAAATGTGGAAAATAGATGAAATTCTATTTTTATAATATTGGGCGAAGTCTATTTATAGATCGTCAATCTAAAAATAGATGCATGTCGATTATTATTAACCCTTAATAATAATCCGACAATAAACATAAACTTATTCTCTTGGAGCACTTTATTTCAGTGAACATATTTGGAAAATCAATGGGCTGAAGGAATTACACAATTCCTAGGGTTTATTGGTGGCTCATGCATGAGGACTCAGTTAGAACTAAAGTGGCAAAGTTATGACAGAGTTGGAAGAGTATTTTATGGAGTTGTTATTTAGTTTAACTCAATTAATGGAGTTAAACTCAGTCGAGCTAGTTGTATCTAGTCTAATTGAAAGAGACACTAGTGAGAGTTAAGTGAATTAATTAGTTAATTAATTCACAACTAATAACTCACTAAAAACTGAACAGAAACAACAGTTAACTACAATGCATGTCAGTTCCAGTGGAGACCTAGTGGAGAGATAGGTGAAAGGGTGAGATGGACTATCCGTTGTGACTATAGCGATGAATTCAATGCATCTGACACACATTGGAGTTTCCAATGAGGATTTCATAGTCAAGGAAAGGCCAATTCGAATTCATTCAGGGGTATTCTTCAGTAGGGATTGTGCAGTGGAGGCAGGTTGTCAGGAGGCAAGAAATTGGCGCATGGAAATGCAAATTTCTGCATGACAGTGTGTAATGATTGTTGATTGTACTGAGAGCTTGATGTACTAAGCTTTGTATGATATTATTACATGATTCCATCGATATACATAATATTATAGTTGCGATTTTTAGCTTTAATATTTCCTGTTAAACAACTATGTTATGTGCGATTGAATTTATTCACATGTGTTTGCAATTGAGTTTTAAATTTCCGCAAGTTTAATTAGTGGAAGGATTTTGTATTTTGCAAGAAGATAAATATTGTAAGATCAGGAAGATCCAGTAATAAATCAGTATTAATAAATTTCTACATGGTATCAGAGCAGTTTTGATTACTGGAGATTGCAATTGTGAATAATTGTTGAGTTTGTGCTGGTGGACAATTCGAATTTGCTACAGAAATTTCTTGGTGCGACAGTTGAGTATTCATTGAAATGTATTTCAATGGGTTGCGATTGGAGTATGCCCACGATGGCAGCTCGAATTACATAGCCTGGAAGGATAGGATGGTGGTGGTACTGGAAGCTAATGGACTGAAGGAGTTCATCGATAGCGATGTTCCTAATCCTGCTTCTAGCAATGTTTCAGGACTTGACGCATGGAAAAAGAAGGTAGCAAAGACAAGAATAATTTTGTTGGAAGGTGTGAAGGACCATATTGTGTCAAGCCTTCACGGTAAAGCCACTCCATTTTCAATTTGGAAGGCTTTGACAGATCTTTTCCAAAGCAACAGCGACCAGAGGAAGTTGGCGCTGAAAGATAAGCTCAGAAAAATAAAAATGGAGAAGGGCGACAGTATTCCAAAATATCTCACGAAGTTTGTCCACTGTAGGGATGAACTGGGAAGTGTGGGGATTACTATTGATGATGATGACTTGGTGAGATTGGCTCTCCTTGGGCTTCCGAAGAGTTGGCATAGCTACGAATACTCTGTCAATGGACGGGAGAAACTATTGGGTTGGGAGCGACTTTGGTCGGATCTTGTGCAGGAGAAGATAAGGCAAAGTACCAGGGATGGATCTTCATCGAAGAATGATGATGAAGAGAATTGTGCTGCCAAAGCAAGGAAAGGGAAGGGGGAGAAATCCCATCCAAAATCCGAGGCTAAAGGCAAGAAGCTGGATTTGCCCAAAGTGAAGTGTTTTCACTGTCACGAACATGGGCATCTCGCCACTAATTGCCCATAGAACAAGAAGGTTGTTGGAGCTGTAGCTGGAGAGGCCTTAGCCTCACAATTTGAACTTGATTTCTCTTTGATCTCATGCTTGGTTTCAATATCAATGGGATCGGTGTGGTATCTTGATAGTGGTGTGTCTTTTCATATGACGGGAGACAAGGAGTTGTTTAGTGACTTGGAGGAGAAGGATCTCCAAATGCATATCGATATGGGTGACGATGGCAGATACAGTGTGACTGGCATTGGAACCATCACCTTTGAGAGGGAGTCACATAAACCATTTTTGTTGAAATATGTTATGTATGTTCCAGGTGTGAAGAAGAACTTGGTCTCAGTCGCAATGTTGGAAGACAGAGGTTATGACGTTGTTTTCAGCGAGGGAAAAGCTTTATTGCGACATAAAACAATGGGTCAAACCAAGAGGATAGGGATTCGAGTTAATAATATCTACAAGCTGGAGGTAGATGGCTGTGCTGCAATGATGGGAAAAGCAGAAGAAGTGGTGAGACGGGATGAGGGCGAATTATGGCAGAGGAGATTGGGCCATCTTCACCATGGCGCCTTGAAGATTTTGCAGTAGATTTCTACTGGACTTCCCAAGGGTACTCTTGTGCAGTCAGATTAGTGCAAGGGATGTACTATGGGTAAGTTTTTGAAGACCACCATTCATGAGAAGGAGAATCGTGCTTCGGTGATCCTGGAGAGAATTCACACAAACGTGTGTGGACCTTTCTTGGTTGCTTCAACAAAAAAACACAGGTATTATGTTATATTTGTTGATGAATATTCTCATAGATGTTGGATCTTCTTCATGCAAAAGAAGAGCGAAACATTCTCAAAGTTTTGTGAGTTTAAAGCATTGGTGGAGAAGGAGTCGGGGAAGCAAGTGAAGGCTCTGCTGAGCGATAATGGTGGTGAATATATCTCGAACGAATTCAAATACTTCTGTAGCAAACAAGGAATTCGAAGAGAACTCATAGTGCCTCATAACCCACAGCAGAATGGGGTCGCGGAGAGGAAGAACAAAATGATCGTGGGTGTTGCACGAGTTATGCTTGAGAGGGAGCTATAATTGCATGCAGAGGAGGAACTTCCTGTTTTAAAAGATGAGCCTCCATATGTGGACCAGCCATAGGAGGAAGTTCATGGAGTGGAGGATTCCACTCATGCAGATCCAAACATCAGAACTAGCAGAAAGCATACCACAGAAGCTGAGATACTAAAGCTTAATGCGGAAGAGAATGTAGGAGTCCCTACATCACAACGCAGACAGAGACAATCACCTGACCAATTTACTGGACACATGGCTCTTATGAGAATGTGTATCGTGACAGAGCCATCTTCTTTTGAAGAAGTAGCACAGGAGCCCACATGGGTAGATGCCATGGTGGAGGAGTATGACTCCATTGTCAGAAAAAATGCTTGGGAAATTGTTCTAAGGCCGGTGGGTAAATCAATGGTAGATTTGAAATGATCTACAAGTTAAAGCAAGATGTTGATGGGAGCGTCGAGAAGTATAAGGCAAGATTTTTTGCCAGGGGCTTCTCACGGATCGAGGGGATTGATTATGAAGAAACCTTTGCACCTGTCGCACGGTATTCTTCCATAAGGACCATCCTTGCTCTCTCAGCGCAAATGGGTTGGCACATTCATCAGATGTATGTGAAGACGACGTTCCTTAATGGGATCATTGAGGAAGAGGTGTACATTGAGCAGCCTGAAGGATTTGAGATCTTCAGCAGTGAGTCGCATTTGTGCAGACTCAAAAGAGCATTGTATGGGCTGAAGCAAGCACCACATGCTTGGTACACATGGATCGACAGCTATTTCACTGGACTTGGCTTCACCAAGAGTGAGGCGGATGCAAACCTGTACCAAATTGTGGTGGAGGGTAATATTTTAATCATTTTTCTTTATGTTGATGATTTAATACTAACGGGTGATGAGCAGTTGATACACTCATGCAAGGCAGAACTTGCAAAGGAGTTTGAGATGAAGGATTTGGGCCTCCTTCATTATTTTCTTGGATTGGAAATATGGCAACAACAAGGTGAACTGTTTGTGTCTCAAGGCAAGTATGCTCAGGAGATACTTGGTAAGTTTCACATGGAGGACTGCAAGCCCATGGATACTCCTCTTCCAAAAAATTGGAGGAAAGAGGATGCTACATCGGCAGAGGAAGTGGATGCCACTGTTTATCGACAGTTTGTGGTTTCGCTCATGTATTTAGTTAATACAAGACCAAACATATGCTATGCGGTGAACCAGCTTTCACAAGCGATGGTTAAGCCTACCAAGCTCTTTTGGAAGGAAGACAAGCATGTCCCGAGGTATCTCAGGGGCACATCTGAGTATGGCTTATGGAACAGACAAACGGATGAGGTGAAGTTGCATGGCTTCACGGATGCAGAGTGGGTAGGCAGCCCAATGGATAGAAAGAGCACATTAGGAGGGGTTTTCAGTATCGTATCTATAGTATTTTCTTGGTATAGCAGGAAACAAAGATCCGTGGTACTCAGTTCAGAGGAAGCAGAATACATGGCAGCAAGTCAAGTTGCATGTGAGGCTATCTGGATGAGGAAGATCCTGGTCGGTTTGTTCGGTTCTCATTTAGATCCTACAGTGATACATTGTGATAATTAGAGTTGCATTAAACTCTTGATTAATCCTATGTTTCATGATAGATCTAAACATATTGATATCTGGTATCATCATATCATAGATTGTGTGTAGCGAAAGATCATGTTGCTTCAGTACATTCCTATGGAAGATCAGGATGCAAATATTCTGACGAAGGCGCTGAACAGGAGCAAATTCGAATACCATAGAGGCAGGATCGGGGTGAAGGATAATCCCTCTCTTGTTGAAAGGGAGTGTTGAGATTCAACAATATGATGAGCTTAGTGAAAAGTAATCACCTTCACTAAGTGGGGCCTGCAGGCTATTTTTAGGTGTATATCTATTTTTAGAAATGGTGAGCATATTATATAAGTTGCAGGATGCTATTTGTAGATAGTTGGTAAAATGTGGAAAATAGATGAAATTCTGTTTTTAGAATATTGGGCGAAGTGTATTTATAGATCGTCGATCTATAAATAGATGCATGTTGATTATTATTAACCCTTAATAATAATACGAAAATAAACATCAACTTATTCTCTTGGAGCACTTTATTTCAATGAAAAGATTTGGAAAATCAGTGGGCTGAAGGAATTACGCAATTCCTAGGGTTTATTGGTGGCTCATGCATGAGGACTCAGTTAGAACTGAAGTGGCAATGGTTATGACAGAGTTGGAAGAGTATTTTATGGAGTTGTTATTTAGTTTAACTCAGTTAATGGAGTTAAACTCAGTTGAGCTAGTTGTATCTAGTTTAACTGAAAGATACACTAGTGAGAGTTAAGTGAATTAATTAGTTAATTAATTCACAACTAATAACTCACTAACAACTGAATAGAAACATCAGTTAACTACAGTGCATGTCAGTTCCAGTGGAGACCCAGTGGAGAGATAGGTGAAAGGGTGAGATGGACTATCTGTTTTGACTATAGTGATGCATTCAATGCATCTGACACACATTGGAGTTTCCAATGAGGATTGCGCAGTCAAGGCAAGGCCAATTCGAATTCATTCAAGGGTCTTCTTCAGCAGGGATTTCACAGTGGAGGTAGGCTGTCAAGAGGCAAGAAATTGGTGCATGGAGATGCAAATATCTGCATGACAGTGTGTAATGATTTTTTTTTGTGCTGAGAGCTTGATGTACTAAGCTTTGTATGAGGTTATTACATGATTCTGTTGCTATACATAATATGATAGTTGGGGTTTTTAGCTTTAATATTTCCCGTTAAATAACTGTGTTATGTGCGATTAAATTTATTCACATGTGTTTGCAATTGAGTTTTAAATTTCCGCAAGTTTAATTAGTGGAAGGATTCTGTGTTTTGCAAGAAGATATTGTGAGATCAGGAGGATCCAGTAATACATCAGTATTAATAAATTTCTACAGTTTTTGTTTAGATTTGTGCTGTGCTACAGGGTGCAGTAGTGAAGGGTTTGATAGGGCCATTTCTAAGCTTGTCTTCAGTGGAGGAAGAATTCTTTCCATTGGGAGGCCAGAAAGGAAGGTCTTTGGGCATCATTTTAGCATTTGGCACCAGGCCAAGTCACCATCATCTCCTACAGCGTAGTTTCACTCTCAAATTGCTTTATTTTATTGAGCAGATTCAAAGGAGGGTTCAGTGCATCACTTGGAAAGTTAGATCTTCAGTGAAGGGATCATCCTTTCATTGGGAGAGTCTATTGGAGGAGTTCCATTCACTTTTACATCAGTTTCATCCACCTCCTTATATGTGCTTCAGTTACAGTGATTCTTCGACCCTAGGGCTTTAGATCACTATTCTATATTTTTTATATTTCCGGAAACCCTTTCTGCGTTGTCTACGAAAGTTGTTTGGGAGCATAAATATCCATTCTCTGTATTGTTTGAGCATTGTATTATCAGATCCATAAATTTACATTTTCTAGATGCAGTGTTATTCACTAAAACTACACTTTATTGGCTTTAGTATTTTGTGTAGCAACTATATAACATGTTTTGGTGCTTTTTGGTATTAGAGGCTTCTCTTGCCTAGCTTGAGGGATTTGTTCTCCAAGATATTGTATACATTTGTTTCTATTATACTTAATACCATGGATCTCTATTTGTCTCATGTCTGATGTATTTACATTTACTGTTATTTTCCATTATTGTGTTCAATATTGTTTCTTTTCCTATTTTGGGATATTATAGTAGTATCATAGCATAATATTGGCTCAGCCTATGCATTTTTAGCCAATATGTCATCAGAAAAGGGAGATCCTCTCACAGACAGAGAGAAGAGGTATCTCAGAAGAAACCAGAGATATGATTATACAGATGATAGAGAAGACAAGGGAAAAACTCCCATATCAGGAGAGGAGGATGACAAGGAGTTTCCCAAGCTTCTTCTTCAAACTATGCAAGAAATTACAAGAGAATTCAAGGATATGAGGATGGATAGACACAAAGAATGCCCTAAAGGGTTTCTACATGGAGAAGGATCTGGAATTTCACATCACTGGCATGATCAACCAGTGAAGCAACATATTTCTAACGCTCCACTATGCCTACATTCTTAGCAGTGGGAAATGGAGGGTTTCAAGAGCAAGAAACTCTTAAAGACTATTTTCTTGAGTATGAGTCTCAATATCATAGATTCAAAGATCATTTCTGCTTCCAAGATTTTTTTCAGATCAAGGACAATAGGAGACCCCAACATCAAAATAGAGGTGGAGGATTCATACAAAACAATGATCTTCACCTGACTACGGGTATATTCTTCTTACCCTCTTTTGATGAGTAATCCAAATGCATAGCCAAATCTTGGGTAGAGAAGCTAGACATCTACTTCCAGTTGAACCAAGTACCGGATATGGAAGCCATCAAAATAGCAGCGCTGCACCATCAGGGTGAGGCACATGATTGGTGGTTTCATGGTATTTCTACCTTGGGGCATGCCAATGTGACTGCATATTCAGAGTTCATGAGGAGGTTGGTGGAGAGGTTTGATCGAAGAGTCCCGGAGGCACCTTTTATTGAGCTAGCCAAGCTCAAACAGTCAAGTAATCCAGAAACTTACATTTCTAAATTTTTACAACTTTTTGTTATGGTTCCTGATTTATCTGCAGCTAGGAGGGTTTATATGTTTATTGATGGGCTAGCAAAGCCTCTACATGGGTTGGTTAAATCAACCAAACCAACTACCCTTCAAGATGTTGTTGAAAGGGCTAGATATCTACAAGATGCTTTGCCAAGGGAAAAGGCGCCATTTCAGCAAAATCCCACTTTCCCATCAAAGGGAAAAGATGTGAAGGCTCCTCCTTCAAAGGAGAGCCAAAACAAAGGACCTCTTAGTGATGATGTCCGAGGAGACCTGAGGAGAAGGAAGCTTTGCTTCACATGCCAAGAGTCATGGGCACCCGGACATAGATGTGCAGCAGGGAAAGCACACTATATAGAGGTATTTTCTAATGATGAAGAGGAGGAAGAAGAGGACCCAGAAGGAGGTCACAGTATTGGGATAGTAGGATAGGACCCACCACCACGAGGAGGTGGGAATGTAGCATTTTCTCCCATTGGAGGGGCCCTTGCATCATTGAGGGGAGTACCCAAGTACTTGACCTTGAGAGTTCAAGGTTCCATTCAGGATCAAAGGGAATCAGTTTTTATTGATAGTGGGGCTACCCACAACTTTATTAATGCCCAATAAGCGTAGAGGAGGGAAATTCCCACTGATGATTTTGAGGGATTTTCAGTTTTGGTCCCAGGAGCTAGAACCATGTAGTGCATGCATTATGTTCCATCTTTATCTGTCGCCATAGGGACATATACATTGATTGATCACTTCTTTGTGGTTGACATACCTGACACCAATGTGATATTGGATGTGCAATGGTTGATTACTTTGGGGAAGGTCACCACAGATTGGAAGACTTTACAGATGGAGTGGATAGATAGAAAGAGTGGCAATCATCAGATGATTAAGGGCATGCACACTTATCCCTCTTAGATAGATTCCACATAGAAAACAGAGCTAGATTTGTGCAGTGGAAGCAAGGACCTGACAGTCCAATCAGTTATGCAGATGAATTTGGACCATGACACATTATTGTTTAGAGGAATTCCACCTTGGAGGCCACCAGATCAGGAGTTGACGAGAGATGTCTCACAACAAGTTGTAACAATCATAGATCCAGGAGGGGTGAGAACCTTGGGAAGATTTGGTACAGCGCAGAGAGTCTTGGGAAGGCTCAAGGAGGAAGGAGAAATTCTCCCAATATTAGTATTACCCACTCTCACCAAACATATTGCTTTGAGAGAAGATATTTCAGGGATGGAGGATGGCACCATCATGGTGCAAGGAGACCACTCCATGGCTTTGGAGAATCAGAAGATACTTCCACCTTGGGAGGAATCTTCCACACATGGTAGAGGTTGGTGGCCACTAATGCATACATTGGCAAAACTCAGAAGTTTTTGGATGGGTGATATCTTCTTATGGAAGGCTAACCTCCAAAGACTTCAACCTTTACTTGAGCATGAGCAGCTACAGGATGAGTAGTAGACAGAGGATAGCAGCATCCCGGCATATGACTTTGGCATGGGAGATGTCAAAGAAGAGAGTAGCGACATGATAGGTGCTTTACAGTGTAGATCAGCAGCGTTGTCATTATGGAGTATAGATCTTTATTGGAGATTCCATTTGTTGGTGGAATAATCCAAGGATCTCTTTTCATGCAAGATACTTAATGTCCAGTTGTCAGATGAGAGATATGCGGTGAGAGATGGGGTCATCTATTTTCAGAGTAGGATCTTCTTTACTAGAGCCTCTAAGCTCAAGGAGAAGCTAATACATGCAACATATGAGGGTTTTCTCTCGAGCCACACTGATTTCATGGGAGCATATTGTACTATCATGGAAAGATTCACTTGGGAAGGCATCAAAGAGGAGATGCACCATCATATCAGGAGATGCATTGATTGTTTGGAGAATGAGTGTTGAATCTTTAATTAAACTGAGAGGGGGGGGGTGAATCAGTTTAATACATACATTCGCCTTTTAAAATTTTCGCCAAAGTTATTTACAGCTTAATATGTGAGCAATCTTATTTGCAGCCAATATTAATTTATTGTGATACCATACTTAAGTTGAAAGCAGCAAGCAATTAAGCAGATTGAAATAATCACCTCAACACATAAGAAGCACACATAGAGACAGCAGATGTAAGTGGAAACCCATAAAGGGATAAAACCACATCTTATTATTGTTGTGATGCAAAGGCAAGCTCCAACTTCCTCTCACCACTGTTTTCTGCAGGCACCAACCTACAGGAGGCTCTATCCTCAATTCTACAAGCTACAACTTGCAAGGAAGCACCAACTCCCTTCAATTTTCTGCAGGCACGAACCTACAGGAGGCTCCAACCTCAGTCAGCTACAACTGACAGCTATCAAGCTGCAACTTGATAGGGAAGCTCCAACTTCCTCAATTTATCAAACTGAAAGTTTGTTGATTTACCTCAGATATCAACCCTGTTCTGTAGCTTCTCCTTCTATTCTACTTTTCTTAATCTTCTCTGCCTCACACTTCTTTATTCTGCCTTCTCTTGATTAACTCTCTCTCTCTCCTTTTTTTTTTCCATATCAAGATGATATTATTTATAGATTTCCTCACATGACTGTTTGTATTCTACTTGGAATTCGAAATGGAAAGTCATGTCTCTTTGCCTTCTACCTTCTCAATCCTTTTATCTTCTTACTCAAAAAATATAACTGTAGGTATCAATTTAACATTACAGTGGGAATTTGTTCTCTCTCGGAGACTTGCCAATGCATCACAAACAATAAAAAACAATTAAAATATTTACATTCGAATTACAAAGTGAATTCTAGCTCACTCATTCACCCTCTTGGCTAGCTGCACATTTGTCTTTTCTTTGACTGTGTTTTGTCTTTTTCTGTGATTGTGTTTTAACTCTTTTCTGCTCTGTATTCTATTTTGTCCTCTACTGTGGTGTAATTGTTGTATATATGTAACAGTGCTTTTATATCAGTGCCTTTTAGAAAAAATACGTGACTGCTGACTTGTAGCAAGTGTCTTGTTGATGTGGAACATTCCGCAGGCCGGAACATACATATATCACAATTGTATTACATTAATAATCGCCCTCCCCTTAAGCTGAGGCCCGTGGGTCTACAGACCATACGGCTTATCGCAACAGTGTTATATATATAATATAAATATAAATATAAATATATATATATATATGACAGCGCCTTTTAATATATATATATATATAACCCAACTTTGTCTCTTGGCTTAATTATAAGATGATTTAATCATATAATATGCCCTTTTAATACACCTTAACATACTCTCGGCGCATACAATAAAGCCTGTTTTAAAACATATAGAACTCCTTTCGGGCCCACCTGACATGTTTTCAAATGCGATTGATCGCAATCGCAAATTTCTAATTTGCGATAGTTGCTATGCAGTTTCAACCAACTACGATATTGCGATATTGCGATGGTTGCGATATTGCGATATTGCGATGGTTGCGATAATGAGATGGTTGTGATAATGCGATAGTGCGATGGCACAATGTTGTGAAGTTGCGATATTGCGATGGTGCGATGGCGCAATGTTGCGAAGTTGCGATATTGCGATGGTGCGATTGCGCAATGTTGCGAAGTTGCGATATTGCGGGTCCCGCCTTATAAAACTTTGTATTATGCGCTCCGTATAACTTCATAAATATGCTTTGGACCTTTGATTATATGATGCACTGCACATATACTCCAGCGTGGGTAGCGATTCCCGGAATTTGTGTTTATGTTATATGTAACGCCCGGCTGGGTAGTGATTCTCGGAATAACGGCTGTGTCTTTGCAATAACAGCTGTGTCTCTGTATTTGACTGCTCCTGTCTTTCGATAAAGGTTCTTCCCTGTGCCTTTGCCTTACCTACTTCTGCTGCTCGACCTGTCTCTGTCTTTGCTGCCTCCATTGCCTTCGTTGTGCAATTCCTCAACATAGTTTAATTAATAGACACCACTTCCACTGTTACCTTATATGATTCCGCTTACCCCTGACTGATCGATATTACAATTAACGCACAAAATATTCAATCTTGTTCGACATTTGCTTCCTCTGCTCCTTACTTAGTTTTTTTTTTTGCTGCCTCTGCTACCTCTCTACTGCCTCGCTCTATTGTTGGTTTCTTTGCTGCTTCTGTTGTCTCTCTGTTTCTTTCTCTTCTTCTTGTCTAATGCTGCTCCTTGCTTCCTTCATTCTCCTTTTGCTGCCTCTTCTTTAAATGACCCTGTCTCTACTGCTCGACCCTCTCTACATCTTGCTGCTATGCTGCTCTCTTTGCCTGTCTCTGTCTTTTCTGCCTCCTTTTCCATCAATGACAATATTTCCAACAGTCTCCCCCTTTGGCATTGATGGCAATCCAATTTTCTCTGTTTGCATTCTCTTGCTTTTCTTGTTTGTTCTTCCTCCCCCTTTGACATCAATGGCAAAGGGTTGCTTTTTGCATTTCCTTTCTCTGAGTTACGTTTAGGTCCTCTTCTGCTGAATTTGTACCATGCTGCTCCAGAGTGATGTATAAAACTTGTTGAGAGAACACTTTGAGGAATATGTTTTATAGCTGTGTTTCATTTGTAGTGCCTGTAATCTGTGTTAGATTGCAGATAGAGATGATGCATTTTTCAATTGAAGGGTCCTTGTTGCTTTTCCATGCTGAATGCTGATAATACTGAGATTATGCTGATAATATTGATAATGCTGATACTACTGATAATACTGATCCTGTGGACCTGTTTTATGCTTTCCTTGCTGGCAGTTCTCCCCCTGGAATGATATTTTCGTTTTTGTTCTCCCCCTGAAATTGTGCTTTCTCTTTATATCAGAGAGTAGCATCTGCAGATACTACCCCTAGTCTATCTCTCAAATATTGAAATGGTTCTCTAGCAAGAGGTTTAGTAAATATATCAGCTGTCTGTTCTTTTGTTGGTACATATTCCAGTTTTACTATTTTCTGAGCCACTTGTTCTCGGAGGAAATGATACTTGATTGGAATATGTTTGGTTTTTGAATGAAGCACGGGATTTTTAGATATACTTATAGCACTTGTATTATCACATTTGATTGAAATAGGTTCATCAATGCTTACCTTCATGTCTTGAAGAGTTTGCTTCATCCACATGACTTGTGTACAACATGCTGTTGCTGCTATATATTCTACTTCAGCTGTAGACAGAGAGATGGATGTTTGTTTCTTTCTTAACCATGCCACCAGACTTTCTCCTAGATAGAAAGCACCTCCACTTGTACTTTTCCTGTCATCAACACAGCTGGCCCAATCTGCATCTGTGTATGCTGTTAAAGTGAAGCTTTTGCTTTTAGGATACCAAAGTCCATACTGTGTTGTTCCTTGTAGATATTTGAGTATTCTTTTTACTGCCAGAAGATGGTTTTGTTTAGGTGCTGCTTGATATCTTGCCACTAGTCCTACTGCTAGCATGATGTCTGGTCTAGATGCTGTCAAATACAACAGGCTTCCTATCATGGATATGTAGAGTTTTTGGTCTACATCTGCAGACCCATCATCAGCACACAGCTTGCATCCCGTGATCATGGGGGTAGTCACAGGTTTGCAGTCCTCCATTTTGAATATTTTCAGCATTTCTTTTAAGTAATTTTCTTGAGAGATGAATGTCCCTGTGTTCTTTTGCTGAATTTGCAGTCCCAAGTAGAAACTGAGTTCTCCATTCATAGACATTTCAAACTATGTTTTCTTCTCATCAGCAAACCCTTTTGCTAGTTCATCTTTGTTGCTTCCAAACATAATATCATCAACATACACTACAACAATCAGGAGTTCATTTTCATGGGCTTTTATATATAGATTGTTGTCTAATCCACCTCTCTTAAAACCCTGTTTTTGCAAATATTTATCCAGTCTTGAGTACCAAGCACGAGGAGCCTGTTTCAGTCCATATAGAGCCTTCTTCAGTCTGCACACATAGTCTTCTTTGTCTGACAAGGAGAAGCCTTCTAGTTGTTCCATGTAGACTTCTTCGTCTAAGTCTCCATTCAAAAATGCAGATTTTACATCCATTTGATATACTTTGAAGTTTTGGTAGCATGCAAATGCCAAGAACATTCTGATAGCTTCCATTTTGGCTACAGGGGAAAATGTTTCATCGTAACCAAGTCCTTCGATTTGTGAATATCCTTTGCAGACCAGTCTGGCTTTATTCCTGATTACCTGTCCTTCATCATTCATTTTATTTTTGAATACCCATTTTGATCCTATGACATTTTTCTTAGTGGGTCTAGGAACTAGTTCCCAGGTATTGTTTTTCTCAATTTGATCCAATTCTTCATTCATTGCATTCACCCAAGACTTGTCTTTGCTGGCTTCTTCAAATTTCTTTGGCTCTATTTGTGACAACATCGCTATGTATACCTCTTCAATTTGTTATGTTAGTTGCCTTCTTGTCTGGACCCCTGCTTTCTTGTCTCCTATGATCTGATCTTCGGGATGATTCTTCTGAGTGTATCTTGAGGGGGTTTTTGAGTTCAGTTTAGCATTTTCTGACGTTTTGCTTGTTTCTTCATCATCTTGGTCCTCTTCTTCATGGTTTTCAGGATGGTTGTTGCAATCTATATCTCTTGTCTTGTTTGGAAGCTCTTCATCAAATCTTACATCAATACTTTCTACAATTTTCCGAAGAGTCTTGTTGTAGCATCTGTATCCTTTACTTTTGGATGCATATCCTAGAAATATCCCTTCATCTGCTCTTGCATCAAACTTTCCAAGATTTTCATCATTATTCTTTATGTAACACTTGCTACCAAAGATCCTGAAGTGTTTGATTGAGGCTGGCTTTCCATGCCACAGTTCGTAGGGTGTCTTGTCACTGCTTGGCCTTAAGTGAGCTTTTTTAAGGATATGTATTGTTGTGTGTACTGCTTCTGCCCAGAAGGTTTGAGCAATATTATTCTCTTGCATCATGGCTCTAGCAATTTGTTGAACAGATCTGTTTTGTCTTTCTGCTACTCCATTCTGCTGAGGTGTTCCTGCAATAGTGAATTGTTTTTTTATGCCATGTTCATTGCATAGGTCAGCAAAGTCATAATCTGTAAATTCTCCTCCTCTATCTGATCTGATACATTTTAGCTTGCATCCAGTTTGATTTTCTGCTAATGCTTTGAATATCTTAAACTTTTCCACTGCTTCTGATTTGTTCTTGAGAAAAGTGACCCATGTCATTCTAGAGAAATCATCTATTATCAGCATAAAGTAGGATTCTCCACTTGGTGTCTTAGTTCTTGCAGGTCCACACAGATCCATGTGCACAAGCTGGAGTGGTCTTCTTGTTGATAACTCCTCTTTGGCCTTAAAGGATGTGCGGGTCTGTTTACCCAATTGACAAGATTTGCATATGGTATTAGAAGGCCTCTTAATTTCTGGCATGTCTTTGACAGCTTTCTTCTTACTTAGTCTGATGATGTGATTGAGGTTTAGATGTCCCAACCTTTTATGCCATAACCATGACTCTTCTAGCTTGCTAAGATGACATGCTTCATCTCCCTCTTTCACAATGTAAACATTACTCTCTGTTCGAACACCCTTGGCAGAGTCTTACCTGTGGTGCTGGATCTGACTTCACAATCTTGTGCTCTAAAAAGAACTTCACAGCCTTTGTCACACATCTGACTGACACTTAGTAAATTTTCTTTCAGCCCATCTACAAATAGTACATCTTGGGCCTTTCCTCTACCATTGTCTATGCTGACTGAGCCTTTTCCTTTTATTTTTCCTGATTTATCATTGCCAAAGGTAACATTTCCAGATTTCTTTCCATCAAGAGTTATAAACTTTCTTTTGTCTCCTGTCATGTGTTTAGAGCAGCCATTGTCCAAATACCATTGACTCTTCAAATATTGAGCAGTTAAAGCTAAGTCACACTTATTCTCCTTCTTTATCCACTAGAGGCATCCTTTTGTTTGGTATCTTTTGTGAGTTGATGAATCACATCCTTTCAGAGGACATTTGGAAGGTGTATGTCCAATTTGATTGCATATACAGCATTTGATCATAGTTTTTGCAGAATTGTGAGTATGAACAAAATTTATTTCATTCATCAACCTTCTTGAGGTGTTGAAAATCAATCTTTGTCCATACTTTCTACATTCAATAATTTTATGGCCAAATTCCTTACAATAAAAACAATAACCATAGAAATTATTTGCATACCTGATGTAAGGTTGTTTTCTCCATTTGTTTGTTTGAGACAGTCTCTTCATTGTTTGCATCTTTTGCAGGTCTGAACTACTCTTCCTTGCATAACAATATGCAGCAATGTGTCCCGGCTTGTGGCAGACATAACAGGTGGCATTCTTCTTAGGAGGGAAGAATCTCCTCTGATGGCTTCAAAATTTGACATACTCAGGGGCATATGATTCTTTTTCTGTCATCTTAGTATTTATTATATTCTTTGTTACTAGGGATTTCTTCTGATCTCTATCATCCTTATTACATGTTTCTTCTTTTGTAAAAATTGTCTGGGCTTCTTCATCAGTCTTCTTTGCTTTTACAAAAATTATACTTTTGTTTTCCTTTTCTTTGCCTTTACTCGATTCTCCTTCATAGCCTATTCCTGTTTTTATCATTGGGGATCTTTGAGCAACCAGGATTTCATTCAACTTACTAGAGCTTGTTGTTTGAGAATATTTTATAACCATTTTCCTTTGAGCATTTTCTAGTTTCTTCCTGAGACATACTACTTCTTCTTCCAGTTTCTCTTGTTCTCGGGTTTTATCCTTGATTTGTTGAAGTAACATGTCTTCTATCTTCTTGGCTTCTTCAAGCTCTACCTTTAGCTGCATGAGGACTTCTGAATTTTTTTCTTCTTTCACATATTTGAGCAGGATCTCTTTTTGTTTTCTGCATTTTATTTTGAGTCTGTCAATCTCCTCCAGTGCACTTCTTAGCTCCCCCTCAAGGTCGACTTCCCCTTCTTCTTCTTCTTCTAGCAAGAGTCCTTCAAGATCTTCTATGGCCATCAGTAAAAATTCAGAGGTTCCCTCTTCTCCTGAGGATTCATCTGAGTCTTCAGATGCACTGCTATCTTGCTGAGCATAGAAGGATTTTCTGCTGAATTTCTTTCCTTTCTGCCAGTTCTTTGATGTGTCTCTCTCTTATTCTTGAGCTTGATTTCTTACTTTCTTGTGAGGACACTTAGCAGCATAGTGTCCCACTCTTCCACAGTTAAAGCATTTGAAGGGGAGTTTACCTTTGTATTTACCTGAGCCTCTATCCAATTTCTTGACAAACTTTGCCTCTTCTTCATTTGAGCAAGAGCATATGTCTCCCTCTTCTTCTTTCTTCTTTTCTGTTTTAAAGGCTGCTTCCCTTGTACTTGGATTTTTCTGTGGGAGCCTCATTTCATAGGCTGTTAGATTTCCAAGCAACTGGTTCATGGTCAAGGTCTCCCAATCAACTGTTTCTTCTATTGCAGACACCTTGGGATTAAATCTGGATGGAAGAGATCTTAGAATCTTTTGCACAATTATACTCTCTGGCATTTTTTCTCCAAGAGCTTTCATATTGTTAATAATTTCTGCAGCTTTTAGGAAGAAACTGGCAATATCTTCATCATCATTCATTTTTAAGTTTTCAAACTGGGCTCTATAGACTTGAAGTTTGGCAGTCTTTAATTTCTGGTCTCCCTCATGTATGTTTTCAAGAGTATCCCATATTTTTTTGGCAGTGTCTTTGTGCATTAGTTTAATAAACTCTGCTTCACATAATCCATTCAGGATGGCATTCATGGCTTTTTCATTAGCCACAAAATCTTGTTTTGAGTCCTTTTCTGTGTCAGTTGCCTTCGGGGCATATCCTAATTCCACAGCATCCTAGACTTCTATTCCTAGAGACATTATGTATGTCCTCATTCTGATTTTCCAGAAAGCATAATTTTCACCAGTGAAGAAAGGGGCTTTATTGGTTGAGCATCCTTCTTTACTAGCCATATTGGGAACCTAGGACCTCCTTTCAGTTGTTAGACTTGTACAAAGGAAACCTGCTCTAATACCAATTGTTGAATCTTTAATTAAACTGAGAGGGGGGGGGGGTGAATCAGTTTAATACATACATTCACCTTTTAAAATTTTCACCAAAGTTATTTACAGCTTAATATGTGAGAAATCTTATTTGTAGCCAATATTAATTTATTGTGATACCATACTTAATTTGAAAGCAGCAAGCACTTAAGCAGATTGAAATAATCACCTCAACACATAAGAAGCACACATAGAGACATCAGATGTAAGTGGAAACCCATAAAGGGAGAAAACCACATCTTATTATTGTTGTGATGCAAAGGCAAGCTCCAACTTCCTCTCACCACTGTTTTCTACAGGCACCAACCTACAGGAGGCTCTATCCTCAATTCTGCAAGCTACAACTTGCAAGGAAGCACCAACTCCCTTCAATTTTCTGCAGGCACCAACCTACAGGAGGCTCCAACCTCATTCAGCTACAACTGACAACTATCAAGTTGCAACTTGATAGGGAAGCTCCAACTTCCTCAATTTATCAAACTGAAAGTTTGCTGATTTACCTCAGATATCAGCCCTGTTCTGTAGCTTCTCCTTCTATTCTGCTTTTCTTAATCTTCTCTGCCTCACACTTCTATATTCTGCCTTCTCTTGATTAATTCTCTCTCTCTCCCTCTTTTTTTTTGCATATCAAGATGATATTATTTATAGATTTCCTCACATGACTGTTTGTATTCTACTTGGAATTCGAAATGGAAAGTCATGTCTCTTTTCCTTCTGCCTTCTCACTCCTTTTATCTGCTTACTCAGAAAATATAACTGTAGGTATCAATTTAACATTTCCGTGGGAATTTGTTCTCTCTCGGAGACTTGCCAATGCATCACAAACAATAAAAAACAATTAAAATATTTACATTCGAATTACAAAGTGAATTCCAGCTCACTCATTCACCCTCTTGGCTAGCTGCGCATTTGTCTTTTCTTTGACTGTGTTTTGTCTTTTTATGTGATTGTGTTTTAGCTCTTTTCTGCTCTGTATTCTACTTTGTCCTCTACTGTGGTGTAATTGTTGTATATATGTAACAGTGCTTTTATATCAGTGCCTTTTAGAAAAAATACGTGACTGCTGACTTGTAGCAAGTGTCTTGTTGATGTGGAACATTCCGCAGGCCGGAACATACATATATCACAATTGTATTACATTAATAATCGCCCTCCCCTTAAGCTGAGGCCCGTGGGTCTACAGACCATACGACTTATCGCAACAACGTTATATATATGACAGCGCCTTTTAATATATATATATATATAACCCAACTTTGTCTCTTGGCTTAATTATAAGATGATTTAGTCATATAATCTGCCCTTTTAATACACTTTAACATACTCTCAGCGCATACAATAAAGCCTGTTTTAAAACATATAGAACTCCTTTCGGGCCCACCTGACACGTTTTCAAATGCGATTGATCGCAATCGCAAATTTCTAATTTGTGATAGTTGATGTGCAGTTTCAACCAACTGCGATATTGCGATATTGCGATGGTTGCGATATTGCGATATTGCGATGGTTGAGATATTGCGATATTGCGATGGTTGCGATAATGCGATGGTTGCGATATTGCGATAGTGCGATGGCGCAATGTTGCGAAGTTGCGATATTGCGATGGTGCGATGGCGCAATGTTGCGAAGTTGCGATATTGCGATGGTGCGATGGCGCAATGTTGCGAAGTTGCGATATTGCGATGGTGCGATGGCGCAATGTTGCGAAGTTGCGATATTGCGATGGTGCGATGGTGCAATGTTGCGAAGTTGCGATAATGCGGGTCCCACCTTGTAAAAATTTGTATTACGCGCTCCGTATAACTTCATAAATATGCTTTGGACCTTTGATTATATGATGCGCTGCACATATACTCCAGCGTGGGTAGCGATTCCCGGAATTTGTGTTTATGTTATAAATACGCCCAGCTGGGTAGTGATTCTCGGAATAACGGCTGTGTCTTTGCAATAATAGCTGTGTCTCTGCATTCGACTGTTCCTATCTTTCGATAACGGTTCTTCCCTGTGCCTTTGCCTTACCTGCTTCTGCTGCTCGACCTGTCTCTGTCTTTGCTGCCTCCATTGCCTTCGTTGTGCAATTCCTCAACATAGTTTAATTAATAGACACCACTTCCACTGTTACCTTATATGATTCCGCTTACCCCTGACTGATCGATATTACAATTAACGCACAGCATATTCAATCTTGTTCGACATTTGCTTCCTCTGCTCCTTACTTAGTTTTTTTTTTTGCTGCCTCTGCTACCTCTCTACTGCCTCGCTCTATTGCTGGTTTCTTTGTTGCTTCTGTTTTCTCTCTGTTTCTTTCTCTTCTTCTTGTCTAATGCTGCTCCTTGCTTCCTTCATTCTTCTTTTGCTGCCTCTTCTTTAAATGACCCTGTCTCTGCTGCTCGACCCTCTCTACATGTTGCTGCTATGCAGCTCTCTTTTCCTGTCTCTGTCTTTGCTACCTCCTTTGCCATCAATGACAATATTTCCAACAATGAGGAGAGACATAACTCTTTGGCAAAGTTATCACAGCCACTTCTTCTCAATGGGGATGAGAGGAGGCCCGTTTATGAGCCACTTCACTAGCTTGCTCAAAGTATATGGTAAGGATTATGTTTTTGTGCATAATGATTTACTGGATGAGTACTTACATTCCTTTACCATTCATGTATATCTCATTTCTCCAAGAGGGGGCACTCTTTATTATAGTCTTCATAGTATACTTGGGGCCATAAGCAGTGATGAGGGTGGCCACTCCCTAGGAGATATGGGGGAGATGATATCTTATTCAGGGTGTGTTAAATTTTCACCACACATCATACACATTCTCCAATCATGTGAAAGGATTGGGGCAGCAAGCAAGTGGTTGGGAAACCACTTATTATATCATATTCTGAGGCAATCAGGAGACATACTACGCTAGTTCCACATGTGGGACTATGATCCTCCTCCAGTATTTCATATGGCAACTAGTATGACTTTGATTATGATCCCATATGTTGATAATGTTATTATCATTGTTGGGGGCATGATTGGAGGGATGACACATGGCTTGGATGTGCCCATTGGGAGTGAGATTCTCCACATTTCTTACGCTTCATGCTTCAGGGAGAACATTGGGCAACACATGATTTCTACATTAGACCTCTTATTTCCTTATGGGATGAGCCATTTGGTTAACTTGAGCACTTGGGAGGTGCATCACATGAGCACTTGGGAGGAGCATTTCATGGATGGATTTCTTGGGGGACACTTGGTTCATGAGGAGAGCTTATCACATGTAGGTGTCACAAGGGAAGGAGGAGAAGTTTTGCGGCACTCACCTTTACAGTTTCTTGAGGACAAGCAACATTCGAGAGGGGAGGACTGTAACATTCCCAATTAGATTTCAGCTAGTTGGAATATTAAATTTTGTTTTTGCTTCTTAGTTAGAAGAATAAGAGGGTAGGGAGACCCATAAATCTCCTTAGTAGGAATAAAATCACTCCAAATGTGAATGGAGGTCATCAAAGTAGTTGGATAAAGCACACTTATGTGTGAGTAAGGGATGAAGCATGTGGAATGGGTCAACTTTGACCAAATCAACAGCACTAGTATGGAAGGAGCGGACATTCAATGAGAGACAACACAGTTTTGGAGGGAGATTATTTGCATGGAAGCAGTGGCTTTAATGAGTGGGGCCCAAGGTGAGGAAGCTCACCAAGCATATAAGGAAGGGAATGGAAGTCATGGAAAGGGGGATGATTATTATTATGTTTATGGTTTGTTATGAATTTTGGCTCTCTTCAGCTGTTTAGTGGAGACTGCAGTGTTGTTTAGCACAATGGTGTTCCCAAGCGGGAATCCCACCCTCATCCTTGGGGGACTTCGAGTGCCCACTTAGGAGAGGTTATTGGGATACATTTCAACATTCTAGCATCATTCCAAGCTACATCTTTCTTCTACAGCGTGGTTTTTGTTTAGAGTTGTTTTTTGTTGCAAGGTGCAGCAGTGGAGGGTTTGATAGGGCCATTTATAAGCTTGTCTTCAGTGGAGGATGTAGAAATTTGCTGAATAATGATTAATTATCCACCGAGACTATCCTGATCACATACAATTCGAATTTATATGCAACACATAATCTCTTCCACTAAGATCATCAAACATGCGGAAATAAAATCAAGCGATAACACATCAAATCATCATACACATTAACACAGTATGTATGGGGAAAGCTTATAGCTGAAAACCCCGCGGCTATTGTGTATATTATAATGGAGAAATCATGTAACAAACTCAGTACAATACTCCTCACAAGTACTCAGTACTTTCTCATAAAGTTACACACAATCTAGCTCAGTTTTGAACAGGTTACTGGTTCAAAACTCACCGCCAATTGCCTTTCCTCTATTGCACAATCCAGGGCTTTCTATATAGAGATCCAAGGTTCGAATCTCCTTGGCTTGACAGCGCAATAATCATGGGCAATTCCTCCAAGTGTGGTGCAAATCTCATGCACAACTGATGTCGCCACTGATAGCTAACTCCACCCTTTCATCTACCTCTTTCACTGGTCTCCACTGAACTGATCATGCACTGTAGTGAACTGATGTGTTCTTGAGATGAATAATGAGTTACTAATTAATGAATTAAATAATATTTAATTCACTCCACTCATAACTAATTGATTAGCTAGTTAAACTAATCTCAACTAGTTCAACTAAAATAAACATAACACAACTCCACTAGCTGTCTCATTAACTCCACCAAACTTCTGCCACTGAAGTCCTAACTGAAGTCAACCATGCATGATGCCATCAAACCCTTGGGAATAGCATAATTCCTCTGTCGGATGCATGAGCCACTTCTGTAGCTCGAACTGAAGTGCTCCAAGAGAGTAAACTGAAGTTTATAGTCTAAATATTATTAAGGGTAAATAATATTTGACTTCCCTGTTTTAAGGAGAGGCAATCTAAAAATAGACTTCGACCTCTTTGACCTCAAAAATAGAGTCTCATCTATTTTTACCAACATGACACATACTTCAAGAATCTCAAACTGGAATCCCCGAACCATGCTCCATATGTCTAAAAATAGACATAGTCTAAAAATAGATTTTTGTGCCAGAATTTGCCTGCGGGCCCACTTAGTGAAGGCGACTTCATTTCACTAAGCTCCATCATCTTGTTGCATTTTCAACAGAGGAAGCATTTTTTCCATTGGGAGGATATAAAGGAAGGTCCTTGGGCATAATTTTAGCATTTGGCACCAGGCCAAGTCACCATCATATCCTACAGCACAGTTTCACTCTCAAACTGTGTTATTTTATTGAGCAGATTCAAGGAGGGTTCAGTGCATCACTTGGGGAGTTATATCTTCAGTGAAGGGATCAACCTTTCATTGGGAGGGTCTATTGGAGGAGTTAAATTCAGTTTTACATCATTTTCAGCCACCTCCTTCTATGTGCTTCAGTTGCAGTGCTTATTCATCCCTAGGGCTTTAGATCACCATTCTATATTTTCTATATTTCCGAAAACCCTTTCTGGGTTGTCTAGGAAAGGTTTTTGGGAGCATAGATCTCTATTCTCAGTATTGTTTGAGCATTGTATTATCAGATCCATACATTTACATTTTCCAGCTGCAGTGTTATTCACTAAAACTGTGTTGTATTGGATTCAATATTTTGTGTAGCAGCTATATAACATGTTTTGGTACTTTTTGGTATTGGAGGCTTCTCTTGCCTAGCTTGAGGGATTTGTTCTCCAAGATATTTTATACATTTTTTGTTGTTATACTTAATACCATGGATCTCTATTTGTCTCATGTATGATATATTGACATTTACAGCTATTTTCCATTATTGTGTTCAATATTGCTGCTTTTCCTATTTTGGGATATTACACCCTGTCAGACATGACATACACACATACATACATGCATGTATACATATATAAACATCAACATAATCATGATTACAACACAATTTCTATATATCATTAGGTCTAGTTTAAGAAAAATTCCTTTAATCGTGCACAACATGCACAACTTTGAGAACAACAATTCCCAACATATACAAGGCATCTAATGCCTCAAATCCATTCACTTTACCTTGTTTTTTTCCTTTCTCATGTTTGTACTGCCACCATCCATTTACCACAATGGACCCAACCATTCCAACCAAGTTTCATACTCTTACCCTCTGCTTCCCTTTACTCATGCACCGAGCTTCATCTGGTTCTTACATTACCTCTTAGGTACCACAAAACTCTCCTCGAGCTCCATTAACTTTTCTTTTTCCCAAACCAATTCCCAAGACTCTCCAAAACATAAATGGAAAGAAAAAGAGAAAACAAGAATAAGATCATGAAAACCAAAATCAATACAATACTGGCAAGGATTTACACCAAACATAAGAAAAACTGCAAATCAAGTGCAACAAATTACAAAAAAACAAAAGAGAAAGACTAGTAACAACCAACATGACTCAATCCCCATGGTTCCCAGTGCTTCCCAGAGAAATCTCAACCTGAGCCTTCTTCAAAATTTCATAACAGACTCTTTTTCCATGTAATCTCATACATCACACTGCCATAAACACATAATTTTCAGTGCATAATTAAATATAGCAATATCCTATCTATCTTACCCTGATGTATCAAGCATGTTACCTTATAACTGAACACACATGTCAACCACGTATTCCAAAGATCAAGACAACATATCTATTAATTTGAAATCAACATTTACCAAGTCTAAAAACCATTTCATAATCAATAATCAACTCACATTCATCAGTCATAATACATGCTCCTACAACTATCACCTACTTACACTCAAGTACATATCAACTATCTCAACACATATTGTGTTAGTACAACCATCTAAAGACCAAATTATTTCTTCATGAAATATTATAGACACATACTTATATCATGTGATTAATAAAAAATTCAACAATAAATAGATGACGTAATCAAACATTCAAGCACCAAGTAGACGACATAAGCAAACTCATACCTTAATGTATCTTAGGGGAGGCTATCTATTCTGCAAAATCAATCTAGATTAGCATGATATGACTTCACAACACATCAACTCAAACATAAATAATATCATTATATTCATATCAGTAACTAGCTAACATTTTCACCTCATGAGTTCATAAACAATTTTCATTCACACGTAACAATCACATATGCACCGTCAACCTAGATTAGTAAAAAAAAATATCACAAATAGATCGACTCATACCTAAATGTCATAACCCTATCCAATTGCCTAGGCCAATCCAATTTAGCATGATGCATATAACATCAAGATACTAATGTTATAACCCTAGTCATCAAGTTAACTAACATATAACAACAATAAGTTAACATATAGCATGCTCATCAACAACATATAACATAATCATCTAACTAACTGCAAGTTAACATATAACATTTTTGTCAACAACATATAACATAATCATCAAGTTAACTACAAGTTAATGTATAACATGCTCATCAACAACATATAACATAATCATGAAATTAATGCCATGCTTTACTAACCAACACATGTACATATGAGCACACTAATTAACTAACATCTATCATGTATGTAACCATGAAATAAATAGAATGAAAGGCATACACATAACCATAATGCATATGACTACACTGATCAACTAGCATTTATCACATATGTAATGATAATAATAATATAATGACAAACATATAAGTAACCCTAATATTTATAACGACCATGAATCACATACCTGCATGCAAAACATACAACTTGTATGACGATATTCTCTTACCCCACAGTCCATTGTTGCAACTTCACTTTAATGATCTACATCTTCTACTCTATCTCAACCAACACATTAGCATCTTAACATACCAATATAATCATGATGACCTAATTTCATACAATGACCTTTATAACCATCAATTCCCATGTTTGCTTCATCAATACATTAGTATCATATCTTAGATCCATAATAACTTGATCCGTCTCATACTCTCCTATTTGCACATTAAGCCTCATCTCTCTTCTGGTTCACTTATGTCGATGAAAATTATTGACTGTGTGCATCTCACTTCGAGGTGTTTCTTTTGATGCACAGTAAACTACCAAATTTTGAATCCCTTCTACAACCTTTTGATCTCTTAACAATTTCATACAAGTTTGTAAAAAATACTTTAAAATACCTACTTGGTTTGTCGAATCTTGGTCTTGCGTCAGAGCTCGATCATGTGTCGGAGCTTGGTTTTGTATAGAAATTGATGACACACCACAGTTACTTTTCTGATCAGGTTTTGGATGTGCACTAGAGGTTGAAGCTACATCATCCATAAAACTTTGATTTGCTTCCATAAATACTTTTTTTTATTTCTGACTATAAAAAAGAGGAGCTTTCTCAGCAGTCTTTCTAGCCCATGCTCTTTTCGATTCTTTATTTTCATCTACTTTATCACTACCAGTCACAGCTCCACTTCTAGTGACAATACTAACTCAAGGATCGTCAATCATCCTTTCAGTAGTAATCATTTGAATATTTTGTGTTGGCTGGTGATTCCTCTTTTATTGCATATTTTCCATAAGTACATGACATTCTTCAATTGCATGGTCAAAGTATTTACAATACTTACATGTCATTGTGGGGTTCTGGCAGTCTCTCACAAAATGATCTGGCTGGCCGCAGTTATAGCAAATTATCTTTCCACGTCCTCGACTAGCTCCACCACCTCGACCTCTTCCTTGGTAACCTCCTCGACCACCGTGTTTTCCATTTTCCTCATGTACATGCTCTTCTACTTGCATTCTATAAGTGTCAACACTGCGCTCCATCATTAGGTCGTAAGCCCAAAAATTATTCTCATTGTGTCCTATTGATTTACAGAACTTGCAATATAGGTTCCTCAGAGTCTGTAAATATTTTTGTAACAAGTAACAGTATTATAAATGATGTTTACCTCTAGCCTTACATATTTCACACCATAGGCTATATCCTACATTCAAGGGATTTGGTGCCCCACCAGCCATTTAATCCCTGAATATAGGGAATTTTTCTTTAGAATGTCCCTCCAATCTACACTTTGTACATCACACTTCTTCTCTAACTTACTTGCTTGTCTTGATGTCTTGTATCTGTAGGGTTAGGTTTTCCAGCTGATTTTGAATATGTTGCATGCCTGTATTAGTATCTCCTATAGGCAAAGCTTCCAATTTCATCATAATCTCTAGAGCTTCGGCTTCAGTTCCTATCGTTTGTTGCATTAATGGAAATCTGATATGCGGTGGCAGCGTGGCTATAAACCATTCTTGATGTCATTACAGAGCTATGTCAAATATTAACTGATCCAATAACAACTTAAATCTATGATCAAACTTCCAAACAAACTGAGTAGGTTTATGTTTGATCTTTTTCAACTCGGTGATACACTGAAACTCAGACTTCAGCTTCTTAAACTCTCTTATCAATGTTATTTTAATATATGTGAACATTATGTTCTGATTATTTGAATACTTCATATACCATGTCAATGCTCTATCTTGCAACTTCGTAGCAAGTTGCGCTTTCTTTATATTCTCATCATTGATCTACTTCGATGTCCATATAGCTTCACATAGAAACCAAAATTGTTATAGATCCTCCAATACAATTCCTTTGAAAACGGGTAGCTTAATATCATCAGCCATACCTCTTCTTGTGGGGGGGGAGGAGAGGGGGAGTGGGAAAACCACAAACACCCTAGCTATTACTGGATTCTGGCTTCTGCGAGCTCTCAGGCTGGGAGGGAGAATATTGTGAAGTTACCTGGGGGTTATCAAGATGTCTTTCTTCTCTTTCACTTTCATATCCACTCAAAAGTGGACTATAATCAGCCTCTACAAAGGTCTTCGGCTCTGGGCCATGAGATCTATTTTTGGTATCTAATATATATCTATTTCCACTTCGTGTTGCATCGATCTCTTGCTCAAATTTATTTTCTCTTCTTCCAAACATAAGTAAACTAGCAATATGATTGCATCTGTAAAACTCCCTTTTCACATAGAAACATCTTAATCCAAAGTTTCAGAGATTTTAAGTACTTACCTCGCAGTCCTTTGAAGAATCATTTTTATTATTCATTGTAGGACACAATTGAGTCCATTATGAAATTATTAATGAATCCTCCCAAAATATTATCAATCCAAAAATTGACAGCCCTTGAAATCCTATTGTGAGTGTTCTTGAGTTGTTGTATCAGTTTAGGAGTCCACACCATTGGTTCTCCACCCTTAAAACAATTATTCGTTTTGGTAAACCTCGATATCCACTCATACAACTCAACATGAAAATAACCAAATAAAATTACGTATAGATCTATGAAAATATACCTATGTAACCAAGCTTCGGATGTCAAATGAGGGTTTCTATTTTCTTGATCCGCAAATTCTTGCAATTTCAAGTCTATCAAGTCTTGAATCTACTTCTTCTATGGGTACCACATCCACATATCCCTAAAAACGATCTCGGTCCTGATAATGGAACCATTTTTTGGCTCAGTTTGGGCTGACCCAGGTTCGATCTATGCTGCACACGAACAAAACCCTTGATCACTGGCCCTTTCGGCAATGACCTGCAAGCATATCGCAGTCTCACCTAAAGTGATTATGGGTGGATGCAGAACCAATTTTATGCAGCCTTGAGGGACTGGGAGATGTGGTATTATTATTTTATCTTATAATTTCAACTTATAAATCACTTCGCCATGTTCAATTAATCACTTAAAAATTCCATTAAAACCATAAACATCATTGCATTGAAGTAAAATGAAACTAGAATAACCACTATTCTACAACAAATAATAAGAAAATATACACATCAATCAATAATAACACCAAAATACCATCCACAAAAACTATTGCTTAATATAATTAACCTTTGAATACAACAAGTTCTTGACTTGCACACTAAGTTGCAGGCTATCTGTGCACTCAACTGCAAACTCTTCTCTAGGCCTCTGCGCACTTAGCTGCAGAGCCTTCCTTTCGCTATAAATTATAGATCACAACATTCTTATCTATAAAAATTATTGATTCTCTTCTTATTATTTTACCCTATATATACTATTTCATAATAGGATTACATCGTAAAAATACCATGGTCCAAATATCATGGACTCCTTAAATCAAGAAACTATGGTCCCAAAACCATTGATCCCTTATAAAATCGTGCACTTTTACCAAAAGGAGGGGCTTCGACCCACCCCAAAACCCTTACAACATCACGCGATATATTTAATTCCTTAGAATACACTCCTCTACGCGCAATAGTGCACACTCTGCTCCACAAAATGTGGAGTTTTTTCCAAAATCTAGGCCAAGACATGCATCACAAAATGTGCAAGGAAAATTTTACCATAAATAATCAAAATCAACAACATTTTTGAAATTTCCATTACACTTATACTTGTCATTTAGGTTGAGACTTTGACGAGAAGAATTGGACTTGACATGTCCCTTGTAATGTTCATCTCTCTTTAGAGACAATTTTCCATTATCACTACCATCATGGTGTGACATATCATCACTTGATAATTTCTTTGCCTCAAAAAATTTAGAGAACTCTCCAATTTCTCCATGGCCATAACCCAATCCTTCATATCATGGTCATTCCTTCACCTCGATATAATTATTGATACCTTGGCCATTGACTTTGAGGCCTCTTCCATCATAACCAATATGAGTTATAAGCTTCATACCAATACCCTTGGTATGCTTTTCAAAAGCTGCAAAAGATGTGTTATCAACATTATCTAAAGGATTAGAACAAGAAATACTAATTACCTCCTTTGGCATATTACTCATATTTTATGTTTCAAATGTTGCTGATGAAGTGGATGATGACTCTACCAACCACTTTTCCAACGGGTACATAGGGAGAACCTTTCAGATGCTAACAAAAATCACAAGCATCATTCTCAACATAGGGTCCATATCCTGTGTTTGGACCATGCCAACAAATTGGCTTCATCTTGGAGGGATTCTTTGCTCCTTCTAGGATGGAACTCTCACCAATTTTTTCCTCCATTACATGTTGCAACTATAGGCACATTTGTTTTTTCTCCTCCTCTGCAACTTCAAGCAATCTCCTTAGCTCTACATTCTCCATTCGAAGAGATATGTTAATATCCTATAACTCTTGGAGTATTTCACACTTCAGTTTCTTTCCCATAATTGCAACTTGGTCAGAACCTGCTTTGATACCACCTGATCTAAAATTGGAGGGAAACAACTCCTCCAATGAAAATTGATCGCCCTCTAACACTTTGCAAGTTAAACAAAATGGGACTTTAAAGATAAAACAAGTTTCATAGCCTCTTAAAGATAGTGAGTTATGTTTTCGCATGAATTTAAAAGAGGAAAACATTCATATGCTACTCAAGATGATAAACATGAAGAGAAGAAACCAACAATTTGATAACGGGGTTCATCCCTCCTAGGATACATCTTTGTGCCTTGCTCCAATGACTAGGCCTGCTATATTGATTTCAGCAGCAAATGAGTACATCACAAATTGTTTACACAAGAGTGACATATTTATCCTAGAAATAAGTCTCAAAATATGACTCCCTACAACAAGTCATGATGGCCAACATAAAAATGACACTCACACAATAGGTCCCTGTTCTCTACCGGAAATCCAAGCACAAAGACATACAACAATTCCACAATGAATTGTTGAAAAGAGCTTCTCTCATGAAAAAATATTGAGAAAATATTGAAAAGAGCTACTCTACTGAAGTAACAACTTATTCAGATGAAAATATAATGTTGGAAAACCTCTAACTAGGCTCTCTCCATGCTCAAAATGCCTTCATCCTGCTTCAAAAACTGTCTCTACCTCTAGAAATAAAAGACTTGATTCTGCAAAAATTCCAACATAAAGTGCTCAAATCTTAAAATTGAGGCTGCCATTGAGTTTAGTACACTCAAAAAACCCTATCTAGGCTCTTCTTGAGCTCAAAAATGTTAAAAATTGAGCAAGATATGCTTCTCCAATCCAAGCTTTGTTGTATGTCCTGAAAATTAGAAAAACCTGCTAACTTCGTGACAATTTCACCCAGGACCAATGATATTTCAGCTGCCAAAAGTGAAATTTTTTGCCTCATAAAATTTCCTAATAACCCCTATGCACAAAAATTGGGTTACGTGAAGTGCATAAGGTTGAGGGTCAGGGCCAACTTCCCAGCCCTTCCGGTTTAACTCTCGTTGCATCAACATGTGGTCACATCATGGCATATGGCCATAAGCCGGGGGCCAACTATCCACCCCCACTGGTCAGGCCTCCGCCTGTGGGCACATGAGTGGCAATGTGGTCGGGGGCCAAAGCCTAACCGCCCTACCCCTCCCGTTAACTCTCCACTCTAGTCATATGTGTGCCAAAAAAACCTGGGGATATGGCTTACAGCCCCACCCTCTCCACCAAGAACCTTTCTGTGGACATATGCCGGAAATGTGACCTGGGGACCGGGGCTAGCCACCCGACCCCTCCTCCGAACACCAAAACTCATTGAATTTAAATATAACTCGAAGCATATAGTTGTTAAGAAACTTTGTGTGGTCCAGCGGTAGAATGCGAAGTTGATGCTTGGAAAGTTGAGGGGTTGAACCCTGTTGAGGCCTTCGGGCCCCTTAAAAAAAATTATCCAACCACGGGGCACCAGGTGGTGCCATCTCATTGGGCCACGTGGCAACCTCTGATTGGGCCACTTCAAATCGCATGAACCAACCAAAATGCTCCAAATTCACCCGTACTAACATGCCACATGTCGAGACCAGATTGCTCCACCACCAATCATACCCTGCACAGTCATCTGATGACATCATCTGTACGAACTTCCCAATCAGCATCCTAGTCAACCCTGTTGTTGAATTTTTAATTATTGGTCAAAAACTTCACAACACTATAACTTCTTCATATGACGTCGGATTGAGGTGATTCAAGCGTCGTCGGAATCAAGACGATGAACACTACAATTTAACGCCAATTTTTGGATATTCCAAGAAATTTTATTTTTTAGCCTATTTTTTATCTCTAGATCACTCATGGATTTGGTAATTTGTGGAGGAGAGTAGTTGGCGACACTTTTAGTATTTTAGATGGAGTGGATTGTGGAAATTAAAGATATTTTCAATGATGATGATACTAATTCTCTAGCAAGAACGGTTGTGATCCTACGCATGTAGATTCCTCTGTTGAAGATGAAATAGGATATTGCACATCACATTCTTCATTGTGGAGAATGACGTTTCCAGAACTAAGGCCCAAAAATAAACAATTTGTGAAACATTTTTAATTCAAATATGTATTTTATAAGTAGACGTAACAGTGACATGTCAATATTCCAGATGCGGATGACATCTCGGGTTAAGAGGCCTCCAGGCCTGGTTCAAAAACCAAGGAGGTTCACCTGGGGTGGCCACATGGCCCCCTATGGTGTCATTAATGCCAAGTTCATTAATCCAAAGCGCTGGATATTAACTCCTCCTCGCCGTCATTTGATCCGTCCTGCTCGCCGCACCAGACTTCAAATGGAGCACCACTGCTCGCATTCTTCCGATTGCTTTGGCTCTGCTCACCGCCCTTTGTCACCTCTGCGCTCTCATTGCCCGGGCGGCTGTGCAATAGGTGGGGCTCGCATAGCTACAGGTCGCAGGTGCTCTTTGCAATGTTGTTTGGATACGATTCCCGGCTATCACTTCTCAAATAGTAACTTCTGCCCTGTTCTATTCAATTCTCATACTTCTCCTGTTATTGTTGGTCAAATTAACTCTATTCCTGCAGCTCCTTCTGGTAACTGGTCGGATTCCTCTCGGAATTTCAGTATGCCCAGGCTCAGGCAAAGAATGTCTTGCAGGCGAGGGGCCTCTCGAGGCAGGTCCATGAGTGAGCGACCCTCCAATTCTAATGTCGACTACTCCATGGAACATGCTGAAAGGCGTCCCATTCCTCTTTATGTTGATCTTGCTGGCCGTCTCCATGAGAGCGTTGCCACGGCGCCTCCTCAGCCCTCGCACCCGCCTCGTGCTCCTGCTCTGAATGCTCTGTCTCCTCCCCCGCTTTAGGCTTCCGCCTCCCCTTCTCGCCCTGGCAGTCATTATCTAAGGCAATCAACGCAACACGCTGAGCTGCGTTTCGATTACGCCTTCGATCGGCCTTCCATTACTGCCCTCATCACGATTTCACTTCGCGAAGAGACCACTCTCCCTCTTGTTCAGCCGCTTAACCCTGTGCACTCTCCTTCCAAGCCTAACTTCGAGCCCCCCTCTGGCCCTGCACCCGGTCCTAGCGCGCACCCCCTCGGAATTCCTCTTGCCTCTGTCCCTGCTCATCCGGGACAGGCGCACTTGCAGATGGAAGCTGGTCCGTCAGGTGAAGATGCTGACAAGAACGCTGAAGCGGATTCGGAAGAACACTATGGCTGCAGAATTGAGGAAGAGAATCCGGACTCCGACTAAGTGCTCCAGGACCAATTCTCAGTATGATTTATGTTCTAGAATTTTTGATAAATTTATGTTTTCAATGGTCACTCACAGCAGACAAAGCTGCATGTATTTTTTGGCTCTTTTTAGTTTTGTTAATCCGTATGTAAGTGACTTTGCGTCGGTTTCCCAGTTCCTGGGCGGTGGCAACTCTGATAAAAGAGCTGGTTTCCCGTTAATGGGCAGCTCTATAGCTAGACAGACAGTGGACATCAAGCCCGGTCTCAGGCTTCCTCAGCTGAGCCGTGGCAGTTTTGTACTTTTATGTTTATAATAGAAATAGCGTAATTTAGAAAAAAAAAAACAGTGACATGTCAATAGTGATATGAGAAATCATTTTTAAACTTTCAAATCAACGTTTAATAGTTTAAGAAACTCGTACTAAACTTTAAGAACTAAGTATAATGTTAGAATTATATTCATCGTATGACATTACCATTGGACCTGGATGCATAAAGCTTGATGCAAAATAATGACACAATTTCACGGTACCTGAGCATGTTTACATAATGTTGTGATGAACTTGGTGGGGTCAGTGTTAATGTCCCTGAAGAAGAATTGGTATCTCTAGCCCTTTTGGGCCTTCCCGAGAGTTGGAATAGTTATCAAGATTTGGTAAATGGTAGAGAGAAACTACCAAGTTGGGAGTGGTTATGGTATTATCTAGTGCAAGAAGAAATAAGGTGGAGTAATTGAGATGGGACCTCATCCAAAGAAGAGGAATATGATTTTGCATTATTCATCAAAGGCAGGAAAGCCAAGGGTAAGAACTCCCAAGATGAGGTGAATTCCAACCAAGAGGGCAAGAAGAAAGACTTGTCCAAAATCAAGTTCTTTCATTGTCATGAATTCGGGCACTGTGCCATGAAGTGTCCACACAGGAAGGCAAGCAAAAAGGAGCCTACAGTAGTAGTAGCAAGTGAAGCTTTAGCTTCACAGCTCGAGCTTGATTATACTCTCATTACATGCACGACAAGCATAGTGATGGGAAGCGTGTGGTATCTTGACAACGGTGCCTCATTCCATATGATAGGGAATAGAGATTTGTTTAGTGACTTGGAGGAGAAAGATCTCTAGATGAACATTGAGTTTGGAGACGACATGAGGTATAGCATGATCGATACAATCACCTCTCATAGGGAGTGAGGATCCCCTCTTAGGCTCAAAGATGTGATTTTTGTTCCAAGTATAAAGAAGAATCTTGTATTTTTTGTAGTTTTGGAAGGTCATGGCTATGATGTGATCTTCAGCAAAGGAAAGGCATTTTGAGACACATAGCCACCGGACATGTGAAGCAGATTGGTGCTCGATTCAAGAACTTGTATGAACTTGAGGTAGAAGATGCATGCAAAGCCTTAAGGATTAAGACAGAAGCTAGAGATATGGTGGTTGAGAGGGAGCATGCTAGACCTCTCAACATGAAGCCTCAGAAGAAGCCTCGGGAAGTTTTGGAGCAGCCACAAATGGAGAAATAGAGAAGAGATAGAGTGGAGACATCCATTCAATCAAAGACCTATAACAAAGGGAGATTTCAAGCCAAGTGGGCAGAGGGAGCACATGCAACTATACCTCCAGGAGTGAGGTGGGATGATGTGACGCCCTAGTCTCAAAGTGTAGAAATTTGGGCAGGGTCCATTGAGGTGTTCTCCTCATGGATCATCATTACCTTTTTACAAGGGCTCACAGAATTCAGTAGCAGGAGGATCAATGTCAGTCAGACATTGAGGAGTGCAGAGTTTTTTTGAAAACATAGCAGGAGGCTCAGTAGCAGAGTCAACAACAACACAGTTTTCCCATTTGATAGTTGCAGACACAGTTGATTCATTTTTTTCTTTTACGCTTTTCAGTTGAAAATGTTGCAATAAAAACAACAACAATGAGAAGTGTTGCATGTAGTACATTCCACGGGTGTTAGATCAGGGTAGTTGTGAATCCCTTTATTGTTGAAAGGGAGTGTTGAAAATGCATTAAGAAAGTCTCAATTTAATTTTGCCTTTATCAAATTGAGGAAATTTGAAATTCCACATCAACAAACAACTTGGAGGAGTTAATTGAGGTGACATGGCTCTTGTCACTCAGTTAACAACTCTGAATTCAGGTTAATGTGTTCAAGTTCAGTTTACTAGTGTTGATTCCTAAAAAATAGGACTCTAGCTCACTTAATTTGAGTTAGGGGCATGAAGTTTAGTTGTGTGTAGTGGGTTCCTAAATTTTAGGAGCCTAGGTTGAGTTAATTTTAGTTGTAGAAATTTAATTTAGTTAAATTGAGTTATGGTCAGTTAAACTAGTTCCAATTGTTGGAGGAACTAGTGTAGGGTCTAGTAGTGGAGTGTGTATTCAGTCACAACTCAGTGATCAACCAGTTAATTGATCAATCAACCTAAATTAGCTCATGCATGCAGAGAGTTCAAGTTACCCAGTTGAGATTGGAGTTCAAGGGTAGTGTACTATTAGTTATAGCATATTCCAATGTGTACAAATGGTGCATGTGTCAGAGGAATGACCCAAAAGGAATTGTGCAATCTAGATGAGGGAATTTCCTAATTAATAGGGGCCTAATTCCTACAGGAATAGCACAAGGAATTAGGAGCTTGGTAAGGCTTGAAATTGGCTAAGTATTGGTCAATTTTAGTCAGTCAAGTAGAGGATAGAAGATACAGGTGCAGGTTAAGCTCAAGCTTGAGCAGAGCATATTGTATTCCTACAGATTCTTTGATTATTGCAATACAAATAGTATGTTGAAAATGGAACCAAGAAATATTTAAAATGACATCAAAAGGGATTCTAATTTAAAATTTCCTTAATTAAATTAGAAGGAAATTGTAACTCCACATCATATGACAACTTGTACGAGTTAACTGAGTTGGGAAGACTTATTTATCTCAGTCAATTCGAGTTGGGGGTCAAACTGGAGGCATGTGGAGATCACTCAGAGCTTTAGGGGGTCCAGATGCAGTTTATTTTGAGTTGTAATAGTTTAAAATAATTATTTGAGTTAAAATTAGTTTAACTAGTTCTAAATAATGGATAAGCTAAATGTGTGTGGAACTTGTGAGAGAAAGGTGTGTGAAGAGAAGCTTGTGCACAGGTTAGAGTGAGACAGTAAGAGATAGTGAAGAGAGCTCTTGAGCCTGAGAGAAGAATTTTTTTTTTTCATATTCTTGACTTAATGCAATATACAGATAGCGGGATTTTTAGTTGAGGCTTTCCCCGGTTACATATTTGTGTTGTGAGATTGAAATTCTTTCTCTTTCTTGTTCATGTGATTGTGCGATCGTAATTGGTTTCCACAATTTATAGAATAGATTCAAGTATTTTGTTTTAGCATATTACAAGATCAGTTGAATCTATGTGGATTTTCTACATGGTATCAAAGCAAGAATCACTATATAGGAAAAGAATATAAGTTTGTTTTGAACAGGTGAATCAATTTTGCAAATTTATTCTTCAGGACCATCAACAGATCAAGATGTCTTTTTGTGGATTAAGACTCAAATATTCACTTGAGTGTAGATCGAATTACATAGATTGGAAGGATAGAATAGAGGCAGTGTTGGAGGACAACGGACTAAAGAATTCATAGACAGTGATATTCCCAGGCCTGCAACAGCAAATGCTCAAAATCTTAATGCATGGAAGAATAATGTAGCAAAGGCAAGGAGGATTATGTTATAAGGAGTTCGAGATCATATAGTCTTGAGCTTCCATGGAAATGAAACTATGTATGCTATGTGGAAGTCCTTAACAGATTTATTTCAGAAAAGCAGCGACCACGGGAAGTTGGTGTTGAAGGACAAGCTCAGAAAAATCAAGATGGAGGAGGGTGAGACAATACCAAAATACTTGGCGAAGTTCACTTAATGTTGAGATGAGCTTGGAAGTGTTGTTGCTACCATTCCTAAGGATGATCTGGTGATTTTAAGACTTTGAGGCCTTCCCAAGAGCTAACACAGCTACCAGGATTTGGTAAATGGGAGGGAGAAGCTACCAGAGTGGGAGAAATTGTGGTCCGAAGTGGTGCAAGAAGAGATTCGACGGAACACTAGAGACGGGACCTCTTCCAAAGACAAAGAAGAATATTTTTCATTAGTCAGAAAAGGAAAGAAATTAAAGGGAAATAAGTCTTAAGGAAAAGAGCGAAAGAATAAAGACTTGTCCAACATCAAGTGTTTTCACTGTCACAAGTTCGGGCACTATGCCACGAAATGTCTATAGAAGGAAAGCAAGGAGTCTGGAGTAGCGGCAGAAGGTGAAGCTCTAACTTCATAATTTGAACTTGATTTCACTCTCATTGCATGAATGGAAAACACTGTAATGGGATTCATGTGGTATCTCGACAGAGGTGCCTCGTTCCATATGAAGGGGAATAGAGATCTATTCAGTGACTTAGAGGAGAAAGACCTCAAGCATAACATAAAGTTTGGAGATGATGGGAGGTATAGCACGACCAATATTGGTATTGTTACCTTTTAGAGGGAGATTTTCTCCCCTCTCAGACTCATAGATGTATTATTTGTTTCAGGGCTTAAGAAGAATCTTGTTTCCAAAGCCGTATTGGAAGACTGTGGCTATGATGTCATTTATAGAAAATGAAATTTTCTCCTTAGAAACATCTCCACGGGACAATTGAAATAGATCGATGTGTGAGTCAATAACCTCTATGATCTCGAGGTCGAAGATTCATGCAGAGCTTTGATGAGCAAGGCAAAGGTTAGAAACTTTGTAGTTGAAAGGGAGCATGAACTACCTCTCTACAAGCAGCCTCAAAAGAAGTATCAACAAGTTGTGGAGCAACCAAAATTGGAGAAGCAAAGAGGAGACCGAGTGGAGACATCCACTCAAGCAAATACCTCTATTAGGGAGAAATTTTGAGCCAAGTGGGCAGAGGGAGCACATGTAGCCATACCTCTAGGTGAAAGGTGGGGCGATGTGAAGAAATAGTCCCAAGAGAGCAAAAATTTGGGTAGGGTCCATTGAGATGTCTTTTTTCATGGATCATTACCTTTCTACGGGGGCCCACAGTAGCATGATTGATCAGTGGTAGTTGATGCAGTCATATGTCTGAGTGACAGATGCAAAGACTAGCAGCAACCAGATACTGGGGAGCGCAGATCAGAGTTGGCAATAGTGCAGATGGCATATGTTTGGTATGTGTTATATTCTTTCCACGATTAGTCGTACGGGGGGGTTCACAGGGGGGACGATATCCCTCCCATATGTTGCATCGGGCACAGTGAGGGGCGGTAAGCCCCCCCTGTCAATGGGTTTGCAGGGGGCGGGTATCCCCCTACGCGAGGTCTGCAGCAGCGCCCCGTGAATTTTTTTTTTCCCTTATTTTTCGGTGGGTGGACCCACCTATGGTTTTGTGCATGGGTTTGCACATGGTTTTGGGGCATGATGGTTTTCGGACCCTAGTATTTTGTATATCCGATCAAGGGAACTACGGTTATGTTCTAATCCAGGGTTAATGGATTGGGGATTATGAATGCTTCGTCATGTATATATATGTGTTGTAACACTAAAAGGAATATAATGAAAAATCAAGCTGGTGGTCCTGATTTGGGATCTAGGGGAGAATCTATGTGTATATATGTTTTATGTTTTATGTTTTATGCTCTCTCTATTGTTTATTTTCTATCTTTAAGAATTCATTTGCAGATCATTTATGTACAGGGTTAAAACCTACAGCATAGTGCAAAGTCAACATCATTCAGATATTGGGGAGCACAGATCAGAGTTGGAAATAGCACAGATGACACAGTGCAGAGTCAGCAACAGCGCAGAGTTTTCAGTAGACAGTGCAATAGCTAGTAGCAGTCAAAGATTCTAGTGACAGATGCATGATATTGATTCAGTTTGGATGATTTTGAGTTTCAAAAGTTGCAGTAGCAACAACACTAGAGAGAAGTGTTGCATGCAAAACATTCCAAAGGTATCGGATCGGGATAGAGTTGAATTCCTTTCTTGTTGAGAGGGAGTGTTAAAAATGGCAACAAGAAATATTGAAAATGGCATGAAAAGGGATTCTAATTTAATTTTCCCTTAATTAAATTAGAAGGAAATTGTAATTCCACATCACATGATAGCTTGTACGATTTAATTGAGTTGGGAAGACTTAGTTAGCTCAGTCAATTCGAGTTGGGGGTCAAACTGGAGGCATGTATATTTCACTCTAAGTTTTAGGGGGTCCAGTTGTAGTTTATTTTGAGTCATAATAGTTTAACTTAATTATTTGAGTTAAAATCAATTTAACTAGTTCTAACTTATATACGAGCTAGTGAGAGGTCCAGTGAATTAAATTTGATTTAATTCACATGTAGTGATCAATCAAATAATTGATAATTCACTATAAATAGTTGTTGCATGTCAGTTCTAAGGAAGGCCCGGTTGAGATTGGAGTTAAAGGGAAGTGTACTATCAGTTGTATAATCATCCAAATTGCACATGTGGTGCATGTAGTCAGAAGAAGGCCTAAAATAAACCATTCCTTAATTAGATAAAATTGCCTTTAAAAGGAGGAATGAAGGCACAAGTTTCATCATTGTTTTGGTGAGCACAAGTTGGTGAGACCAAGCAATAGGAAGCACAAGTTTGTGTGTGGATCTTGTGAGAGAAAGGTGTGCCAAGAGAAGCTTGTGTACAAGTTAGAGTGAGACAATCAGAGATAGTGTAGAGAGATCTCAAGCCTGAGAGAAGCATTGTATTGTTTCATATTCTTGAATTAATGCAATATACAAATAGCAGGTTTTTACCTAAGTCTTTCACCAGATACATCTTTGTGTTGTGCGACTAAAATTCTTTCTCTCTTTTTTTCATGTGATTTTGCGATCGTAATTGGTTTCCGCAATGTGTAGAATATATTCAAGTATTTTTTTTTAGCATATTACAAGATCAGTTGAGTCTATGTGGATTTTCTATATAGTAAGGGGTTTTGAGCAGTTGCTTTCCCCTAGATAAATATTTGTGTATGTGTGTTGTATCTTGATGCATGTTAATAATTTATGTTCTCGATCGTGAATTTTCTCCGCAGATCAGTAGAGTAGCTTCTAGTCTTGTGATTTAGTAAATTTCATGAGCAGTTTAGAATCTACACATTAATTTCTACATAAGATGATTTGTTCATAAGATGATCATCCAATAACAAAAACCATGTGGTGGCAATCCCAGTGCCTTTGTATTTTCTACATATAGCTTACATGCAGAAAATACATCTTTACAAAAAAACATTAGCAATGACATTGTCACCACGTGACTCATGTTATATATATATGAAAATCTCTATTTTTTCCAACTCGATCCATTAACATGAGTTTATTGCTAGGGGCTTTGATTTGAATATATTTTAAATCATGTTGTTAATGAATTTGATTTAATTAATACATCTTACTTCACCTTGTTAATGAATTTAAGTGGTATACATGTTACCTTATGTTATGTTTTAATATTACATATAATTTTTTATATAACAGTTTGTTATCTATTCACTCACACATTTGTCTATATATATTATGAAACATTATTAAGTTTTATTGTAACTTATATATATGAAATTTATTTCTTAGAAAGAATATATCTTTTATATTAAATGTAACTCACCATATCATCATTAATACGTTCATAGCTCATGTTTTATACATTTGGAATAGTAATTAATGTTTTTGATGACTTAGTATGATGAAGGGCTTAGGAAATTTCAATAAAAACATTAATAAATCATTTTACAATAGTATGAATAACATGGTTGTTACAACATATTAGAAACAGGTAAGGTAAGTACGTAGGTTACTCATATGGATGACGACAATTTATTTGATGGAATAAGTTAATAAGTGACAAAACTCAATAATGTCAATTGGGATTTGTCCAATGGTTAGTGGTTGGTGGATAGTTTCCAATAACTAGTTGTGACATTTGCTTACTTGTTAACTCACTCTTTCTATAATCGATTTCAGTGCAAATGTCGATTTCAATTTTTACTTCTATTTCTTTTCAATTTCAATTACGAGTCCTCTTTCTATTTTTATGTTAATTTCAATTTTAAAACCAATTCCTATTTCAAATTCGATTTATATATTTATAATTTTATTGGTCTTCATTTACTCATTGGGAATTGAAATAGAGATATTTCAATTTATATTTTTAATTTTATTTTTATCCTTTTTTACATGTTATGAATTGATACATAAACATGTAAATGTGTAAATTACTCCTCCTTATATAGATGACCACAACTTATTTAATAGAGCAAGTTAATAAGTAACAAAACTCAACATGTCAATTGGGATTTGCCTAATGGTTAAAAGAGTTAGATATTAGCTTATCCACCTAGTTTTAAATAGCCACTTATGACATTTATGTTATTTTTATACTTGCTAACTCACTCCTTATACAATTGATTTTAATGTACATGTGCATTTGAATTTCGACTTCAATTCAATTTCTATTCAATGTCAATTTCAATTCCAATTCCTTTTTCTATTTAAATTTTCATTTATATGTCAATTGCTATGTTAATTTCTAATGCAATTTCTATTTCAACTCCAATTTATATTTATAATTCTATGTATGGCTTTGTTTACACATTAGAAATTCTAATAAAAACATGTGAGTGTGTATTTTACTCCTTATATAGATTATCAAAACTTATTTAATGAAGCAATTTCAAACACAAAATAGGCCACTTGACCTTATTCTTCAACCTCAATCCACATCTCATGTATCCTGCAATTATCTCTCATATTGGCATCATCGTCATATTAAGTTCTTCTTTTAACTCAACAATATATTTGTCCAATTTCTCGTCACTAATCTTCTTTCCACAAATTTCCTTGGCATCTTCTCTCATCTTGTTCTCGCTTTCTCCTAGACTCTTTATCTAAATATATCTAGTCATCTCCATCTCTTTCTCTACGGGCTTCCCCATGCTCAATTGGGAGCTACAACAAGTCTTTTTCACCTTGCTACACAATACCTCACCAAGCTTCTCTCCTGAACTTGGTCTTTTGGTACCCATTATTCCTTCCTTTAGAACCTCTTGATCTTCCTCTATTCCTCTTAGGATTATGCACTCTACTCACTTATCCTAAGAGCTTCCACTATTCTCGTTTCTCAACTAATTCAACCAAACCATAATTGGAAGTTGTTATATCTCCTTTGCTCTAATAGTCTTTGCCACACCTCTCTTCTTTCTCTATTACTACCTGCACAACACACATACTCTATCCAAGTGTAAAATATGTACATGCAAGATCTTACTAGATCTACACCTTCAAGACCTTTTTTGTTCTCTATAACTTTTGCTAAAATATTATCTTTAGTTGAAACTATGTTATCCTTCAAACTTCTTTGTTACAACATATATTTTCATATCTTCTAGTTCTTCGTCAGATAACCCATCATTTTTGTTTTCTTGTATAGATAAATCCTTCCTTATCTCCTGTCAACATATACTCATATTCATTTAACAAAATTGGATTTACTAAAGGTAAATCCATTACCTCAATTCATGTATCCTTTGTCCTTGCATAGCCCACTACAAGGAAAAGACCCTCTAGCGGAGGTTATAAAGGAGGTTTTTAGTGTTATAAAATTGGCCAAAATTGTCAAAAAAACATTTGCTACAACATCTGTTTATGGTTTCGGAGGTTTTGGTGGAGCTTTTAACGAAAATTCAACACAACTAAAAAAAAATGGGCGGTCGGAGGTTATAACGGATGTTTTTTTTATCGGTGCGCTACTTAAGATTTAACGCACCAGTTCTTACCTATAGTCGGCGCTCCGAGGCGGTCGAAAGAGAATGCACCAGGCCATTAAGTTATAAAACAACACAGGGCATAGTGTTGGTGATACAATGCACGGGGCCGTTCTAATTGGTCTTGGGATTTGAGCGGTGCCCATAGGTCGTATCAACGCACCGGTGCGTAGACTTATAGAAACGCACCGGTGTGCAGTATCACACAAATGCACCGAAAATTATAATTGATATCAGTATTCGTGCGGTGCCCATAGGTCGTACAAATGCACTGGTGCGTATAGACACTTAAACGCCCCGGTGCGTAGTATCACACAAATGCACTGAGATTTATAATTGGTATCGGTATTTGTGCGGTGCCTATAGGTCGTACAAATGCACCAGTGCATATAGACACATAAACGCCCCGGTGCATAATATCACACAAACGCACCGAGATTTATAATTGGTATCGGTATTTGTGCGGTGCCCATAGGTCGTAAAATGGCACCAGTGCGTATAGACACATAAACGTACCGGCGCGCCATACCGCACAAACGCCTCGATATTTTTAATTGGTTTTGTTATTTGTGCGGTGCCCATAGGTCGTAAAAACGCACCAGTGTGCTTAAGAATACAAACGCACCGGTGTACAGAAACTGACACGCATCGGTTTTCATTTTGTATTTTTTAGAAACATCGACCTGTGACAGTGCAATTATTGTGATTGTTTTAAATTCATTATTCATCAAAAGTCGACACATCTTATAACAATATTCATATTAATTAAATTTTTATTAATGCATTTGAATGTGATGTTTGGATTAATTTGTTATATCATATCATAATTATTGTGATTTTTTTAAATTCATTATTCATCAAAAGTCAACACATATATATCTTATAACAATATTCATATGAATTAAATTTTTATTAATGCATTTGAGAACGACAATGGAGAACACAATAGAATAAATTAAAACATATTTTATTATATACAAATATATATGAATAAGACATTCTTTTTCATACAAAATGGGATAATTATTGGTATCCCTTTGTCTTTCAATTGGGACACTATGTCCATTACATTAAAGAAAATGTTTGATTTCATAGACATATTTCAAAAAACACAATGCCTTGCTTTGATATCCAAACATAGTGATCATCATTCTTCACTTGAACTGCGGTCACTGCTAGAGATACTTCCATGACTTGGGTTATTTTCAGGAATGTTTTGTTCACGGTGTTGATTGTTTTCTTCTTCTTCACCTTCCATCTACAAACATTAAAAAAAAACTGTAATGAGTGTATATACATTGGTGAGAATAATGAAAATTGCAATATTAAATAATATACATCAATGTAAATCGAAAATAAATGACGTACCATTGCAACAATTGACTCATAAACTATACACATTCTTTCAAAACCATCTTTCAAGATTTCATCTATTGGCACAATTCCATACTTTGTTTCCTGCAAGTTTTATACCCCATAACAAATCATATGTTTAATATAAAAGATTTATTTTTTCTATTAATTATAGATGGAGCTAATTAAAACAAGATTGATAGATGCTTACAAATTCCACAATTAAGTTCTGATATGCCAGCATATACTCACAATCCATATTTAACCCAATTTCAATCAATTCCTCTGATGGTTCTTCTTTATATGTTAACACCTGTTTGAAGACATTCAATGATGATTTTTGTAAAACAACTTAAAAAATACAAAAATGAAATCTAGTTAACTTGTTATAAGGAAGTAACAATTACTCACAAACTTAGATATCAATCATTTTCTTCCATGTAGTCATGTTTTATGTGTTGAATGGGTTCCATTTTCTTTTCTTTTCTGCACGAAAATACTTGAAAATTAATATTTAATGCTAAATTGTTTATTTATTGTACCTAATGATCGAAAAACTCAATGATTACATATTACATTTGAAGCATGTTTTTGTTGAGATGGCTCCTCCCACGATGCAATTTTTTCCATTTTTTGACCATCTCCTTGTACACCTTTTTGGACATTCCTACTAACATATTTTTGATATCAGCTCGTTCATCTTTTGAGATTTTCATAATCTTCTTGAAAATGTAACATGACAATAAACTATTTAATTTTTATATTGATATATGAAAAGTAAATATAACAAAAGTGATATTTATAAATAATTCTAGACAAACATTTAAAGAAATATTACTTTTTCATTCCTTCTTTTTTGTTGTTGTACGTTTTTGCTATTAAAAGTCTGACATGTCTCATTGACCAATTCTCTGGAAACTCTTCCTGTAGTTTAGATAAAATTTGGTTCTTGGAATCATTAGATTGGTTTTCGTATTGCAAGTGGAAAGAACATCTATACATTCGATCCACTAGATCCCTCAAACTTTTGTAAAAGATTTTCCCCCTTTCGTTAACCTCCAGCACCACTCCAGATGAGTTAAGGAGCAATTCATTTTCATTTGCATGTTCTATTTTTTTTCTTTTCTTAGAACAACATTCCTTTTCTGAGTTGTTGGTCCCTGTAGAACATTAAACAGATGTCAATTAATAGACTATTTGACACATGTTATCTAATAGTTTTAATTATATTATTAATGAAAACTAAAAAAATAAACTCGTATTGGATCGATAGTATTTTTTCATTCACCTGATTCATCCTTCTGCAATTTTTCCATCAAGATTTTACGCTCTTCTGGTCTTAGATTAAAAATAATCTTATCGAGCTTCATCATTTTGTGGCTCTGCATGATACACAGTAAACAATACATATTAGTAAAACTTACATATAGTTCAAAAATAGTATTTTTTGTAAAGAATTTACAAAGAACTTGCCTGTTTTTGCTTTTCTTGATGTGTTATTAGTATTTTTGTTACTTTATCTCTTGTCAGTCATTTCTTTATCAGTCTCAAACTTATACCATATCATTCATTAATATATTTATAAATAAATTGTCAACTTTTCAAGTAAAAAAAAATGTCAAGTAATCGGTGCGCCATTCATGGTTAACGCACCGACGTTGGTGCCTGGGTGTCTTAGAAACGCACCGCACAAACAGTATAATAGACCGTATGATGCTCTATGTCAACAAGGAGCATCGGTGCGTTACATGTCAATCACCACACCAATTAACTATGATAAAATAATAAAAATCGTCTAGTGTTAGTTTTTGTAGCATAAACCAGTGCCATATTTTACATATGGCGCACCAATAAAAAAAAAAAAAAAAAAATGTTTTTTACTTTTTTATCACATTACTTATGCGGTGCGCTTATATAGTACAGAGCACTGGTGCGCTAGGTTACGTCGGGTGCACCGATGAAAAAAAAATCTATTTTTTTTAATTCACGCAAGGGCCGACATGGATTGGGATCCGACTATGCAAATCGTCCCGTCGGTTGGATGTCTTAGGTCTATATTTAGCAATACAAACCCTATAAATCTAAATTGAAAATCTATAATTCTTAAATCACAGAAAGAGGGAGAAGAAAGGGCAGAAACAAAAAGAATGTAAGGTTTGTATTTTTTGAATGTTAATTTTTTTAAATCAAAACAGAATGTTCGCAATGCGCCATAATGAAATAGCGCACCGGTTGCATATTTTACAAATGGCGCACTGAGAAAAAAAAAATTAATTAATTTTTTATCACAGTACTTGCGCAGTGCGCTGGGATAATAGAGCGCACCAGTGCACTCAGGTACACAGGGCGCACCGAAAAATAAATAAATAAATAATCCTTCTTTTTTTTAATTTATGCAAGGACCAACATGGATTGGGATCCGACTATGCAAGTCGTCCTGTGAGTTGGATGTCTTAGGCTTATATTTAAAAATACAAACCCTATAAATATAAATTGAAAAGCCCTAATTCTGAAATCACAGAGAGAGGAAGAAGAAAGGGCAGAAACAAAAAGAATGTAGGATTTGTTTCTAAAATGGATTTTTTTTTGCGAAACAGCACGTTCTCAGTGCACCATAATGAAATAGTGCACCGGTGCCATATCTTACATATGGTGCACTGATAAAAACTTCTTCTTCTCTTCTTTTTTTTTTTTTTTTATCATTATACTTTCGCAGTGCGGTGGTATGACAGAGCGCATGGTGTGCTATGTTACGCAGGGCGCACCGAGGAAAAAAAATATGTTTTTTTTTTAATTCACGCAAGGCCCGACATGGATTGGGATCCGACTATGAAAGTCGTCCCGTGGGTTGGAAGTCTTATGACTATAAAAACCCTATAAATCTAAATTGAAAAGCCCTAATTCTGAAATTACAGAAAGAGGGAGAAGAAAGGGCAGAAACAAAAAGAATCTAGGGTTTTTGTTTCTAAAAATGGATTTTATTTTATTTTTTGTTTCTGAAAACTACAGAAGAAGAAAAAAAAAAAAAACTTTTATTTTGTTCTTTTACATCAAAAAAAAAACTGCAAAAAAAAGTAAAAAAAAATAAACTTTGATTTTTTCTTTTACTGCATAAAAAAGACTACAGAAAAAAGTTAAAAAAACAATAAACTTTACTCATATCATTTGAAATTCTATGGTACAAGGTTTGAATCACCAGAGGTTTGGAATTCTAATCGTCTGAATACTTCTGTTCGAATGTATTTCCCTGCTCCACAGTGCTCTCGTGCTTTGTTTGCTCCAGGTATGTATCCTGCAAATCTCTGGCTGAAATTTTTTGCAAAAATAGTGAAATAATGAAAAGTGTTTAGTATTTAAAGAAATGTTTTATGAAATTAGATTTTCAAAAATATTTTGCCGCCCATTTTTCAATTTACCGCTTTTTTTTCACTTAAAGAAAATAGGGTTGCGCTTTTTTTATTTGCTATTATTCGTCACCGGTGCGTCGGGTTATAAAACGGCACCGGTGCGCATTACCAAAAATGCACCGATGCAATTATTTCTACACTACGCATCGAAATTACATTTAGGTTTGTGCACCAAAATTTTTTGTTGTTTTGCTCAAATGCAGGAAGAAAATATCATATATTATATGGAATGGACAATTCTTCAAAATCCAACTCGTTCCATAATATTTCTCAAATTCCATCGCGGAGTTCTTCCTATCCATCTCGAGACGTAATATTTACTTCAGATTTGTTTTATATTTTCACTATCTAATTGAATTTATGTTTTTTATCCATGTAGTCAATCATGCACAGCTTAATTAAATTTATAATGTATAAAAATTTGCAGGTTAATGCAGATTCAGCATCAAGTTCAGATGCACAAAATATTGAAACTACTCCAAAACGTCGAAAGTTCTTATCAAGGGCTGCATACCGCAAGGCGCATTTGGTAGATGAAAATGGACAGTCACTTCACCCTACCAATTGGAACAATATTGCATCTTCTAGCCACAATCCCGGGACAATGATGGTAATTATAATTATAATTTTTTGGTATATATATTGATTAATATGTAACTATTTCAACGTCAAACCAATTTATAATCATGCAATATTGTCAACGTGGTTACTAATTGATATCATATATTTTGTACTAATCATGTTCAAATATTTTTTTTTTAATTATTAGGATTCTAGTGATGATGAAAGAACTACCTACCATCTTCTGTTGCACCCCAGGACAATGTCAAATCGAGAGAAGACTGAATTAAGAGAAAAAATTGGAGAGGAACAATACCAAGAATGGTTGAATCAACCACCGATTCAATTCTTGCTACATCTAGATTCACCAATTAGGAATGACTACAGCAATAATATTTCTTCACAAGTTAGCAATGGAGGCAATCAAATAGAGGTTGGTATGGATGATTACTTAAGGGATACGACTACCATGGAGACAATGTTGTTATATGCATTCCAAAATGATGATCAGCTAGGGGATGATGCTCATATCGCTGACACCTTTTTCGAAAGCCTTAAAATTGCTTCCACCACCCCTCTCTTTGGACATGGCGATCAATCAAAGTCTACCCAGTTGGGGACAACGATGTTACTGTACAACTTGAAAGAAAAGTTTGGCTTTTCGAATGCATGTTTCTCAGAACTTTTGAGGTAAGTTACCATAAAGTACTCCCTTATATAAATTTGAAATATAATTAGTACACGGAAATGAACATTACAAATGGTAAATTTTGTGAACGTTAATTATTTTTCCATGATCACCAACTACAGGTTATTCAAAGATAAGGTTCTTCCGAGTGATAATGTCTTCCCCGGTAGTTGCGAAGAGGCAAAGAAATTGTTGAAAATGTTGGGTGTTGAGTACATATCATATCATGCATGTCCAAATGATTGTATTCTATATAGAGGAGAATATGCAGACAAAGAGCTGTGTCCAAAATGTGGGCATGACAGGCATGATAAATCAAAAAATAATGGTAAATCACGTACTGGTCCTCCTTTTAAGATATTGAGGCACATGCCTATAATCCCAGGGATTCAAAGGCTCTTTCGTTGCAAAGAATTAGCTATGTTGTAGGGATGGCATGCCTCACACAGAAGTGAGTTGGGAGTTAAGTGAATCTAGACTAATTCAATAGCCATGAAGCATATAGAGGATACATGACCCAAAAAATTCAAGGATGAAGTACAAAGTATATGACTCAACATAGCCATGGATGGCGTCAACCCATATTCCCTCCAGAACACCAACTATTCTATTTGGCCTATAGTATTGATCAATAACAATATCCCCCCATAATTGTCCGTGAAGAATGAACATCTTATGTTGGCTCTCATAGTCCCCGGTAGAAGACAAGTGAAGAATATGTATGTCTACTTACAACCACTGGTAGATGAATTGAAGGAATTATGGGATGGGATAAATGTATACGATTTATCAAGACCCATCGCAGCAAAGAGGAGTTTTACGTTGTATGGCATATGTGCTTACACGACACGTGATTATCCAGGCTTAGGAGTTTGCTCTGGTAAATTACATGTTTAATTTATTGATTTGTTTATATACGTAACAATATTCTTTCACATATTAGTTATTTAATTCGTTGTAATATTTGTTCTGATCTTCATGATATTCTTTAACGTGCCATGCATATTAATTAATGTATACAAATATAATCTCGCAGGTCTTGTAACAAAAGGGTATTTTGGATGTAAATGTTGTGGACCTTCTCTGAAATCTAGATGGTCCAAGGACCTATGAAAGCCAGTGTATGATTTCTCCAGGGTATTCTTACCAGAATAACACTCTTATAGAAGAGAAGCATCCACTTTCAATGGTAAATGAGAGAGAACCCAAAGGCCTCCAATAATGACACCAGATGAATGGCTTAGAGCATATGAGAGAGAGAAGGAGGAGTTCATAGAAATGTTCGATTCAAATGGGGAGCCTATGTTCGATGATCCAAATTTCTTCAACACCTATGTTGAGAAATTTCCCATTGGGATGAAAAGGAAATCTATCTTTTATGACCTCCCATATTGGGAGTATCTTAAGATTACCCACTTATTAGATCACATGCATATATTTAAAAATGTTTCATCTTCTTTATGGAGGCACATATCATCGAAACAAAGTGACACATTGGTTGTTAGGAAATATCTTATTACTTCAAAAACTAAAAATAAACATTGGCCAAGACGATTAGAAATTATGGGATCGGCGACAGGCGTTGATCCCTCTAATTCATGGTTTTTGAAAGAAGGTGATGTCCCATGGATTTTTAAAAAAAATGATATATCTTTGGCAAAGAAAGTTATAATGGATGTGAGGGTGCCAACTTCATACGAGTCTTCACTACAGCGTTGCTTCACCATGGATGACCATTTGTCGAGGTTGAAATCGCATGACCATTTGAATCTTCTAAGAGTATGTATAATGTCAAAAGCATGATTTTATTATTTGTTATATTAATAAATTTTACCCCATGCGGGGATCATAAAACATAACTAATTTTGTATATTATTGCACGTGTTTATAACTTTGCAGTGTCATTATCCTTTGTTCGTGCGTGGGTGTGTTAAACATTAATTCCCTTAAGACCTAGGATATGCCATATCTAAATTATCTGCATTTGTACGTTGGATCACGTCAAAGGAAATTCATGTGGCTAGCATTCCACAGTGGCATCAAGAGATAGTTGAGATTGTTTGTATGTTTGAGAAGGAACTGTCGACGAGTTTCATGGACTTATAGGTTCATCTTATAATCCACCTAGTATATGAGGTTGAATTAGTTGGGGTGTTTTCTTGTCGTTGGATGTTCTTCTTAGAGAGGTACATGAAGAAATTGAAAGGTTTTGTTAAACAAAGGGAAAAACCCGAGGGGTCTATGGAGAGGGGGACATATCGTATGAGTATTTCTATTATGCCAGTGAGTACATCAAGCAGATCGACAACAGACCAGGTGCGGTGATTTGGGACAATGAAAGGGATGAAGACAAAAGAGAAGGGGAGTTTCTCCAAACAAGTGGAAAAAAGCGCTTGATAAAGAGTAAGCGACTTATAATTTTTCAAATTTACAAAAAGTAATTAATATTCATGTTGAACTTCGATATAATGTATATTTTGATCTCTAAGTACTATACAATGTTGGTTTGATTTCATCGGCGAATGCAGAAATTGAAGCAATCAATAAATTTTTTCTTTACAATTCTGAAGCGACACAACCGTGGATCACATTGTACGAACAAAAGAGGATGAAATGGGATAGTGACAAGAAAGAATTCAGACGGTTGAATGTTAGAAGTGTGCCTTATCCCGATCATTTAAAAGAAAATATGCTAAAAATATGCCCCAACAGTTGGGTTGCTGACCAAGTCAGAGAGAAATATGGTGCTACCGGTCGTTACCCGCGTGCTGAAGAGGATGCTCTAAACGTAGGGATTGGGTGTAGCAACTCTATAATAATATTTTTAATTTATATGTAAATTTGAAACTTATATTAAGACATCTACATTTCATATTTAACTGTTGGGCTATTATAAGACACATGACACTGTGATTTTTTTAACTTTTTTATAATAGGTGCATTTGTTCCCATCTATGTGGGCATATGGACACCATTTTCGCACAGAAAATGTCGATGCTGGAAACATCACACAAGACTGTGGAGTGGAAGTCAAGTACAATCAATCTAGTCGATCTAGCCACTGTGATCAAAACCTAGTATGAGGGACGTTAGGTTACGTCGGAAAGATACAAGAGATCATTGAAGTGGATTTCTCTTCTTTCCAATGTGTTATTTTTAGGTGCAAGTGGTGGGACACCTTTGATCGGAATAATGTAAATAAATATCGCGATAGTACCCTGATATGTATCAACTCTAGAAAGATGTGGGATGAAGCTAAGGAGCCTTATGTTTTCCCTAAACACTGCAACCAGGTGTTTTTTTACCCAGATGTGTTGGATAGGGATTGGTGGTTCGTATTGACACATGACCCTAGATCAAAACATATTTTTGAGAACAATAGTGTTATCATGCCATGCTAGCTGGAAGATAATGAGGGTGATCATGAGAACCGAGAGTGATATGGTACATGTGTTATTTCATCAATATTTATACTTTTTAAGATGGGTTTTTCAAAGCATTATAATATGTATTTTGAATTAATTGGTAATTTGCATTTTGTTAATGTTAAAATCAATAATTCACTTGATAATTATTTGCAATTATGTTGATCTCAAAAACAATGGTGTACTGTATAAATTAGTTCTTTTTTTTGTATCTAAGATCATAATCAAATAATGATAATTCTAAAGTACGTGAATTTATTTGCATTATTTTCTAAACTTTATTATGTTACAATAAATCATATTATTCTAGATTTATTATTTTACAATTATTTAAAATTTACAAATTTACACATTTACAAATTTTAATAAATTCATTTCACATTAATACAATTAAAATTTTATAAATATTTTACATACAATTACAATTACAATTACAAATAGAATTACAATTACAATTTTACAATTTCACATACAATTACAATTACAATTTCAGAATTTTACATACAATTACAATTTTACAATTACAATCAATTCATAGTAATACAATTAAAATTTTACAAATATTTTACATACAATTACAATTACAATTTTACAATTTCACGTACAATTACAATTACAACTACAATTTTAGAATTTTACATATATACAATTACAATTTTACAAATTAAAAAATTACAATTACCATTACAATTTTACAAATTTACATATATACCATTGCAATTACACTTTTAGAATTTTACATACAATTAGAATTACAAATATTACAATTTTACAATATCATGATCATTTAGAATTAAATCAATTAATAAACATCACGTTCATGATAACCATCGTACAAACATCATATTTGACTAAAAAACACATTCAAAATCGCTAACATCATCGTGATCATGATCATCTAACAAAACACAATTAACATTATATATTAACATATTCATCACAACACAAACATCAAATATACATCTCATGTCAAATAACTCATGCTACCATCACATACACATTAAATGCACATATCTAACATGACCTAACAATATACACATCATGATGATCACCAACATGTAAATTTAGTACAACTACAACATGGACCATATATATATATATATATAACTGAATAATGTTAAAAATATACAACTGTAATATAAATGTCATGGATCAGCTGGTGGTAGTACAACATCAATATCGGTACTAGTGGAGGCCTGCTCAGTCAATGGTGCAGCCTCGACGGTCGATGGTCCAGCCTGCTCATGATCATGAGTATTGATGGATGCTGCAGGCTACTGACTGGACGTGGCCGATGGTCCAGCCTCATCTCCATGATGACTGATGTTGGATGCTAGTGGAGGCTCATGCTCATCTGACGTGGCAGAAGGTGAACGATCATGAGATGAAGAGTCGTTGCTTGTGGACTTTCTATCACCTACTACGTCGCGACCACGCCTATAACGTTCAACATTCCTCGTCAGTCACGTAAAATATGTCGTGACTCCTACGACATGCCGCATCAAGCTGTACATGTAACGCGGCATGCCTCTCCACATCTATAATAGCCTATCATCGACCTCTATGTCTCTGTAATGAGCGGGCTTGATGCCCGCCTCAACAATCAATGCACTGAGTTGGTCACTGGTATCTAGCATCATGTCGATCGTGCCTAGCACCGGCCTCCTGATGATCATCGGCATCTGGCATGTCCTGATCATCATCAAGATCCACACCTGGATCATGTGGTACTGGTGCCAGCATCTCCTCGCCATCAAAAGAGCCAATGTCTGCAAAATATATACAAGTACACAACAATAATTAGACAATTTCATTACACAATTTAATAAAAACAAGTTAAATAACATGCTAGAATAACTTTAAATATATAAAACAGTAATATTACCTCTATCATCTGGCAGCTCATCAGCTGTGAAGAGGATTTTGGCACACCCTCGCCAATCCAAACCCGTGTAAGGACAGGGGACCATAATGAAGGGATGTTCATCAACACTGGCTAGCAACTCCAGTGCATCCTGCGATATCCTCGCGAAAAACTCAGTGTCACCCCTCTTGGGCATCATTTGCCCCCACATGTGCATACGTGCCTCAAACGTCGTCCTATGAGGCTGCCGAAGAAAAGTAGGCCTCGTCTCTGGAAACCTCTCAAAAAATAAACAAAAAAACTCTTAAGAAAAATGGAATTTCACCCTCCCTTGTGCATGAGCACGACATCTATCTAAGGTTGTATAGAACTACCGCAAAAAATTGGCAGACCACCTGACAAATCGTGGCTCCTGTACTAAAGAATCAACATAATATAGAAGCGGGCAAATAATGTGTTTCCTATCACTGGTGTTGTGCGAAATGGTCGAAATGATAAGTGAGAGACACTGCACCTCCTCCCTACCAAATGCACCAATACATAATTGACCACCAGCAACCCGAAACTCTACAGGAGACAGTACATTTTCTCCAATGTATCTCTGCAAGTAAACTAACTGACTCCCTGCTACACAGCCAACCAGCACCTCTGGGAACGAGGGAAAATCCACTCCTCTCCTCAATAGCCCTGTAATGAAGTATATATCCTCCTCAATGGGCGTGTACCACTTGTTGATACCAACCCGGAAAGCTTGTTGCTGGGCATTCCACCTTCAGATAAGATGTCTCAAAAACAAACTATGGCCCTTTAGGGAAGTACCCTCGTCATAGAACTTGAGGAGGCCTACCTGCCTTAGGAGCCCCTGTGTAGTTGTTGTAATAGGGCGAGGGTACGCATCTCTCTCCCTCTCTCGTGCCTCCCATAGGCGAACCATGTTATACTGCTCCGCCTGTTGTTGATGTTGTTCCCCCTCTTCTCTCCTTTCACGCCTCTGAATGATTGACATATTAAACACAATTTTTTTTATTAAATAAGACATGTATTTAGAAATATACATAAAATAAATAAATAAATAAATAAAATTAAAAAATTGAAAATAAAATTAAAAAACAGTCGATGCACCGAAAACACAGTCACGCATCGGTACTGGTGCGTCTTTCAATGGAGCGCACCGGCCTCGATGCACCTAATAATATTAAGCACCCCGATGACGGTGCTCTAGAAGAATTTATAGCGCACCGTTGACTATGTACGGTGTCAGGAGGGCGGTGCGCTGACGAAACTCTACGCCCTGGGGCGTATAGTTAAATCAACGGACCGACCTCCTGCCATCGTGACATAGTCAACAGTGCGGCCTTTTACAAGGCGACACCGTTGACCCAGGTGAAATACGGAAATTCGTGCACTGACAAAAATAGCCGCCTCGAGGCTACTATTTTATTCAATGCACCATGTCGCATCTATTCCACTAGGTCAACGGTGCGGCCGGATAACCGACCACACCGCACTTTTTAAAAAAAATTAAAATAACACGGTGCGCCTTCGGTACCGCCCCAGAACCGGTGCGGATACCATTAGCACCGGTTTACCAGGCCGCACCGTTGACAATATGGAATAGCGGCAACGCGGTGCATTGATAAAATTAGCAGCCCCGGGGCGAATAATTTAGTCAACGCACCATGTTTCCACTATTCCACATTGTCAACGGTGCAGCCTAGTAAACGATTGCACCGCAATTTTTTAAAAATTTTAAAATAACACATGCGCCTATCGATACTGACCCGAAACCGGTGTGGATACCGTTAGCACCGGCTGCAGTGCGGCCTGTAAATTTATAGGCAGCACCGCAAACCGGTGCGAGCCGAACGGCTCGAGCACACCGCGTGAAAAAAATAATAATAATAATAATAAAATAAATTAAAAATAAATAAATAAATATAAATAAAAAAATTCCTTTTAAATGGTTAATTTTAAGGTTATTTGAAATTCTAATCCGCTAGAAGGCATAATTATGAAAAAACAAGAAAAATACATGTACATTTGTTCGTCGAGGAGGCATATTGGCTGTAGAATTTGCAAAATAAAATTTGTCCACCGTTTTGCAAAATTCAAGCTGGAGATTGGTGGGCAATGCACAGCAGCAGTGTGTGCAATGAGTGCAATGGGAGCACCAATTTCAAGGCGGCTCAGACAAGGATAAATTGCACTGGTGCTTGAGAGCTCTATAGCACTGACAAAAGTGAAAAATGTGGTTTTTTGGCCGTAATTTTTTTTTTATTTAACCCTGTTCCGATGCGCAAGATTTTTTAGGCACACTAGTGCGTTTGCTTCATTCCGCACCGGGCGGTTTCTGTTTTCGCGCGCATTTTATGAGGCACCGTTGCGGACGGTCTGTAAAGCACTAGTGCGCTACAGTAATACAACACAACGGAAAGGTGTGTACGGAGCGCACGGTTTCCAGTGTGCCAATGTTTTGTGCAGTTTTTTGGCCCTAATTTTTTTTTATTTAACGCCCTTCTGGTGTGCGGGGTTCTATGGACGTACCAGTGCGTTATTTTCATTTCGTGCCGGGCGGTTTCTGTTTTCGCGCACTTTTTATGAGGCACCGGTGCGGATGCTCTGTAATGCATCGGAGCGCTATAGTAATAAAACGCACCATGCAGGTGTGTACGGAGCGCACGGTGTCCAGTGTGCCAATGTTTTGTGCGATTTTTTGGCCGTAATTTTTTTTATTTAATCTTGTTCCGGTGCGTGGGGTTTATGGGCGCACCAGTGCATTTTCGTCATTCTGCGCCAGGTAGATTCTGTTTTCGCGCGCTTTTTATGAGGTACCGGTGCGGATTCTGTGTAAAGCACCGGGGTGCTACAGTAATAAAATGCACCAGGCGGGTGTGTATGGAGCACACAGTGTCTGGTGTGCCAATGTTTTGTGTGGTTTTTTGGCCGTAATTTTTTCTTATTTAACCCTATTCCGGTGCATGGGTTTTATGGGAACACCGGTGCGTTTTCTTCATTCCGCACTGGGTGGTTTCTTTTTTCGTGCACTTTTTATGAGGCACCGGTGCGTATGTGTTGTAAAGGCCCGATGCAATACAAAAATGAAACGCACCGGGTGGGTGTGTACAGAGCGCATGATGTCCGGTGTGCCAATGTTTTGTGCACACCGGTGCTTTCTCGTGTTGAACGCACCGGTGTGTTTTACGGTGATAAGTGCACCATATGAAATACATCCGCAAACACCTCCGCCTGCCAACCTCCTCTAGTAACCTCTGCTAGAAACGGATGTCTGTGGTATTTTTATAAGGGGTTCCTTAAAAAAATCCTCTAGAGGGTATTTTCCTTGTAGTGCCCTTCTTTAATATTTTTTTAGCCATTTATTGGTGTCTTTTTTTGAAATCTCCGATAACTTCACCAAAGCCAGGAGCATTCTCGCTCTGATATCTTATCTTGAATCCTTCTTCTCGATTCCTATATTGATCCACCAACAACTCCAATAACATCTTTTCTCTAACATTGTTGTAATTACCTCCAATTCTAGAGCCCTTTCTTCTAAATATTTATGTCTACAACCATGCTTCTTTGTCAAATTCCATAAATACACAATAACTAAAATTGATGTGCTCTTTTCACTAATTTTATGATCACCATCCACATGTTTGATTCTTGGTTTCTTCAATCACAAAATTTATTGATTGATTCCACTCAAAGAATACTTACAAGCTCTAAATTCTCGTTGACCTCTATATAAGTCTACAAATATTTTACTCTAGAATGTAATTTCCCAAAGAGTGTTATGCTCTTATACCAATTTGATATTGGGTGCATCCACTAATCACTTCCCTTCAATGGTTTTCGACCTTAATACTTTCTAGTTGTTTTTGAAATCTCTTATTTCTTATTTCCTTCATATTGCCAACCAAATTATAAACTAGTGCCTTATTAGTTCATATTATATGACCCTTATTCTTATAACCTTAATGTTGAGCGCAAAATGCACCAAAATAGGTGTTATCCCTAAACTTTACGCTATTGAGCACTAACATGGAAATCATGAGAAAACACCAAGTTTAATACCTGTAGCACCCAAGCGCTAAACAAAAATACACACTAGATAGAGCATCGTACCCAGACGCTACTAGAATATCTGCATATTGCTATACAAACATTTTGTTTGCAAAAATACTTTGTATGTTAACCCCTCAGGAGGGTCAAACCCTTAGAATATTGATAATCATTGTATATTGTAATATCACATTAAGCAAACTCCAATATTGATTTGTCTTGGTAGACATACATAACTTAACAAGGATATTCTTGTCTCATGTTTCCATTAGTTGATGATTGCGGCACTGGAATATTGCATATCAACTAAAAACAAAATTCAAGGGAAATTTCTTGAAAAACAATGAGGGTCATGGGTGGAACATGGCCTTAGAACCTTGACTCTGGAAAAATGGGTGTCAACTTAATGGATATTATTTGACGGAATTTTCTTGTCATTATGTCTTGTTAACTAATGAAAGTGCCACCATAACTCAAGGAAAACATGAATTTGAAGTGTTACAGGGTTTTCCTCGATATTATATGAACACCAAACTTATAACCTTTACAAAGGGATTTCGCTACTCATGGATGGACTCCATGTGAATCGTTCGATGGAACCTTGCAACGCCAATAAATAGATTTTATGGGAAGAATGATACCAAAAGGATTTAACCTAGGGTTGGAATTTTGTTCCTAAATTAGGACTAGTTAATAAAATCATCTCCATGTATTGAAGAAATCTGATTTAGCTTGATTTCTCATCACAAAAATGGTTATTCAAGAAATATAGCATTACACAAAACATGAGAACACCTTCAATCACTTCGCAATATAATACACACAACCTCTGGTATTTTATTCAATCATCTAACTAGAGGATAGATGAATATAGAAATTATATAACAATGTCATCCTCCTAGCCTTCTCCAATATTCACACATTGTTTATCACCGTCTCACTCACTCTCTCTCTTATCTCCCCACCTTTTTACATAACTTGCATTGCAATTATATACAATATGAGGATTTGGTTGAGATCTTATTATTTCCCCACCTCGTTACATAGCTTGCACTGCAAGTATATACAATATGATGATTTGGTTGAGATCATAATGAAGATAAATCGAAATCATATGTTTGTGGAGAATATAAAATCTAAACCTAGAATATCTAACTCCTTTACCAAATCACTTGAAATAGCATCTTATACATCGATGGGGAAATAAATCTAGTATTTCTCTAACAATCCCTATTAGATTAATTATTACATTTTCCTTTGGAAAACAAAAACCTTCATTATAAAACTAATCCTATCTTCATAAATTAAATTAAGGGAACCCACTCCCTTTAGTAAATTTGTAAGACCATCTATAGGTCTTGTTGACTTTGAAGAGATCCTCTTGCATTAATTAGTTAACTACCCCTTTGTCATTCATCTGTTAAACTATATTGATAATCTGAATTCCCAATGTGGATTTTCAACCTTCCAAGATGATTCATTTTTTCTTTCTAGAGTGGATGATCTTCATATTCGTGTTTCTTGTATGGTTTAGAAGATATGAAGAATAGGGTCAAGGAGATGAGAGAAGAAGTAGTTACCCTTGAATATATGCAAGGCAAGGTAGAAAAATAAATGGGCATTATTGAAGGATAATTATTTTATCTTCATTCATCCCATTCAAATCTCCCTTAGATTGAATGAAACCCGAAACTGCGTGATATTATTTTTCCTTATAATGATCATTTTGAAAGAACTTGTTGATTTTAGTAAAAACATCCCATTTGGATTACTCAATATATTTTTTCCCTAATCAAAATCTCACGGGGGAATTCAAGTGATACTTCCCCACAATTATGGGTAACATCCATAGTAAACTCATTGGCATAGTCTAGTGCACCTAACCCAGATTGGAATATTATATTATTTTTCATCGATACTTATGCTTTCAAGGTAGAAAAATCATAGACATCAGCTTATAGGAGTAGTTTTAGTGGCGGGATCCAGTTTATAAAATTAGGGTTAGAAAACTTCTAGGATCAATTGAGGCCTTAAATAACATTTTTCAGTAGAAAAGCATTGCCACTTAAGTGCTACACCCCCTGGAATTACTCTACACTCTAACACCTTACCAATGGTGCAAGAATCACATGAATCAGAAAAGTTATGCCTCCCAAAAGTTGGCATATCGTGTTTGACCACCATAATTCAAGAGGATGCCACATCATCCCTCGTTACTCATGCAAAATGGGATAGACATGAAATGATGATGAAGTTCACTATAAAAGGTTGAATTTGTAACTAAGTTGAGGGTTGAATGGGTTAAATTTAACCCCTAGTTGGATATCAAGTTGTGTTATAATCGAGCTACTAAGAGGAAAAGGGGGTCCATTTTATTAAAGTGCATTTTGTTCCATGGTAGGGTATAGTAGTTGAGAGTAGATAGAGAGAGGGTATTCTTGACTCCCCGTGATTTGCAAGATTGGGAAGAAAAAACTTTTTAGGGAACCACATCAAAACCACTTTGGAATCCTAGGACCTAGCCTTCCTGGACTCGGAGAGGGATCTCTCTATGTAATTGTTTATAGATGATATATCTTTGTGCTTTTATATGATATTAGGCTAGTTATGAAGTTATCAGAACTTTTTGTTTTGATTGAGTGATTGATTGATAGGTTGATAGATCAAATAGTGTGATTAGTTGAAGGAGTATTTCAACTGAATAGATATACCATGAGAAATATTAATCCATGGGCTATGGAGTCATAAAAGGATTTAATTGTTCATCAAATTTTCAAGGGTTTTCATAGGGCAAGCTAACTATATCAAGTGGATCTCTTAGATTAGATGTGATATGAAATAACAATAAGTTGTGAAGGCAGCAGAACTGAAAGTCAGTTAAGAATATTTTAATTCTACTTCAACAAGAAAAGCCTTTTAGGTGACTATTTGAGGCAAACCAAAGGACAGGGCATACCATAGACTTCTTTGGTCAGAATTTAATAAGAAAACCTTTAAGACAACAATCCAGCAATCCTAGAATTACTTTCAGACAAAGAAAACATTTAAGATAACAGTGAGTGCAGCTAAAGAGCAAGCTAAACCTATCTTCTTTAACTAAACACTCTAAATACCTTCAAAGCAACAATTTGAGGTAGACCAGAGGATGGGGCATACCATATACTTCCATAGTTTAGACTCTACTAAGTATACTTCAAATAAAGGCCTTTAAAACAATATTTCAAGCTACACCAAAGGACAGGGCTTACCATAGACTTCTTTGGATTGACTCTGTTAGATAATTTCCAAGACAACAAGCCAGGTGGAACTGGAGAGCAATTAAGAATTCTCCAATCAGACCTTGTAGAGGAAAACATTAAGATAAAGAATGCAAACAGAAATAGGGTGCCAAGACAGCATATCCTACTCTAAAATTTTTGTTCTTTTATCAGAGAAATAATGGACAGAATGGAAAACGGAAGGAAAACAATGACAAAGATGGAAAACTTCACCATTAACATAGCTCAAGAATCCTGTGAATGTGCTTGTATTACTGATGTTCAAAACAGTTACATTACTCCAGTACGATAGATCTTTGCAACTCAGGTCTTTCTCAAATCCAGCCTAACAGTCCTCAACTAGCTCAGCAACAGAAAATCGGCCAACTAACCAACCAACCAACACTAAAAATGAAGCTTACATGCAGTATTTATCTACAAAATGAGGAGGTGATCCTAAGCTAGGGTTTCAGATGTCATTTATTACAGATTTAATGAGTTTTTGACCTTTGAGACCATGCAAGGCCCAAGGCAAAAATATCTGAGAGTTTTTCTCTGAAATAATAACTCCTAACTTAACTTCTAAGCTAATTTTTTGGAAATATATGACTTTAAGGCTTTTTCAATAACTTTTACAATAACTGCTGGGTAGATGAGAAATATCTCTGACTATTTGTAATAACTGCTGATGTTTTAATGAAATAAAACATGTTGTAGGTGAAAAAATATGTTTCTGAAGAAGTAAATGCTTTGGGTTGAGTCATTCGGATTTGTCTCTGTGTAGATTTGCCTTTGTTTATCATTTAAACTATGTTTAGGCCTTAAAACTTTGGATTTTTCCTTTAATTGTATTATTGTTTTATCTCTTCCTCTCGCCTTGGTTTATGACTAATCCTTTTAATTTTTCCTTCTATCTATGATTAGCGCTTTAACCTCTAACATCACGGTCTTATGACTGTTTCATCTTTTCCCTATGTCCATGTCTTTATTTGCTACGTAGGGAGGCATTTTCTGTTTGTCAAAGGGTTTTAATAACCACCAAGGATCATGATTCATCGATGATTAAGCTTGATCTTTCACCTCTGTTCCCTTTAAAATAAAACAAATCTCTAGATCGTCACCCAGAACATATATTAAAACATTTTTGGACCATTGAATGCGTTTTTCGCATTTCTGCCATTAAACCTGCACATAAAACAAACTAATTAACTTGAAAACCTGCAGGGAATGCCTTTTCTGCATTTATCAGGGGTTTTGTGGGCTTTTGGAATGAGGTGAAGGTGTAAATGGCGGTTTATGCTTCGTCACAAAGCCATAGGGCTCTGGAGCGTTTAAATTGGAGGGTGGTATTAGATTTTGGTGGGAAGTGGTAAGGCGGTTTTCGTGCAAGGGGAAGGTGGTTTTCGCATGGTCGGAGGGGCGGTAATGGTTTTTGGAGGAAACATGTGATACCATACAGAGGGAGACGTGTGGCGGATGGTACAAGCGGTAAAACCGCTTATTTCGTGTGTTTTAAAATCGTTAACCCCAGCGCACATAACATTGTGGTGAGGGTTATGAGCCGTTGGATCTCAGGGAATGAGATCGATGGTCGTCGGGAGTCTGGAGGGATGGGAGAGTCGGTGCAAGTAGGGCCCGGGCGGACAGATGGCAGGGTATTATTGGAGTGCGGGGCTTAGTGTAGAGCAGGGCCCAGTGGGTAATAAAACAAGCGGATGCACGTATTTACAAGGAAAAGGAGGAGGGTTATATGGGCGAGGGCTTTAATAAAAGGAGCCTAGGCTAAAATAAAAAATAGAAGCGGGTTTAGAAAATATTAAATCAGGGGGCTTCAATATGTATAAAAGGGGTCGGGTTTTTAATATAAAAACAAAGTTTTTAATATATAACCAAAGGCCTCGAAATGTTAAATTTATATTTAAAAACAAGTGTAAAAAGCGACTTTTTGCATTGTTTTAGTGCAAATAAGGGAAATGATGAAAGTGAGGGGGGGAATGGGGGTTTCTTGGAATGAAAGTGGGTTTTCAGTGCGGAAAGTGAGGAAATGAGAGAAACTAGCCCAACATGATTTCTTTAAGAGCAGAAAGGTGTTTTTAGAAGGCAAAGATGAAAATATAGTAAAAAAGGCTTATTGAGGATAAAGAAGGCAGTGATATTTCTAAAGATAGTTGATAGGCAAGGAATGTTATCTTTAGCTGCTTGTAGAAAATCCATAATCACCTTAGTGAATACTGTAGAATATAGGAGGATAACAGTGGCTCCAGCTAGGGACGACAGCTCCTTTAGGAGGTGTCAAGAACCTCAGAGATCAAATCTCTGGAATTTGTAGACCAGTGCCTTGATGGTACTTGACATATTTCTCTTTTTTAATCTGTCGTTTTGTTGTTGATCCTTTGAAGCTGTAATCTCTGAAATCCGAAAAAAAAAACTGATTGCTTCAACCCCACTCTACCTACCCATCATACTTATCCTAGCATTTTTTCTTCATTTGGGTGCATTTAAATTGGCCAACCCTTGACATCATTTTTCTTTTGAAAGCAGGAAACTATCTACTTCTACACTTATATCATCCAAAGGCTTAGATTAGACTGATGAGCTCTTTTATTCTCTACCTAATCTACTTATCTTTCAAGATTAAACAGTTTGACAAATTTTCATTCTCTAATCTATTAACACAAAATTGAAAATATGACCAAACCAAGATTTAATAGTTTGATGTGTCATGAGCTGTGGCATTTTAGAAAAATTGCACGCATATTTATTTGTGCAAAAAGTAAAAGTAAAAACTGAGGGCTTTAATCTAGAATTTGTTATTAATCCCTCTCTTTCTCTCTTTGGTTCAGATTTGTTCTTTGGAACAAATATCTTTCCTAATATAACCTACTGATAAGCCAAGTTTAAACATTTTGGCAAATCTTCATTCACTAACCTATCAGCAGAAATTTAAAACTTATTCAATCATGATTAGGCTGTATGACTGAATAGGAATTCCTCTTCAAAATTAGTGGCATTTGGACTTGCACACTTTCAGAAATATTCTTTTTTGGTATGGGGCTTTACCTTTTTCTTTTTATCTGCCCTCTTTTCTTCTTTTCTTTGTTTTTATGTCTATTTTTCTGATATTTTACTCAAGAAGTGTTATATACAATGAATAAAGCTTTAAACTAATATTTTTAACAAAAATAATGCTTGAGCATCCTGCCATTGACAGGACCTCCAAATAGTTATGTTCCATCCATTTCTTGAAGGAAAAATGCATTGTTACCTCTTGCAGAATGGATGATGTATGGACCTTTCCATAGATTTTCAAATTTTCCATGCTTGCCTTTGTCTTCTCTTCTTGAATCCCACATCAGCACTTTGTCACCGATGTTGAAATCATTTTCCTTGGTTCTCTTATCAAATAGCTTCTTGATGTTTTCTTGCACTTGTTGTGTTCTATTATATACTTCTTCTCTAGTTTGTTGCAGCTGGACATTCTGGTTTATTCCTCTTTGCATATCATTTTCTTCAGACTGTACTTCTTGGATGAGCTTCATCACTGGCACCCCTAAACTTGTTGGAAAAATTGCATCTACCCCATACACTAGATAATAGGGAGACATTCCAATTGGTTGTTTATTTGGTAATCTATCTGCCCATAGTGCATGTACTAGTTTGTTGTGCCATGATTTCTTGTTCTCTTCTAGCAAATTTTTTATGATGTTCACCAAAATTTTGTTTGAGGATTCAACCAACCCATTACCTTGATGGTAATAAGTTGTTGGATGTCCCAATGTAATCTGATATGTGTGGAAAAATTCCACCATTTTCTTGGATCTAAAAGCAGCAGCATTGTCAGTGATAATCTTTCTAGGACAGCCAAATCTAGACAAAATGTGGTTTTCAAGGAATTTGATGATTAGTGAGTCTATGGCAGTTCTAGAAGGGATGGCCTCTATCCATTTTCTAAACTATTCAGTTGTAGTGAGGAACCATTTGTGTTGGGTAGAGGAGACAAGATAGATTTCTCCAATAAAATCTAGGCCCCATTGTTGAAAAGGAGCTTCAACAGAGATAGGATGCAAAGGTAATGGCAGCAGTTTTATTTTTCCTTCAAAGATTTGGCACTTATGACAGGGAATTACCATTTTATGGATATCTTGAAAGAGGTTTGGCCAATAGTAACCAGCTCTAAGGATTTCGTTGACAGTAGTTTTCCAATAAAAGTGGCCTCCACATTCTCCTTCATGAAACTCATGCTTGATCTTATCTGCATCATCCTCAGGCAAACATTTAAGCAATAAAACACTAGCATTTTTCTCATATAAAAATTTATCTACAATGCAGTAATTTACAGTCTTCAAATTTAAGAATCTAGCCTTTGTTTTGGACAAACCAGGAGGAGAATTAAGATTGAAAAGCACATATAAAATATCAGCATACCAAGATGAATTCAGAAATGATTCTTCAATGGGTGGAGCTGCCAACTCCTCCTGTTCGTCTAATGCATTATCATTTTTATGTCTAGTGCTTGAAATTTTGTTTCAGCCATGAGTTTAGCCAATCCTTGTCCTTTGATTAGTTTAGTGGGTTTGATTTCCAGATCATATTCTAATATAACATCAATCCACTTACCTCTTTTGCCATCAGGATCTTGTGTTAAGATGTCTTTTACCACTAAGTGAGTCACAAATGCAATGATGTGTGAGTGAAAAATGTAAACTCTAAAATCTGCAATGCCTTGATTAAGGCAAAAGCTTTTTTTCTCCATTATGTTGTATTTTAGAGGTGCATCTCTTAATGCCTTTGTAATGAAAAATTCAATAGGTTTTTCTTGTCCTTTTATGTTTTTTTGTAGTAGGACAATAGCAACTGTATGTTCTGATGCAAAGGAGAAGATGAAGAAGTCTTTGGTAAAGTCAGGGCTAATTAGCACTGGTGTTTGGGTAAGAGCTTGTTTTACCAGTTCAAAGGATTGCTTTGCTTCCATGGTCCACTTGACTCCTATTTCTCTTTTCAGCATGTTTTTAATGTTTTTTAGGAGTTCTGCAAGGTTTGATATGAACCTCCTTAAGAAATTTATCTTTCCAATGAAAGATTGTAGCTCTTTGATATTTCTAGGATGATTGAATTGCAATATTCCTTCAATCCTTTTTGGGTCAAACTTGATCCCTTCTTCATATATGATATGGCCTAAAAATTTTCCTTCTTGAAGGCCAAACAAAGTTTTCTTGGGATTCAAAGATAAACCGTATTTTCTACATTTTTTAAAGACATTTCTTAAGTGAGCTAGGTGTTCTTCATTAGTTTTTTAATAGACTATTATGTCATCAAGGTATATCACAATGAAGTAGCCTATCTCTTCTGAGAAATAAATATCCATGGCTCTCTGAAAGGTGGCACCAGCATTCATTAACCCAAAAGGCATTTTGACATACATGAAGGTGCCCCAGGGTGTAGTGAAAGTTGCTTGTGTTGATCATTTGGGTGTAACAACACCTGATTGTATCCTGAAAAGCCATCTAGCAAAGAAATTGTTTTAGAACCCACTAACCTTTGTAAGATGTGATCCATTTTTGGTAAAGGGTAGCTGTCTTTTAAGGAGGCTTTGTTTAAATTTCTGAAGTCTATGCATAGCCTAATTTATCTTTTTTTATTCCTCATTGATACAAGATTTCAAACCCATTATGAGTATCTCAGAGGGACTATTATTCCAGCATCATACATTTTCTTAATTTCTTTCTACACCAGGGGTAGTTGCACAGGGTTTATTCTACACAATTTTTGTTTGAAGGGCTTCTGGTTTTCTTTAAGAGGGATCTTATGCTAGATTATCTCTATATCATATGACTTTAAATCTTCATAACTCCAAGAAAACACATCAATAAATTCTCTTAACAGCTCAAGATATTTCTGTTTTGTATGAGCTGGCAGTTTTTTAGATAGTTTGATCATTTTGGGTTTTTTTTTACTGCCTACATTGCATTCTTCTACTTTAGCTTCAGTGGGTTCCATCTTTGGTTTCCTAGAAAAATCATTAAAGTCAAACAATTCCTCTAGAGGAACCAGTCCCTTTGGAAAATTATCAGTATTATACTGCAACACTTCAAAGTCTTCTTTTTCTAAATTAGTGCACAGCTCTGTTTCATGTATGTGTTCTTTTGTTAACAGATTTACATTAGCAGTATCAGGAGGTTCTTCTTTGTAAGATTTTTCCTCAGTAGGTCAGTATTCTTCATACTCTGAGTCTGAATTTGGCACTTCAAACTCATTTATGGACTGTAGGAAATCTTCTATTTGTTTATCTCCTTCAAAAACTTGTCAATATTTTATGTTATCAGGGACTGTTGGTCTATATTTTACTTGGACTGTGTATTTTTTGCTATGATAAGGTTTTTGACATGTGCTAGCTGCAAATGCTAGACCATTGGCAAGGATATTTTGGTTTCTAGGTACAAAGGTAAGCTCATATTCTATGAAGGTTTTCAAGAGGTCAAGGGCATCATCCCTATATGCTTTCAGTCTTGGATGCTTGGCTGTGTATTCTCCATTAATCTTCCTAATGACTAACTCTGAATCTCCATGGAAAGTTATCCTCCTGGCTCCTAATTTCTTCAGTAAGTGTAGTCCTAAGAGGAGTGCCTCATATCATGTTATTTGTGCATTGAAAATTTAGCTTGTATGAGTGACCTTCTGCATGATTTTTCTCTGTGTTATGCACCCATATTCCTGCTCCTGAACTAGTTTTGCTACAAGACCCATCAAAACTCATACTCCAAAGAAGTTCAATTTCAGATTCATCATTATGTTGATCACTGTGGCAACCACTATGTTGTTTATTATGTTGTTCTTTAGGGTTTGCACTATGTTTGTCATTGTTTTTTCCCCTATGGTTTCCACTATGTTTGTTGTTATATTTTGTTTGGGAAAATTGTTTTGACTATTCCTCCTCTTTCTCTTCTTCTTCTAAAATAGTTTTCTCATTTTCTACTACTTGTTCATTAACAGTTTCATCATTATAAAGGATAAACAAATCAAGGTCTGTATGGATAGAATAAAGAGGGTAGTTATCTAGCTTTTCTTAACTTCTAACCATGTATTTCATGTGATTTTCCCTATATATTCTTCTTGGTTGACTAAAGAAAGGGATGGTAGCATAGGTCATATCCATTTGGAAGGTACCTTGGAGTTTAGCACCTCGTGATCTTGAAAGGAGAATGCCATATTTAGGAGGAGTATCAGCCACTACAATATCCATTACTAGGCTCTCGGTTGGTATTTGTGCTAAGTTGACACATAGATCTTTTATTAGGACTAGACATTTAACTCTACTGGAATCAAAAGAGTTTAAATCTTTGTATGGTCTAGTTATCTCAAGGCCTAATCTTTCCATCACTACCTTCGGCATAAGGTTGTGTGAAGCACCGGAGTCTAATATGGCATTTTGGATAATCTTGTCATGGATGTTTAAACTAACATAAAATGGAGGAACACCTCCCTCTTGAAATTTACCCTCTACTTCTAGTCCAAACAGAAGCTCAGGTTTGTCATCATTTAAATTAACAGAATTAGAATTTTCTCCTATGTTTAAAGCTTTCAACAGTTGGTATCTATGTACATCTTGAGTTACTAATTAAGTAAGAGGAATAGAGATTTTAATCTTGGCAACTTCATTCTCTATACTAAAGGGTGTTTGAATTTTGGAAATGTGTAACTCAACCTTTTCAGACATTGTTTTCACACAATTTCAGCTTGCTGATTTTTATTATGAAACTCGGTTAAAACAGTTTTGTTAGGAGAACTAGTTGTGTTGCTAGTGCTGCTTTGGTCACCATTGTGTTTGGGACTAGGTTGGTTTTTTTTGTTTTTATTCCTATCAGAACTTTCAGCCGCTATGTTTGCATTTTCTGTTGTCTTTTTAGAAATGTTTTCAGGGGTTTTTTTAGCAGAAATTTTAGAGGTCTTTCTTTTGGGAGTGTCTTGGTTTTTCTTGCTTCTGAGGTCATATTGTCTGTGTACTTCCACGATGGAATTTTCAAAACCTTGTTTATAGTCTACAGATTCTAGGCTTTCTTCCTCATATTGAGTTGGGGAAAACATGCCTTGTTCTTCCTCAATGAGGAAAACAGTATCCTCATTATTTACTCCCATTAAGTTTATGTGACTTTCCTATGTTTCTTCAATTACCCCCTAGTCCTCATCAACATAGTTTTCTTGGAAAGGAGGTCTGATTTGCTAATCAGGACCTCTTTGTCTAATTTGAGGGGGTTTTCTCCTAAAGTTTTGGTTTTGGTTCTAATTTTGATTTCTGTTTTGAGGAGTTGTTTGGTTTTCTCTAGGATAAGCTCTCTCATTTACATTCATCCTCTCCATGGTTTTTACTAAGTTATCAATCTTTGTATCAGATGTGGAGGGTACAGCTTCTTCCCTATATGTGACACTTTTTTCATTTTTTATTCTAGCTCTCTTGGCAAACATATTGGCTTCTACACTTACTGCTCCCCTTTGCATGTCTTCTAATGTGAGGGGTTCTCTTTCTCTTAATTGATAGACCATTTCTAGATCAAATCCATCAAGAAATTTCATTAGAGCTAGACCTTGTGGAGGTTTTATGTGAGGAGGTAGGGAATTATATACACTATTGAATCTAGTGCAATATTCTTAGACACCCTCTCCAACATTTCTCTTAGTGTTTTCATAATCTGATAAGAATTGGAGAGGGTTCTTTTTGACTTCCCATTTATTTAAGAATAATTGATAAAAAGCAGGGAGGTCATTAACGCTATTAGGGGTTAAGCCTTTAAACCATTTTCTTACTTCTCCCCCTAAAATTTGAGCAAACATTTCTAAGTTTAACAGTTTCATCATCTATTTCTTGTCTGTCAAAGTAGTCATTCATTTTGTCCACATGTTGTTGAGCAGTGGTAGAACTACTTACATCATATAAGTGTATCTTGGACTGGTAGTCCTATGGTAGAACAACTAAAGGATGAGGTAGGACTAGTGGAGCATACCATGTTGCCATGATATGTAGTTAGGGAAAGAATGGAGGGTTAATAACTAGAGGATTTACAAAAGGGGGTACAGGATAAAATGGAGGAAAGTGAACAGTGGAGGATGAGGTTAGTACAACAGAATCCTATTGTAAGGTGGATGGGTTTGAAACTATCTGGGTTATCCAACTCTGAGATCTAGTCCTAGACAAGCTTTTTTCTAGGGGTGAGTCAGATGGGATATTCTGCAAGTCTTTAAGGTTTTTAGGTAGGGAAATTTCTTTGTGGATTGGTCTGCTAACAGCGGGGTTTTTAGATCTAGGAGACTTCCTAAGGATGCTTTTAGGATTGTCAACTATTGCAGGAGGATTTGGGTGAGGATGGGATCTGGTATGAATTCTTCTTGAAGCCAGAATTTGGACCCAAAAATCAAAAAGGTTGAGACTTATAATAGTCTTAAGGACAAATCAATCCGTGAAATAAATACTTAATCCACAAAGTATTCTTGATAGGATTCTTTTGATGTTTTTATGGTAAAATAAGTTTCCCAGTGGATACTATGGAAAACCAGTGGAATCAACAGGCCTACTAAAAACCAATGGAGTCACCAAGTGGAGGATTTTTACTTGTTTTATGGTTGGTTGTTGTCCACCGTCAGCAACCAGGTACCATTCTTGACTAACACTTGATTCATCTAAATTTAAAATGAGGTTTTCTGAGTTTTGAGAGAATTTAAACTGTTTATTACTCAGTATTCCCCAGTATGGTCGCCACTATGTTGACTCCCCGTGATTTGCAAGATTGGCAAGAACAAACTCTGCAAGGAACCACTTTGGAATCCTAGGACCTAGCCTTCCTGGACTCAGAGAGAGATCTATCTATGCAATTGTTTATAGATTATATGTCTTTGTGCTTTTATCTATGATATTAGGCTAGTTATGAAGTTCCAAGGACTTGTTGTTTTGATTGATTGATTGATTGATAGGTTGATAGATCAAATAGTGTGATTAGTTGAAGGAGTATTTCAGCTGAATAGATAGACCATGAGAAATATTAATCCATTGGGCTATGGAGTCATAAAAGGATTTAACTGTTCATAAAATTTTCAAGGGTTTTCATAGGGAAATCTAACTATATCAAGTGGATCTCTTAGATTAGATGTGATATGAAATAACAATAAGTTGTGAAGGCAGCAAAACTAAAAGTCAGTTAAGAATCTTTTAATTCTACTTCAACAAGAAAATCCTTTTGGGTAATTGTTTGAGGCAAACCAAAGGACAGGGAATACCATAGACTTCTTTGGCCAGACTTTAATAAGCAAACCTTTAAGACAACAATCCAGCAATCCTAGAATTACTTTCATACAAAGAAAACATTTAAGATAACAGTGAGTGCAGCTAAAGAGCAAGCTAAACCTATATTGTTTAACTAAACACTCTAAAGACCTTCAAAGCAACAGTTTGAGGCAGACCAGAGGATAGGGCATACCATAGACTTCCCTGGTTTAGACTCTACTAAGTATACTTCAAAGACGGCCTTAAAAAAATATTTCAAGCTACACCAAAGGATAGGGCTTACCATAGACTTCTTTGGCTTGATTCTATTAAATCATTTCCAAGACAACAAGCCAGGTGGAACTAGAGAGCAATTAAGAATTCTCCAATCAGACCTTGCAGAGGAAAACATTAAGATGAAGAATGCAGACAGAAATAGGGTGCCAAGACAGCATATCCTACAATAAAATTTGTGTTCTTTTATCAGAGAAATAATGGACAGAATGGAAAACAGAAGGAAAAATTCACCATTAACATAGCTCAAGAATCCCATGAACGTGCTTGTATTACTGATGTTCAAAACAGTTACATTACTCTAGTACAATAGATCTCTGCAACTCAAAGCTTTCTCAAATCTAGCCTAGCAGTCCTCAACTAGCTCAGCAACAGAAAATCAATCAACTAACCAATCAACCAACACTAAAAATGAAGCTTACATCCAGTATTTATCTGCAAAATGAGGAGGTGATCCTAAGCTAGGGTTTCAGATGTCATTTATTACAGATTTAATGAGTTTTTGACCTTTAAGACCATGCAAGGCCCAAGGAAAAAATATCTGAGAGTATTTCTCTGAAATAATAACTCCTAACTTAACTTTTAAGCTAATTTTTGGGAAATATCTAACTTTAAGGCTCTTTCAATAACTTTTACAATAATTGCTGGGTAGATGAGAAATATCTCTCACTGTTTATAATAACTGCTAATGTTTTATTGAAATAAAACATGATGTAGGTGGCAAAATATGTTTCTGAAGAAGTAAATGCTTTGGGTTGAGTCATTCGGATTTGTCTCTATGTAGATCTGCCTTTGTTTATCATTTAAACTATGTTTAGGCCTTTAAACTTTGGATTTGTCCTTTAACTATCTTATTGTTATATCTCTGCCTCTCTCCTTGGTTTATGACTAATCCTTTTAATTTGTCCTTCTATCTATAATTAGCCCTTTAACCTTTACCATCACGGTCTTCAGACTGTTTCATCTTTTCATTGTGTCTCTGTCTTTATTTGCTACGCAGGGAGGCATTTTCTGTTTTCAGATGGTTTTAATAACCACCAAGGATTATGATTCATAGGTGATTAAGCTTGATATTTCGCCTCTGGTCCCTTTAAAATAAAACAAATCTCTGGACCGTAGCCCAGAACATTTATTAAAACGTTTTTTGGACCCTTGGAATGTGTTTTTCGCATTGCCGCCATTAAACCTGCACATAAAACAAACTAATTAACTTGAAAACCTATGGGGAAGGCCTTTTATGCATTTATCGGGGGTTTTGTGGGATTTTGGAACGATTCAAAGGTGTAAATGGTGGTTTATTCCTTGTCGCAGAGCCACAAGGCTCTAGAGCGTTTAAATTGGAGGATAGTATTAGATTTTCACAGGAAGTGGTAAGGCGGTTTTCACGCAAGGGGAAGGTGGTTTTCGCACAGTCAGAGGGGCGGTAATGGTTTTGGGCGGAAACATACGATACCATATAGACGGAGACGCGTGGCGGATGTTACAGGCGGTAAAACCACTTATATCGCATGTTTTAAAATAGTTAACCCCGACGCACATAACATTGTGATGAGGGTTGCGGGCCGTTCGATCTCGGGGAATGAGATTGATGGTCGTCGGGAGTCTGGAGGGACGGGAGAGTCAGCGTAGGTTGGGCCCGGGCGGACATATGGCGGGGTATTATTGGAGCGTGGGGCTTAGTGTATAGCGGGGCCCAGTGGGTAATCAAACAAGCAGATGCGCGTATTTACAAGAAAAAGGAGGAGGGTTATATGGGCGAGGGCTTTAATAAAAGGAGCCTAGGCTAAAATAAAAATAGAAGCGGATTTAGAAAATATTAAAGCTGGGGGCTTCAATATGTATAAAAGGGGTCGGGTTTTTAATATATAACCAAAGGCCACGAAAGGTTAAATTTATATTTAAAAACAAGTGCAAAAAGGGACTTTTTGCATTGTTTTAGTGCAAATAAGGGAAATGATGAAAGTGAGGGAGAAAATGGGGGTTTTTTGGAATGAAAGTGGGTTTTAAGTGGGGAAAGTGAGGAAATGAGGGAAACTAGCCCAACTGGATTTCTTTAAGAGCAAAAAGGTGTTTTGAGAAGGCAAAGATGAAAATATAGTGAAATAGGCTTATTGAGGATAATGAAGGCAGTGAGATTTCTAAAGATAGTTGATAGGCAAGGAATGCTATATTTAGCTGATTGTAGAAAATCCATAGTAATCTTAGTGAATAATGTAGAATATAGGAGGATAACAGTGGCTCCACTTGGGGAGGGCAGCTCCTTTAGGAGGTGTCAAGAACCTCAAAGATCAAATCTCTGGAATTTGTAGACCAGTGCCTTGATGGTACTTGACATATTTCTCTTTTTTAATCTGTCGTTTTGTTGTTGTTCCTTTGACGCTGTAATCTTTGAAATCTGAAAAACATGATTGCTTCAACCCCACTCTACCTACCCATCATACTTTTTTTAGCATTTTTTCTTCATTTGGGTGCATTTAAATTGGCCAACCCTTGACATCATTTTTCTTTTGAAAGCAGGAAATTATCTAATTCTACACTTATATCATCCAAAGGCTCAGATTATATTGATGAGCTCTTTTATTCTCTACCTAATCTACTTATCTGTCAATATTAAAATATTTGGCAGATTTTCATTCTCTAATCTATTAACACAAAATTGAAAATATGACCAAACCAAGATTTAATAGTTTGATTTGTCATGAGTTGTGGCATTTTAGACAAACTGCACACAGATTTATTTGTGAAAAAAGTAAAAGTAAAAACTAAGGGCTATAATTTGGAATTTTTTATTCATCCCTCTCTTTCTCTATTTGGTTCAGATTTGTTCTTTGGAACCAATATCTTTTCCTAATCTAACCTACTGATAAGCCAAGTTTAAACATTTTGGCAAATCTTCATTCACTAACATATCATCAGAAATTTAAAACTTGTTCAATCATGATTAGGCTGTATGACTGAACGGGACTTCCTCTTCAAAAGTAGTGGCATTTGGACCCTCTCACTTTCAGAAATATTCTTTTTTGATATGGGGCTTTACCTTTTTCTTTTTATCTGCCCTCTTTTCTTCTTTTCTTTGTTTTTTGTGTTTATTTTTTTTATCTTTTACTCAACCAGTGTTATATGAAATGAATAAATCTTTAAACTGATATTTTTAACAAAAATAATGCTTGAGCATCTTTCCATTGACAGGACCTCCAAATAGTTTTGTTCCATTCATTTCTTGAAGGAAAAATGCATTGTTACCTCTTGCAGAATGGATGATGTATGTACCTTTCCATATATTTTCAAATTTTCCATGCTTGCCTTTTTCTTCTCTTCTTGAATCCCAATTCAACACTTTTCCACCGATGTTGAAATCATTTTCCTTGGTTCTCTTATCAAACAGCTTCTTGATGTTTTCCTACACTTGTTGTGTTCTGTTATATACCTCTTCTCTAGTTTGTTGCAGCTGGATAGTCTGGTTTATTATTCTTTGCATATCATTTTCTTCAGACTGTACTTCTTGGATGAGCCTCATCACTGGCACCCCTAAACTTGTTGGAAAAATTTCATCTGCCCCATACACTAGCTGATAGGGAGACATTCCAATTTATTTTTTGTTTGTTAATCTATCTTGCCATAGTGCATGTACTAGTTTGTTGTGCCATGATTTCATGTTCTCTTCCAGCAAATTTTTTATGATGTTCACCAAACTTTTGTTTGAGGATTCAACCAACCCATTACCTTGAGGGTAATAAGTTGTTGAATGTCCCAATGTAATCTGATATGTGTGGAAAAATTCCACCATTTTCTTAGATCTAAAAGCAGCAGCATTGTCAGTGATAATCTTTCTAGGATAGCCAAATCTAGACAAAATATGGTTTTCAAGGAATTTGATGATTAATGAGTCTATGGCAGTTCTAGAAGGGATGGCCTCTATCCATTTTGTAAAGTAGTTAGTTGCAGTGATGATCCATTTGTGTTGGGCAGAGGAGGCAGGATGGATTTCTCCAATAAAATCTAGGCCCCATTCTTGAAAAGGAGCTTCAACAGAGATAGGATGAAAAGGTAATGGCAACAGTTTTCTTTTGCCTTCAAAGATTTGGCACTTATGACACGCAATTACCATTTTATGGATGTCTTGAAAGAGGGTGGGCCAATAGTAACCAGCTCTAAGGATTTCAAAGACAGTAGTTTTCCAATAGAGGTGGCCTCCACATTCTCCTTCATGAAACTCATGCTTGATCTTATCTGCATCATCCTTAAGAAAAAAACATTTAAGCAATAAACCACTAGCATTTTTCTAATATAAAACTTTATCTACAATGCAGTAATTTACAGCCTTCAACTTTAAGAATCTAGCCTTTGTTTTGGACAAACTAGGAGGAGAATTAAGATTAAAAAGCACATATAAAATATCAGCATACCAAGATGAATTCAGAAATGATTCTTCAATGGGTGGAGTTGCCAACTCCTCCTGTTCATCTAATGCATTAATCATGTTTATGACCAGTGCTTGAAAGTTTGTTTCAACCATGAGCTTAGCCAGACCTTGTCCTTTGATTAGTTTAGTGGGCTTGATTTCCAGATCATATTCTAATATAACAGCAATCCACTTACCTCTTTTTCCATCAAGATCTTGTGTTAATATTTCTTTTACCACTGAGTGAGGCACAAATGCAATGATGTGTGAGTGCAAAATGTAAACTCTAAAATCTTTCAATGCTTTGATTAAGGCAAAAGCTTATTTCTCCATTATGTTGTATTTCAAAGGTGCATCTCTTAATGCCTTGCTAAAAAATGCAATAGGTTGTTCTTGTCCTTTTATGTTTTTCTATAGTAAGACACCAACAACTGTATGTTCTGATGCAAAAGAGAAGATGAAGAAGTCTTTGGTAAAGTTAGGGCTAATTAGAACTGGTGTTTGGGTAAGATCTTGTTTTACTAGTTCAAAGGATTGCTTTGATTTTGTGGTCCACTTGACTCCTATTTCTCTTTTCAGCATGTTTGTAATGTTTTTTAGGAGTTCTGCAAGGTTTGGTATGAACCTCCTTAAGAAATTTATCTTTCCAATGAAAGATTGTAGCTCTTTGATATTTCTAGGATGATTGATTTGCAATATTCCTTCAATCCTTTTTGGGTCAATCTTGATCCCTTCTTTAGATATGATATGGCCTAAAAAAATTTATTCTTGAAGGTTTTCTTGGGATTCAAAGATAAACCATACTTTCCACATTTCTCAAAGACTTTTCTTAAGTGAGCTAGGTGTTCTTCATTAGTTTTTGAATACACTGTTATGTCATCAAGGTATATCACAATGAAGTAGTCTATCTCTTCTGAGAAAGAAATATCCATGGCTCTCTGAAAGGTGGCACCAGCATTAATTAACCCAAAAGACATTTTGACATACATGAAGGTGCCCCAAGGTGTAGTGAAATTTGTCTTGTGGTGATCATCTGGGTTTATCAGCACCTGATTGTATCTTGAAAATCCATCTAGCAAATAAACTGTTTTAGAACCCACTACCCTTTGTAAGATGTGATCCATTTTTGGTAAAGGGTAGTTTTCTTTTTAAGGAGGCTTTGTTTAAATTTCTGAAGTCTATGCATAGCCTAATTTCTCTTGTTTTCTTCCTCACTGATACAATATTTGAAACCCATTTCTAGTATTTCAGAGGGACTATTATTCCAGCATCATACATTTTCTTAATTTCTTTCTACACCAGGGGTAGTTGCACAGGGTTTATTCTATGCAATTTCTGTTTGAAGGGCTTCTGGTTTTCTTTGAGAGGGATCTTATGCTGGATTATCTTTGTATCATATGACTTTAAATCTTCATAACTCCAAGCAAACACATTAGTAAATTCTCTTAACAGCTCAAGATATTTATGTTTTGTATGAGCTGGCAGTGTTTTAGACAGTTTGATCATTTTGGGTTTTTGTTGACTGCCTATATTTCATTCTTCTATTTCAGCTTCAATGGGTTCCATATTTGATTTCCTAGCAACATCATTAAAGTCAAATAGTTCCTCTAGAGGAACCAGTCCCTTTGGAAAATTATTAGTATTAGACTGCAGCACTTCAAAGTCTTATTTTTCTAAATTAGTGCACAGCTCTATTTCATGTATGTGTTCTTTTGTTAACAGATTTACATCAGCAGTATCAGGAGGTTCTTCTTTGTAAGATTGTTCCTCAGTAGGGCAGTTTTCTTCATACTCTGAGTCTGAATTTGGCACTTCAAACTCATTTCTGGACTGCAAGAAATATTCTATTTGTTTATCTCCTTCGAAAACTTGCCAATATTTTATGTTATTAGGGACTGTTGGTTTAAATTTGACTTGAACTATGTATTTTTTGCTATAATAAGGTTTTTGACATGTGCTAGCTGCAAATGCTAGACCATTGGCAAGGATATTTTGGTTTCTAGGGACAAAGGTAAGCTCATATTTTGTGAAGGTTTTCAAGAGGTCAAGGGCATCATCCCTATATGCTTTCAGTCTTGGATGTTTAGCTGTGTATTCTCCATTAATCTCCCTAATGATTAGCTCTGAATCTCCATGGAAATTTATCCTCATGGCTCCTAATTTCTTTAGTAAGTGTAGTCCTAAGAGGAGTGCCTCATATTCAACTATGTTATTTGTGCATTGAAAATTTAGCTTATATGAATGACCTTCTGCATGATTGTTCTCTGTGTTATGCACCCACATTCCTACTCCTGAACCAGTTTTGCTACAAGACCCATCAAAACTCATACTCCAAAGAGGTTCAATTTCAGATTCATCATTATGTTGACCATTGTGGCAGCCACTATGTTGTTTATTATGTTTTTCTTTAGGGTCTTCACTATGTTTGTCATTGTTTTGTCCCCTATGGTTTCCACTATGTTTGGTGTTATATTCTATTTGGGAAAACTTTTTTGACTGTTCCTCCTCTTTCTCTTCTTCTTCTACAATAGTTTTCTCATTTTCTGCTACTTGTTTATTTACAGTTTCATCATTGTAAAGGATAAACGAATCAAGGTATGTATGGATATAATAAAGAGGGGAGTTATCTGGCTTTTCTTGACTACTAACCATGTATTTCATGTGAGTTTCCATATATAGTCTTCTTGGTTGACTAAAGACAGGGATGGTAGCATAGGTCATATCCATTTGGAGGGTACCTTGGAGTTTAGCACCCCATGATCTTGAAAGGAGCATGCCATATTTAGGAGGAATATCAGCCACTACAATATCCATTACTAGGCTCTTGGCTGGTATTTGTGCTAAGTTGACACATAGATCTTTGATTAGGCCTAGACATTTAACTCTACTGGAATCAAAAGAGTATAAATTTTTGTATGGTCTAGTTATCTGAAGCCCTAATATTTCGATTACTACCTTTGGCATAAGGTTGTGTGAAGCACCGGAGTCTAACATGGCATTGTGGAGAATCTTGTCATGGATGTTTAAAGTGATATAAAATGGAGGAACACCTCCCTCTTGAAATTTCCCCTCTACTTCTGGTCCAAAAAGAAGCTCAGGTTTTTCATCATTTAAATTAACAGAATCAAAAATTTCTCCTATGTTTAAAGCTTTCAATAGTTGGGATCTATATACATCTTGAGTGACTAATTCAGTAAGAGGAATAGAGATTTTAATCTTGGCAATTTCATTCTCTATACTAAAGGGTGTCTAAATTTTGGAAATGTTTAACTCAGCCTTTTTAGACACTGTTTTCATAGCAATTTCAGCTTGCTGGTTTTTATTATTAAACTCAGTTAAAATAGTTTTGTTAGGAGCACTAGCTACGTTTCTAGTGTTTCTTTGGTCACCACTATGTTTGGGACTAGGTTGGTTGTTTTTGTTTTTATTCCTATCAGAACTTTCAGCCACTATGTTTGCATTTTTTTATGTCTTTTTAGAAATGGTTTCAAGGGTTTTTTTAGCAAAAATTTCAAAGGTCTTTCTTTTGGGGGTGTCTTGGATTTTCTTGCTTATGAGGTCATATTGTTTGTGTACTTCCATGATGGAATTTTCAAAACCTTGTTTATAGTCTTCAGATTCTAGGCTTTCTTCCTCATATTGAGTTGGGGAAAAAATGCCTTGTTCTTCCTCGGTGAGGAAAACAATATCCTCATTATTTACTCCCATTAATTTTATGTGACTTTCCTATGTTTCTTCAATTACCCCCTCGTCCTCATAAACATAGTTTTCTTGGAAAGGAGGTCTGATTTGCTGATCAAGACCTCTTTGTCTAATTTGAGGGTGGTTTCTCCTAAAGTTCTGGTTTTGGTTCTGATTTTGATTTCTGTTTTGAGGAGCTGTATGGTTTTCTCTAGGATAAGCTCTCTCATTTACCATCATCCTCTCCGTGGTTTTTACTAAGTTATCAATCTTTGTATCAGATGTGGAGGGTACAGCTTCTTCCCTATATGTAACTATTTTTTCATTTTTCTTCTAGCTCTCTTGGCAATCAGATTGGCTTCTACACTTACTGCTCCCCTTTGCATGTCTTCTAATGTGAGGGGTTCTCTTTCTCTTAACTGATAGGCCATTTCTGGATCAAATCCATCAGGAAATTCATTAGAGCTAGACCTTGTGGAGGTTTTATGTGAGGAGGTAGGGCATTATATACGCTATTGAATCTAGTGCAGTATTCTTGGACACCCTCTCCAACATTTCTCTTAATGTTTTCATACTCTTATAAGATTTGGATAGGGTTCTTCTTGACTTCCCATTTATTTAAGTATAATTGATGAAAAGTAGGGAGGTCATTAATGCTATTAGGGGTTAAGCCTTTAAACCATTTTCTTACTTCTCCCCCTAAACTTTGAGCAAACATTCTAAGTTTAACAGTTTCATCATCTATTTCTTGTCTGTCAAAGTAGTCATTCATTTTGTCCACATGTTGTTGAGCAGTGGTAGAACTACTTACATCATATAAGGGTATCTTGGATTGGTAGTCCTGTGGTAGAACAATTAAAGGCTGAGGTAGGACTAGTGGAGCATACCATGTTGTCATGATATTTAGTTGGGGAAAAAATGGAGGGTTAATAATTGGAGGATTTACAAAAGGAGGTACAGGGTAAAATGGAGGAAAGTGAACAGTGGGGGATGAGGTTAGTACAACATAATCTTGTTGTAAGGTGGATGGGTCTAAAACTATCTGGGTTATCCAACTCTGAGATATAGTCCTAGACAAGCTTTGTTCTAGGGGTGAGTCAGATGGGATATTCTGCAAGTCTTTAACGTTTTCAGGTAGGGAACTTGCTTTGTGGATTGATCTGCTAACAGTTGGGTTTTTAGATCTAGGAGACTTCCTAAGGATGCTTTCAGGATTGTCAAATATTGCAGGAGGATTTGGGTCAAGATGGGATCTGGTATGAATTCTTCTCGAAGCCAGAATTTGGACCCAAAAATCAAAAAGTTTGAGAGTTATAACAGTCTTAATGACAGATCAATCTTTGAAAGAAATGCTTAATCCACAAAGTATTCTTGACTAGATTCTTTTGATGTTTTGATGATAAAATGAGTTTCCCAATGGAGTCTATGGAAAACCAGTGGAGTCAGCAGGCCTATTGAAAACCAGTGGAGTCACCAGGTGGAGGATTTTTACTTGTTTTATGGTTGGTTGTTGTCCACCATTAGCAACCAGGTACCATTCTTGACTAACACTTGATTCATCTAAGTTTAAAATGAGGTTTTCTGAGTTTTGAGTGAATTTAAACTGTTTATTACTCAGTATTCCCTAGTACGGTCGCCACTATGTTGGCTCCCCGTGATTTGTAATATTGGCAAGAACAAACTCTGCAGGGAACCACATCAGAACCACTTTGGAATCCTAGGACCTAGCCTTCCTGGACTCAGAGAGGGATCTCTCTATGTAATTGTTTATAGATGATATGTATGTGTGCTTTTGTCTATGATTTTATGCTAGTTATGAAGTTCTAAGGACTTGTTTTTTTGATTGAATGATTGATTGATAGGTTGTGTTAGAGAGGTAAATCCCCTCTGTGAACAGAGGCGATCCCTACTAGCCCAGATCGGGTCTAGCAACAATCAGTCACACAGTGACGCAGGTCTCTAGTTACAAAACGACAAAAACACAACGAATTGCCTACCTCAGGTCCTACGCAATGGTCGTTGAAGAAAGGATGACGCTTCCCATCCTCTGCTCTGGCAAATCACGATCCTTCCTCTTAACACGTCTGAACACCTACACACATGCGAAGAAACACAACGATACACAGTATAGAATCTAAATCTTGTAACCATACATCAGTCAGAGAGGATGTAATTCATTGCATCAAAGACAAAAACACATGAATGAAACCATAATCAATGTCGCTTATCATTAATAATAACAAAGGAAAGATAAAACCTTAAGCTCTGACGTTGGTTCTTCCTTCGGCGGGGTCGACAGTGGAGCACGTCTCAATGAAGCTCGTCGGAAATGGGACAAAGCTCTCTCTCTTCGGCTTGGCTCTCAAAGGTTGTCTGGCGATAGTCTCCTTACTATTGATTCAACTCTATTCAGGCTAGCTTGCAAAGGGAAAATGACAAGCTTATATAGATGGTGGAAGGGGAGTTGGGATCCCTACAATGGTGGGATTAGCCCTATCCTCAAGGAAGCTTCCCTGATAAGTGGAAAACCACTTCCCCTACATGGAGATCCAGAGCCAAACCTCCTAACTCATTTTAGAGACTCGTTCAGGAGTTGGTTAGAATCAAACTTCCGCCATTTATTTTTAAAAAACAATCCTTATTAAGCTTGGCACGAGTAATACACTGGGACAGAGTGCCAGTTAGCGCGCCCTCTTTGGTGGATTTCTCCCATTGGCACGAGGGTTGAACTGGCTGGTCGCGCCAAGGCCAAAAGGTCTATTTTTAAGGCTTTTCACGGAAAACTGTCTTCAGGGGAATGATTGTCCTTGTCAAGGGGGATGCCATGAAAGTGTTTTTAGGTCATGTCACTGCTCACAGGTCATGGAATAGACCCTCCAATGTGCGGGATGAGGGATTGCAGGGATGGTGACAAATTACTGTGTAACAGGTTGATAGATCAAATAGTGTGATTAGTTGAAGGAGTATTTCAGCTCAATAGATAGACCATGAGAAATATTAATCCATTGGGTTATGGAGTCATAAAAGGATTGAATTTTTCATCAAATTTGCAAGGGTTTTCATAGGGAAAGCTAACTATATCAAGTGGATCTCTTAGATTAGATGTGATATGAAATAACAATAAGTTGTGAAGGTGGCAGAACTGAAAGTCAGTCAGGAATCTTTTAATTCTACTTCAACAAGAAAAGCCTTTTAGGTAACTGTTTGAGGAAAACCAAAGGACAAGGCATACCATAGACTTCTTTGGCCAGACTTTAATAAGCAAACCTTTAATACAACAATCCGGTAATCCTAGAATTACTTTCAGACAAAGAAAACATTTAAGATAACAGTGAGTGTAGCTAAAGATCAAGCTAAACCTATCTTCTTTAACTAAACACTCTAAAGACCTTCAAAGCAACAGTTTGAGGCATACTAGAGGACAGGGCATACCATAGACTTCCCTGGTTTAGACTCTACTAAGTATATTTCAAAGAAAGGCCTTCAAAACAATATTTCAAGCTACACCAAAGGACAGGGCTTACCATAGACTTCTTTGGCTTGACTCTATTAAATCATTTCCAAGACAACAAGCCAAGTGGAACTAGAGAGCAATTAAGAATTCTCCAATCAGACCTTGCAGAGGAAAACATTAAGATAAAGAATGCAGACAGAAATAGGGTGCCAAGACAGCATATCCTACTCTATAATTTATGTTATTCTATCAGAGAAATAATGGACAAAATGGAAAACAAAAAGAAAACTTCACCATTAACATAGCTCAAGAATCTTGTGAACGTTCTTGTATTACTGATGTTCAAAACAGCTACATTACTCCAGTACAATAGATCTCTGCAACTCAGAGTTTTCTCAAATCCAGCGTAGCAGTCCTCAACTAGCTCAGCAACAGAAAATCAGTCAACTAACCAACCAACCAACACTAAAAATGAAGCTTACATGCAGTATTTATCTGCAAAATGAGGAGGTGATCCTAAGTTAGGGTTTCAGATGTCATTTATTATAGAGTTAATGAGTTTTTGACCTTAGAGACCATGCAAGGCCCAAGGCAAAAATATATGAGAGTGTTTCTTTGAAATAATAACTCCTAACGTAACTTATAAGCTATTTTTTGGGAAATATCTGACTTTAAGGCTTTTTTAATAACTGTTGGGTAGATGAGAAATATATCTAACTGTTTATAATAAATTTTGATGTTTTATTAAAAGAAAACATGTTGTAGGTGGAAAAATATGTTTCTGAAGAAGTAAATGCTTTGGGTTGAGTCATTCAGATTTGTCTCTGTGTAGATCTGCCATTGTTTATCATTTAAACTCTGTTTAGGCCTTTAAACTTTGGATTTTTCCTTTAACTGTCTTATTGTTTTGTGCTTCTCTTCTTGGTTTATGACTAATCCTTTTAATTTGTCCTTCTATCTATGATTAGCCCTTTAACCTTTACCATCACGGTCTTCTGACTGTTTCATCTTTTCACTATGTCTCTGTCTTTATTTGTTGCGTAGGGAGGCATTTTCTGTTTGTCGAAGGGTTTTAATAACCACCAAGGATCATGATTCATCTGTTATTAAGCTTGATCTTTTGCCTCTGGTCCCTTTACAATAAAACAAATCTCTGGATCGTCACCCAGAACATTTATTAAAAAAAAATTTGGACCCTTGGAATGTGTTTTTCGCATTTCCGCCATTAAACCTGCACATAAAACAAAATAATTAACTTGAAAACCTGCGGGGAAGGCCTTTTCTGCATTTATCGGGGGTTTTGTGGGCTTTTGGAACAATGCGAAGGTGTAAATGGTGGTTTATGCTTCATCACAGAGCCACGGGGCTTCGGAGCATTTAAATTGGAGGGCAGTATTAGATTTTGGCGGGAAGTGATAAGGCAGTTTTCGCACAAGGGGAAGGTGGTTTTCGCACGGTCGGAGGGGCGGTAATGGTTTTGGGCGGAAACGTGCGATACCATACAGAGGGAGACGAGTGGCAGATGGTACAAGCGGTAAAATCGCTTATATCACACGTTTTAAAATCGTTAACCCTGGTGCACATAACATTGCGATGCGGTTTGCAAGCCGTTGAATCTCGGGGAATGAGATCGAAGGTCGTCGGGAGTCTGGAGGGATAGGAGAGTCGGCGCAGGTAGGGCCCGGGAAGACAGATGGCAGGGTATTATTGGAGTGCGGGGCTTAGTGTAGAGCGGGGCCTAGTGAGTAATCAAACAGGCGGATGCACGTATTTACAAGGAAAAGGAGGAGAGTTATATGGACGAGGGCTTTAATAAAAGGAGCCTGAGCTAAAAAATAAATAAATAAATAAAATAAAAATAGAAGCGGGTTTAGAAAATATTAAAACATGGGGCATCAATATGTATAAAAGGGGTCGGGTTTTTAATATACAAACAAAGTTTTAAATATATAACCAAAGGCCTCCAAAGGTTAAATTTATGTTTAAAAACAAGTGCAAAAAGGGACTTTTTGCATTGTTTTAGTACAAATAAGGGAAATGATGAAAGTGAGGGGGGAAATGGGGGTTTTTTGGAATGAAAATGGGTTTTCAATGGGGAAAGTGAGGAAATGAGGGAAACTAGCCCAACATGATTTCTTTAAGAGCAGGAAGGTGTTTTGAAAAGGCAAAGATGAAAATATACTTAAAAATGCTTATTGAGGATAATGAAGGCAATGAGATTTCTAAAGATAGTTGATAGGCAAGGTATGCTATCTTTAGCTGCTTGTAGAAAATCCATAGTCACCTTAGTGAATATTGTAGAATACAGGAGGATAACAGGTATAATAGACAGGTTTTGTGTTTTAGGGTAGCCCACAGACTACATGTTTCACTCCTTTGTGTTTGTATCATTTCCATTCAGAGAAAGAGAGAGTAGAGTAACCTCACCTTCCAACTTGGTTTTCTCTCGAAAGAGCTCTCCAAGCCATCTTTGTTCATTGTGATTAGTGTGTTATTTTTTATATGTCCACATTTTCATATATTGCATGCATAACCAAAAAAAAATACCTAAATAAAACCAAATCTAAGGAAAAATAACCCTCTTGGTATAGATTTCATATTTTAGTATATTTTTATTAGTTTTTTTGTGATGATCTGTCAAGTGGAATATCTGAGACAATTTATGGATCATATTGATGTCAAAGCAAGTGTCTTTGTGTATTTTTGGGGAAATTTACAGGGTATCCATATCAAATTAATAAAAAAGTCATAAACCCCAACCATAGCCAACAAATCTATTTTTAAAAAACCCTTGAGATCTGGGAGAGGAGAGATTTACAAGGTTAGAAGAGAAGGTTGTAGACAACAGTCATAATATGAACCTCCTTATGCCAATTCTTGCAAACAAGCTTGGAATTGGAGAAGACAAAGGTCCTATCAAAGGGAAAATTGAAGGATTGGGTGATCAGAATTTGGATCAGGGACTAAAATTAGCTAAAATTTCAAAGTGCTCGAAATTGCTTCGAACCTGAATGATTGGATAGAGTTTGTCACCAAGATTCTGGCGCAACTCGTTTCATCAAATTTTGAGTTCGTATGACTGAGTTATGGCATGTTGTTCACTTTCCAAAACAGGTAAAAAATGGGCAGAGCAGGTACAAGGATGATGTGGCAAGCCCAGTCAGCAAAAGGGAATATTTTGGAATATTCTCCAGTTTCACCCAAACACACTATTCCAAGTGTCGCGACTAGGTTCGCCAATGCTAGGGTGTGAAGGTGGAAAATGTCCAGTGACCCCTAGGGTCAAATTCTCAATTTTTGATGCAAGTGCAATTTTTCTTTAATGGTGGAAATTTTGTTATTTTAATATATATATATATATATATATATATATATATATATATATATATATATATATATATATTATATGAAAATTCATATTATATATTATATCATATATTTAGGCCGATATGCCTATTCTTTTGAATCAGTACACTTTTGGGTTTTGTCAACACTTGTGATTTTCCTCTGACATCTATGCATAGATTTGTATGCTCACCATTTCTCTCTCCACTTGACATATGTGCATGTATGCACCATTACACCACCAGTACACCGGAGTTTCAGGATGGTCATAAAAGACGAAACATGTTAGGAACTTATGATGTTAACGCATTCATGTGCCACGCACCACTCCCACATACGTAGCATCAATAATTAATTTGCACTCTCGAATAACTGGAATTTTGTTTAAAGAAAATTTTCCTGTATCAAGCAGAAATTAAATTCACTCCAATCCCACATGCCTAGCATCAATTAAAAATTTAACCTGCACTCCTGTGCATATGGTTAACTATGGTTTTCATCTCTGTAGCATAACTGCATGACAGTCGACCAGGCTTTCTGAAGCCAGTTTCGTTGATTCTTTGTGCTTTGTCTGCAACATTTCAAAAAATATCTGATGAAAGAAATGGGCCAATTTCGCCAGCTACGCCCAACTCCAGCACCGGTGGAGCCTTTCCATGGTCTCAAGGATGGTGTTAAAGTGCTTTTGGTTGGGGAAATCGGGTGGGTGGTTTTGAAGGATGTAGGGAAAGGATGGTTGTGAAATCCAAAGAATTTAGCACGGTTGATATATGGGATTCGTCTATTGAGCAGCATAGCCAAAATTTTCTTGTTTAAAACAAAAGCAAGAGGTTAAAGAGAGACAAAAACGAGAGCTTTTGAATTTACTATAAAAAATAAAAAATATTTAGGGTAGAGCACTAAGAAAAAGACAGGAATGAGGCACAGTAATAATTTGAGAACATTGCAACTGTTGTCGAAATTTTGTTGGCAATGGGCAGGATAGGAATTGAACCGTGGACATGCCCTCCACAAAAATTGATTGAAATGCATTAAAGATTAAGGTTGGGGATTTTTTGGAATAATGCAGTTAGCAAAGCAGATCCTAGCAGCGTTCTTCTTCTTTGAATCTCTGCGATAATGATTTCATTGATATTAAGCATACCTCCTTATTTTGAAGATGGAGAATATGTTAAGAGGGCTTCCATTTGGAGAAGATGGGTTCACAAATAACAGAGACATGGGCATTGAGCCTCCTATGCAGGAAATCGGTGCCATTGCAATTATCGTCCTCCCAGGGATTCAAACCTTCTTATTCAAATTTCCAAAGCTAGTACCTTCATTCTTGTTGTTACCAAAACTCTTCCATAGCTTGTAATGGTAATATCCATTTGCTGGTTTGTGGGCACCTAGATTAGCAGGACTACAAGGGTTACCAAAAGCATAAGGATATGGTACCAAATTCTTTTGATGATAAGTAGCAATAGATACATGATTTTTCATGAATATTCATTCACATTTCTATTTGTGGTACATCGTTATGATGTGAAAATTCCATGCCACCTCATAGTTTCAAAGCTTGAGGATAAGTGTGCTTTTGCAGTTATGGAAGGTTTGTTGGTTTGCTTTCACTTATTTCTTTTTATGTTACCGTAACCATTGATTGACATGTTCTTAGGCTTAATTGATTGGAGCCTTCTATGATGTAGTTCTTGATTCATTGGCAGAGCCCTTAGAAAAGGAAATCACTCACAAACCAAAGAAGGATGTTGTGAAGCAAGAAGTAGATAAAAAGGAAGATGTGATTCAAAGTGAAATTCATGCAATTGTTTCTCTCAATCGTATTAGGTAATGCCTCTAGTTTAAAATAATGCAAACACTATGCCCTTTTTATATATTGATAATTAGATCGAGAGCCTGGCTAGGGATGGGGATGCGATGGCATGATGCCCAAATTGGGTTCTATCCCCAATTTAACTTTCCATGGTGGATGTAAAAATACAAGCCAAATATCAATCTTCCTTTTTATATACATTGAATTTTTGGTGCAAATACACTTATATAACTATAAGTGCATAGTTAAGGATTTTAGATTGCGGTAGTCTAACTAACTTGCTTTTTTTCTCTAAAAATCATGGAAATTTTGGCAAAATTTTAATAAAATCCCACAAGGACTTTTGTAAATCCAGGTTATAGCTATCAAACTTCAATATTTTGGGTGCCCTCAAGATGTTGTGAAGCAAGAAGTAGATAAAAATGAAGATGTGATTCAAAGTGCAATTCATGCAATTGTTTCTCTCAATCGTATTAGGTAATGCCTCTGGTTTAAAATAATGCAAATGCTATGCCCTTTTTATATATTGATAATCAGATCGAAATCTTGGCTAGGGATGGGTATGCGATGGCATGATGCCTAAATTGGGTTTTGTCCCCAATTTAACTTGCTATGGTGGATGTAAAAATACAGGCCAATTATCAATCTTCCTTTTTATCTCTCTTGAATTTTTGGTGCAAATACACTTATATAACTATAAGTGCATGGTTAAGGATTTTAGAATGCGGTAGTATAACTAGCTTGCTTTTTTTTCTCTAAAAATTATGGAAATTTTGGCAAAAGTTTAATAAAATCCGACAAAAAAATTAGCAAAATTTTAATAAAATCCGGCAGGGATTCTTGTAAATCCAGGTTATAGCTATCAAACTTCAAGATATTGGGTGCCCTCGAGATTTTTGATAGTGTTGAATCCATTTCCACCATCAAAAACATGATTCAAACATTGTTACTATAATATTTCTTAAAAAAATTTGCCCAAATTCCAACCACTTTTGATAGTCTTGATTCCTCCACCTCCTATACACTCCTTTTAGAATTCTCTGTAAGTTATTCATTTGAGTACACATTTTTTGGACACTGGACACTGAATTTGTATGCTTTATGCGAACGGATTGCAGACAATTGTTTTGTTAGTGTCCACCATACCGGATTCATATTAAATCCTATAAAGCAATATTCATGTGATGAATATGCATTAATTCAATCCGCTCAAATGTGCAGGAGGAATGAATTCTTTGGTTTTCATTTTGTTTCATATATTTGTTATGAGTATTCCACGCTGGATTGGTATGCTTTATTAGAACAGATTCCAGACCATTGTTTTGTTACCTTCCACCATATTAAGTGGACTCATTATTTAAAATATGGAAAATACCATCAAGTGTATTCATGTGATAAATATACATTAATTCAATGCACTCAAATGTGTAGGAGTAATGAATAAATGAGAAAATATCAAAGAGAATCATCCCATCTGTATGCCCCACTTCAACCTTTATCTGTCGGTGCATGAATTCCTTAACAATATTTTATTCATGGAAGAGTGTTCGACTTCTTGGTGGGGTAAAACCAAGCCGCCCTACATCCAGAAGTTAGTAGGCACAATCCTAGTCAAATCCAACAATGGCAGTCGAAAACATTATCTTATACTCTTATATATTTTCTTGAGTAGTTAATGTTATAAATTATGAGAATTCTATTGTCTGATATATTCTTTTCATATATTTTGTTTTCCGGTAACTCATACATTCATCTTCTTACTCATCTTGAAGTTCACTTATACTGATATGTAATCGAAAGTCTATGTTCATGAGATTTAAGAAATTCAGTCCACGGATATTGATTTATATTGTGGTCGAGTCCTTTTTAACTCCCATAGTAGCCATGGCAGAGCACCATGAAAGGGATTCAGCGCCCTCTGCAAGTTTAGATCAAGACGATGGAGATGTTGTAAGGCTCAACGGGACTCTTTTCTGTATCATAGTCTCTTGTGCAAGATACCCACTGTGAAGGAATATTCGCTGAACTTTATGTCGCCTGAAAATTATGTTTACATACGCACGAACAAGCAGTGCCTTTGGATCCAACATTCAAATGCAATATCTGCAATGGCGGTAGAAAATGGTAATATATCTGCAAAAACTTGTGGCACTTCCATATGCTAAAAACTTGCAGTATATTATTGGGTCAGCATCAGCAATGGAGATCAGGGTCAACATCAGCAATGGAAATCAGTTTTAAAGCCTGCAGTGCTCTTAAAAGACTATTAAACCTTGAAATTAAAATGAAGTATGAGGTTAATTTCTTTGTCAATTGAAAATAAAGCTATTTGACCGCAAGATTATAAATTCACATTTCAACACTGGAGTTTGCGGGAAGACATTTTCAAATTTCAATAAGGAATTAAAATAAATAAATAAATAAATTCTGCAATGTGCCTCCTTTCATGCTTACCAAATTTGTATTTGAGTGAGGAATTTAAAAAAAAAAAAAAAAATCTCCAATGTGCCTTCTCTTGCTCTCTTTTCAATAAGCAGTTTCACTGATGAAATAGATTTTAAGGTGGAGTTTGGACTAGACAACAATAATAACTGAATAAAACAAGTTAAAGAAGTAATTTAAATGTGCATAGGTTAAAGATAATGGATTTTAAGAAAAAGTTATTCTTACATCTATAAGTTAGAGATAGGATAAAGTTAAAATTAAAGATAAATTAAAATTAATTTGGAGTGTGAGCTCGGCTTCAGTACTATTGATCAATGGATTGAGGGAAAACACAAGTTACCACAACATAAATTAAAATTAAAGTTAAAGATAAGTTAAAATTAAGGTGGAGTCTGGGCTGGGCTTCAATACTATTGATTAATGGAATGGATTCGCTGGAAAAACAAGTTATCACGACATGAATTAAAAATCATATTTTTATATTTGCTTTTTATTTTAATTTTTTCAATTCCTTATTTCCTTAACATATAACTTTTTAAGAAGAATTTTTTTTTTTTAAATCATATTTTTTAGTAAAGTGTTGATGATTTATTTATTTTTAACCACATGAGATAGTTTCTTGGTTAGCTTTGACCTTTTGACCACATAAGATAGTTAGGTAGTTAGCTTTATGCATTCAAGTTTTTAAATTGTATTTTATAATTATGATATCACATAAATATTTTATTGCTAGAAAGGATTAACATGTCATACATGCTCTCTGAAAATTATGATAAGAAGTTTCGATGAATCAAACTTTATTAGCATCACGAGAAGCATGAAATAATATGGGATGGAGGAGAATTGGGTGTGTTAATCAAATTTAATTAAAAAACATATATTTTAACTTAAATTTAATTAAAAACATATATTTTTAGGTACTTTATCGTCCAAATTTTATTCATATGGATTCATATTTAAAAGCTAACCAAAACATATTTAAAAGCATTATTTTTGTACAACTAAAATAATAATTATAAAATATGTTAATTAGCTAATTATTATAATAATAATAAATTTGTTAAATGTTCTCTAAAACTTTTTAGAAGAATAATATTTAAATGTTTTTCTTGAAGTATATTTATATTTATGATAATATAAAACTTAAATTCTATGACAAAAGTTAGAAAGTGAAAGAAAAAAAAAATGATCACAATACACTATTTTACATAAAAATAAAATATTTTATTACCCAGTTGTCTTTAGTGCGATTTTTTGAAGGCTTTTTCCAATGGATTTTTCTGGTCTAATTTCTCTCAAATCCGACAGGAATTCATTGAAAACAGAGGTTTGATAGATAACCTTGCACAATCGAAGTGCTCTAGGGGTTTTTAGGGTGTTGAATCCATATATAACGTAAAAACAACATTTTAAATAACATAAATCAAGGTTTCACCTCAAATACCTCAAATTTTTTCATCAGATTCCCGCACAGAAACTCCAAAAAGTTGCACTAAAAACAACTCCTTTTATAACACCACCCAATAATACTTTTATTTTAAATTAAAATACATAAACATTAAAACAAACATAAATATATTTTTTATAGTTTTTAATTAGGATGTATGTAATAGTTATCTTTAAAGGTAACCTTGCTACTTTTAAAAATGCAAAACATATGACATACATATTTACAATTTTTCCAAATTAATAAACTTATCAATCTCTTTTTACACCTTTTGAAACAATTGCTAATTTATATATATATATATAAACAAACTTTATAAAATTCCAATCAAATGCACATTTCAAAATCCGTTTGTTATGATAATGCTATGGTTCAGATTTATTAAAATCCACGTACTCCAAAGTCCATGATTAATATATATGTTATATTAAAGCCGCCCGATATGGTGGTAAATAAATAAAAAAAATTAACATATATACGTTGAACGAAATCCATTTGTTATGATAATGCTATGGTTCAGATTTATTAAAATCCACGTACTCCAAAGTCCATGATTAATATATATGTTATATTAAAGCCGCCCGATGTGGTGGTAAATAAATAAAAAAATTAACACATATACGTTGAACGAAAAGACAAGCAGAGAGGGGTAGAGGCCGGGGATTAACCCCACGACCTCTCTCTTATCCGTACGCTCCTCTAACAACGAGGCATATTCATAAACAATGAAAGATAGTGGAACGCGCCATGTTTTGAACCTAATGGGCAAGTCAAACGGAGGTCCCGACGGGGCCAGCGCCCTCCCTATACGCCCAACCGCGCGAAGACCAAGGGCCAAGACAAAAATCCGGCGGAGTTTTTGAACGCGGATTAGTGCATATTTATTTACTGTTAATACGTGGTTAGGCCACGTTAAACCATCATTTGCGCTAAATACAGATTAGCGCTAAACACGCCGCTTATCACATTAAAATCCTATTTATCCACTAATTAAGTGCAGATAAAGTTGGCGGCCAATATGGCGGAGCGCTAAATTTGGAGGCAGTTCCTAAATTGGCGGAGTTAACTGGCAGTTAGCCAGATTTGGAGGCAGTTTTCTAGGAAAACCCTGAATGAGGCATAACTTTTGTATAGAAACTCCAAATTTGACTCAATCAGAACCAAAATAGGGGTATTGGGGGTATTTTGGAGCCATTGAAGCAGGTTTCAGAGGCAGAAAAGGTCATCTACAAGTTTTTTTTGTGTATTTGAAGATTTTTTAAGGTTAGGGCCACCAGGTGTTGGGATCATTGCCAAAGCATTCAAAGTCCAAATTCAACAAAAAAAAGTCATTTTTTTGGAGATTATGATGTTTTAAACTCATTGGAATAAGTTCCAAAAGTTTTTTAAGCTTTTAACAACAATTTGAGCACACTTGAAGCTAATACAAAGGTCACACTATGAAGTTGGACCAAGGAGATGTAGCTCAGAAGGGGTGAACTCCTTTATCAAAATTCTTTGTGTTAAGCTCTGTTATATGTGTTTTTTGTATTTAATATTGCTTATGTTCTGTCATTTAAAATTATGCTTTCTAATCTTATGACAAACTCATAATTTCACCAAGTTCAATGATTTGACAATCACATGCCCATGAACAAACCTATGAAAGATAAGTAAAACAAACCAAAGAAAATTTTATATCTGAAATGAAACTATCACAACAATAAATAGCATTCATTTCATATCAAGTTGGTATCAGAGCACAAGGTTGCTTGCTTGTTTTACTTAAAGGATTTTTAACAGTGCAAATTTACTGATGCTTACAAGGTTGAGATTGTTAGAGGAGAAGGGAAGCTACTGATAGCTAGTCCAGAAGTTAGGAAAAGAAGGAAGAAGGTTGATAAATCATCGTCCTTACCCAAAGGGCCACTCAAGGCAACACTTGAAACACAAGAGGAATTATTTGCATAAAAGGTGAAGAAGAGATACAAGATACAGAGATTGAGCTTGAATCTACAGCCAAAATGTCAGGGCATGAAGCTTTGTAAATTGTTGTGAAGTTCTTTAATTCATTACATTATGATGTAAACATCATTAAGTGGTGATCCTAAACCATCCTCCTTTGCAAGACTCTGATAAATAGATGAAGCAGGATTTATACATCATGAAAGATATGGTGCAACAACTGTATGAATATATGTGGGAGAACACTAAAATTCAAGAGTGATTGGTTGTTATGAAGGAAGAGAAGCAAGAACTTCTTCAAAAGATGCATAAGATGGAGACTCATCTACATGATGCCAAAGAAGCGTTAGCCAAGCATGTTCTTGAAGAAGAGGTAAATAATTCAAATTTCTCTTCAATTTTCTCTCAAGATAAATGTGTAGGTTCATTTGAAAAACACACTAGAGGAATAGGGTCCAAATTGATGATCAAAATGGGCTATGAAGGTAAAGAATTAGGCAAACATGCACAAGGCATAGTTGAGCCAATTATTGGCAAGGCGTAGTTGAGCCAATTATGGTTAGGGTCCAAATTGATGATCAAAATGGGCTATGAAGGTAAAGAATTAGGCAAACATGCACATGCACAAGGCATAATTGAGCCTAAGTATTTGGGTCTTGGCTATGGACAGTTTTACGAAGAAAGTTCTAAAGCCATGAAGGCACTTGAAACAGTTCCAAGAAGGACTTTCGTTGTAGGTTCAAACCCTCAAACATGTTAAATTTGTATTCAAGACGAATGCAATTGTTTGAAACCCATGTTGCAGCAGGATGTTTGTAGACATGCAGCTTATGGTGAACAAGAGAGTTGTGACAACTCTAAGGACATGAACATTGTTGTTGGTCTTCAAAAGAGAGTTGGAACCTCTTCAAGTTCATCTTCTCAAGAAGGTGATAAATATGGACATTCAAAGCAACATTCAAGGTATAATTCTTCCTATAATCATGTTGTTTATGATTATGTTAAGCATGACAAATTTGCATGCATGAATGGGAGAAAAAATTGTTGTTCATATTGTGGTTTGTATAACCATCAAGTTTCAAGATGCTGGAAGAGAATGATAGCATACAGGAAACATTCAAAGCAAAGGCAACTTAAATGGAAGATGTAAAATATTTGCACTTATTGTCAAAGGACGGGACATCTCATTGCCCAATGTTGGACACTGTATCCAACAACTCATCCCAAGCATTTGAAGCAAGTGGATAAAAATATTGGCGAGAATGGAATAGGAGATTCCATCATCGACGTGAGTCAAGATGATTCACAAGAAGAGGATGTTCAGCAGGAAAAATCTCCATTGAAGTGGTTTGGTAAGAAATGGCTCGATTTCTTGACCAAGTAAGGCATGCATTTACTTTGTACATAGATGCAAATTTCAGCCTTATGTATGCATGAATTTCTATTGAAAGTATGACAAGTTGCAACAGATTATTACAACTTGTATGATGCAAGATTGCATGTGAATGTTGTTTGGTTGAAGGCATTTTTTTTTTGTTGCAAAATTTCGCCAAGATGGTGTAAAAGATGGGTATTTTACTCATTTATGTTGCAGCAATTTATCATTCAATTCAACTCTTATGATCACTCATATGTTTTGGGTTTTTGTACTTAATTTTACTTGAAAGAGAGAGTTGAAGATTGTACATATGCATGAGATTTTGTATGTGTAAATGGAGGACTTGTGATAAGTTCATTGTAAATAGATACATGCATGAGTGTTGTCAATATGTACCTTGAAATGTCGACTTGTGTCAATTGTGTTGTACATATTTTTATCGACTGGTGTCGATTGTGTCGCGCACATTTCATATCGATTTATGTCGATTGTGTTGCACATTTCATGTCAACTTGTGTTGTTGATGTCATGTTTTTTTTGTCAACTATGTTTGTCGATTATGTTAATCAACTTATGTTTTAGTCAATGGTGTTTGTCAAATGTGGGTTGATATTGGATACACCAATGTGCAATAAGAACGCCATGTACTTGATGTTACAGGAGCTGATAGTCATTGCTTTGAAGGAGCAAAAAAGAGGTGGTCGTCATTTCAATCCTTGCATAATGTTTTCATTTCAAGATTGATTGTGTGTTCTTGTGACAATATGTCGCAGGAAGTTTGATGTCCATTTAGTGAGAAGTGGACAAGATGCAAAGTGTTTGGCAGCCATTGCAGAACAAAATGGTTTCTTGTGTTGACACCAAGAGTTCACTCATATTGCAAGTTTAATTTGGATAAGAGGATTTCCAAGTAGAAGCTTGTGTGCCTTTGTTGCAAGAGAGACTTCATTCTAAGTGGGAAGGCGAATAGTTTTCCAAGCACATAGAGATCGATTTGGTACAGTAGGGTATGTATCACTCAACAACAGTCAACAATATTGAAGTGGGTCAGCAACAGCCATAGAACAGTGGTTGAGAGACATAGCCAATTGTGATGCAAGGCATGTCAAGATAATTGTCAAGTAAGAATTTTCAAGTAAAATCAGTTGATATAACTTGAAATCAGAAGAGTGTTGAAGCTCAAGAAGATAATTATCAGCTTTTTTGGGTCCAAAAGCCCGTCAGTGGGAAGGTGTGATCAGAATTTGGATCAGGGCCTAAAATTAGCTAAAATTTCAAAGTGTTTGAAATTGCTTTGAACCTGAATGATCGGATAGAGTTCGTCGCCAGGAGTCTGACGCAACTCATTTCATCAAATTTAGAGTTTGTATGACTGAGTTATGGCATGTTGTTCGCTTTCCTAAACAGGTAAAAAATGGGCAGAGCAAGTACAGGGATGATGTGGCAAGCCTAGTCAGCAAAAGGGAATCTTTTGGAATATTCTCCAGTTTCGCCCAAAAACATTATGCCAAGTGTCACGACTAGGTTCGCCAGTGTTGGGGTGTGAAGGTGGAAAATGTCCAATGACCCCTAAGGTCAAATTCTCAATTTTTGATGCAAGTGCAATTTTTCTTTAATGGTGGACATTTTGTTATTTTAATATAAATATTATATATATATATATGAAAATTCATAATATATATATATATATAATAAAACAAACCTTATAAAATTCCAATCAAATGCACATTTCAAAATGCGTTTTTTTTTTTTTTAGTGTAACATAATGTACATGGAGGCATAGGCCTCTGCAGATCTAGCCTAATTCAAAGGCATAGTTCTCAAAAAGTAGCAAAAATGGGACTGCCCGCGAAGGGGAAACCAGTCCAATAAGAGTTTGTTTCGCTGCCTTGAGATAGGAAACCAACATTATACAAAGAAAACTGATAATTGTATGCATCTTTTTCCAGACATTGATACCAGAAATTAACAAAACCTTGTGACCAAGGACCTTGAGACCAAAAAATATGAAACAGAAATAACCTGAGAGCCTAGGTGTCATTAGGAGTAGGAGGAGTCTCTTCTACAATTAGAAATCTGTATTTGTCGGCGTCGTTGGCCTGTGTATCCTGGGTTGCATCTACTGCATGTTGGGGCTCCTTGGTCTCGCAAGCTTTGCCCGGAGCTTGTTTTCCATGCTTCCAATCATCTCTGCTACTACCAGAGCTGCTATTGTTGTCGGAGCGCTTACTGTGGCAGCCAGAACCAGGGTCACCCTTAATGGCTGCAGAGGAGGCGTCACGATGGGAGAGTTTCTACATTTTGGTCGAGCAGGAGCTAGCAACCTCAGTGGATTCCTCCTTGAAGGACACAGTGATGGTGGCTATGACTCGGGGGCAGTCCATGGAGCAGTGAAAGTTAAATTGAGCTGAGTGGGTGGACTGCGAAGAGGCTATGGAGTCCAGACGGGGCAGAGGTGGAGGAGTGGTCGCAGCATAAGAGGGCTGAGCAGAAGGATGGGACTGACCATAAATTTGTCCACGCCCAGAAGGATAACGGCCATGAGAGTGCTCCAGGGAGGAAGGAGAGGTGTCAGAATGGGATGAGGGAGATGAGCGAGCAACCTACCCTCTGCTGCTGCCATGCCTACAGCGCATGCGGTGCTGGAGGCGAGGCATGGTGGCACAGTGAGGGTGGTGGGTGCTCTAAGCCGAAGAAGAAGCCAGGTGGTGGCGCCACAGGGTAGAAGGCACAGAGGCAGGGGTGAAGCAGTCTGCAGGGGAGAAATTCAACTGACAATGGAGGCTCTGCCTGGGAGAACCTCAATACAACAGAGAAGGCTACAACGTCTCCTTGTTGGCGTGCGAGAGCTCGGCTCCGCGACTCTAGGGGGACAATAGCATCCCAGTGGTTGAGGCAAGGGAGATAAGCAACCAGACAGATGAGGAGAATAACCAGGCGAAGGAGGGAGACGGTTCTGGGCCTTCATTTTGAAGGGATGGCAGTGACCTCGACTTCTACACAGAATTGAATGGTGAGTGTGAGAACAACTAGAGCAATTTAATGCTCGCCGTTAGGGCTTGTGGGTGGCCATGTGGCTATGCCACTTGCCAACCCAAAAGCCCGCCTCCAGGGCAGCAGCATTAAACACCCGCATCTGGGATTCAAAATCCGTTTGTTATGATAATGCTATAGTTCTTATAAAATTCCAATCAAATGCACATCTCAAAATCTGTTTGTTATGGTAATGCTATGGTTTAGATTTATTAAAATGCACGTACTAAAAAGTCCATGATTAATATATATTAAAGCCACCAGATATGATGGTAAAAAAATTTTGACATATATACGTTGAACGAAAAGGAAGGCGCAGAAGGCAGATACCGAGGCTTGACCTCGCGACCTCCCCCTCATCAATGTACTCCTCCACCAACGAACCATATCCATGAATTTTGAAATGGAACGGAACGCGCCATATTTTGAACTTAATGGGCCAGTCAAACGGAGGTCCCGAAGTGGCCAGCCCCCTCCCCATACGCCCAAGCACGTAAAGACCAGGGGCCAAGACAAAAATCCAGCGGAGTTTTTAAATGCGAAGTTAGGCCACGTTAAACCATCATTTGTGCTAAGTGCATATTAGCGCTAAATGTGCCGCTTATCACATTAAACTCCTACTTATCCACTAATTAAGTGCAGATTAAGTTGGCAGCCAATATGTCGGAGCGCTAAATTTGGAGGCAGTTCCTAAATTGGCGGAGTTAACTGGTAGTTAGCCAGATTTGGAGGTAGTTTTCTAGGAAAAACGTGGATGAGGCATAACTTTTGCCCAAAAACTCCAAATTCAACTCAGTCATAACCGAAATAGAGGTATTGGGGGTATTTTGGAGCCATTAAATTAGGTTTCAAAGGCATAAAAGGTCATCTACAAGTGTTTTTGTGCATTTGAATATTTTTTAAGGTTAGGGCCACTAGGTGTTGGGGTCATTGCCAGAGCATCCAGAGTCCAAATTCAGCAAAAAAATAGTCATTTTTGGAAGATTAAGATGTTTTAAACTCATTGGAATAGTTTCCAAGAGGTTCTGAAGCTTTTAATAGCAATTTGAGCACACTTTAATCTAATACAAAGGTCACACTATGAAGTTGGACCAAGGAGATGTAGCCCAAGAGGGGTGAACTCCTTTATCAAAATTCTCTATGTTAAGCTCTATTATGTGTGTTTGCTATGTTTAATACTGCTTCTGTTCTATCATTTAAAATTATGATTTTTAAGCTTATGACAAACTCATAATTTCACCAAGTTCAATTATTTGACAATCACATGCCCATGAACAAACCTATGAAAGATAAGTAAAACAAAGGAAAGAAAAGTTTATTTCTGAAATGAAACTAGCACAATAATAACTAGCATTCATTTTCAGATCATTGGGAAGAACCAAAGAAGAATTCCAAGAAACCAAAAATAAGAACAACCAAATTCAAGTGCCATGAACCATTCATAACCCTTGTTTAAGATGAATTAAAAGGTCGACATCAAATTGTATCAAGGTGAGATTGACTCTTTGAAATTAAATAAATGATTGCAAAAATTAGAGGTTTATTTTAGTGTTCACCATATAGAGGAGGAAAAAAAAAATTCATTTGCTTATTTGAAACTAGAGGGCCATGGTCTAACCTAGTGGGAAAGCCAAATAAAAACCTTGAGGCTAGAGGGGGATCCTCTAGTGACTAAGTGGAAGTATTTTGAAAGACTCATAAAGTTACAAGAGATAGGGATAATGTGTATAATATCATAGCACATAATTCATGAAGATGTATATAACGCTAGATGTCTCTCCCAATAACCAAAACTTACTCCTCAATTATCTAGAGGGTCTACACAACCATTTGCAAAAGCAAATGATGTTATTCAAACCCATAACAGTGAATGAGGGTTGTGTATAAACATGTTACTTGGAAATCATATGAAATAAAAAAGGGCAATCAAATGGTTCAAAGCAAACAAAATAGTAGGGAGATTCTAAAGAAGCGAAGAAGAAATGGAATGGGTGAGGACAAGAAATCAACAACCACAACACACAAATGAAAATATCCCATCGACCACTACAACCATTGTAACATTAATGGTCACATAGAGGAGAAGTGTTGGAAATTACATCCATAACTCAACTCAAAGAACGGAAAGGAGGATGGGAAGAAAAATCTCATGCCCATAGATTCGAGTAATGAAGTGGAAATCAAATCAAATGTGGATGAGAATATTGTATACATAATAGTGCATAAGGGGAAAAATCGAGTATTATATAAGAGAAGGAGATGACCAAAGTGTTCCATATAAAGATATAAGTTAATAAGAAAAAAACCAATGCTTTGTTTGACTCTGGATCATAGGGGAATCTCATAGAAGTAAAGCTAGTTAATAAACTAGAATTTGAGGTTGAAATTCATGCAAGCCCATATCCATTGGGATGGGTAAATAAAGATGCAAAAATCAAGGTAACAAAATAATTTAAAATGAAATTTTCTATTAGTGTTGATTTTATTAATGAAGTAGAAATGAATGTAGTTCCACTCGATGTATGTAGGGTAGTGTTTGGGAGTCCCTATATGTACATGCAAAAATCAATATTCATGTGAAGAGCCAACTAGTATCACCTCATTGAGGATGGAAAATCATTCACCATTAGCATGCACAAGGGAAAGTCTAAAATTTCGCTAGAAAGTACCAACCAAGACATGAAACTAATCAGTTCCAACAAGAATAATTCCTTAATATTTTTAAGATAAACTAACTTTGTAGAAGATTTAATGAGATCAAATGCATTCTTGGATGGGTGCACTAAAAAACAGATACAACAAATGGATGAATTGCTACATGCATATAGGGGAGAGTTCCATGGTACAAAAGGGAATCCACCCAAGAGGGAATTGGAGCACAAGATCCCACTATGACATCCCTTGTGGGTTAATTCCCCTTTTAAGCATTGTAAATAATTCCCTTGCAATTATGTAACCATAAAAAATAAATAAAATAAAAATAAAATAAAATAAAATAAAATAATGGTTGAGAGAGGGACATAGATTTGGTTGCTTGAGGAGGGAGATTTCTTGAGGAAGTGGGGTGTTTTAAATATCAATCATTGGTTGACTTAGTGGTTTTTAATGAGTTGACTATGTATTAACTCAGCTTCAAAACAAGGATGTTCACATGTTCTTGTTTAGTCAATTTAGTGTCCTAAATTGCTAACATAAATTATCGACCAGGGCTAGTAAACTGATGAAGTGTGATGCACTATATGTGCCTAAGTATCCATTTTTCTTACCTTGTTGTTTTTAGTGTTTTATTGATGTTTTGGGGTTTTTATGTTTGATGCTTAGTATGCTACTCTATGCTAAAAAGAGGAAGTTAGATCTATGTCAAAAGGGAGAAAAGGAAATGTTAATAAATGAATTAAAACAGAGTTTATTTGCAAATTCTGTTCCTAACTAGAAAATGATGAAAACAGAGAGTCCTAATCCATGGATATTACAGCTTCTAAATGAACATTCATGAAATGAAAAGTCACTCAAAACACTACAACTTAATCTGATTCATTTAGTTAGAGATTTGTTGGAAGAGTTTGTGAAAAAAGATTAATTCTAATGCAATGAGGATCTCCTAAAACATAAAAGGAAATGCTGAAACAACTTACAACATTACAACTAAATCTCATTCATGAGTTAGAGGTTTATTGGAAGAGCTTTTTGAAAGAGATTAATCATAATGTGATAAGGATCTTCTATGAAGCAAAACAATCAATAACTCAAAATATTACAACTTAGTCTCATTCATGAATTAGAGGTTTATTGGAAAAGCTTTTGAAAGAGACTAACTGCAGTATAATGAGGATCTTCTTTTTAACTAAATAACAGAAAATGAAATGCTAATAACTCAGAATATCACAATTGAATCCCATTCATTTAATAGAGATTTATTAGAAGAGCCTGAGAAAGAGACTAACTGCAATATCATGAGGATCTTTTATCTAAGTAAATGACGTGAAAAATAATGCTAAAAACTATTATTTCAGAAAGCAATCTAAGTAAGGAAATATGACAAAACAGAATTGAAAATGAATTATCTAGAAAACATGTAAAACCTCCTCGAATAGCAGGGGCCCTCTACTACCAATTTGGTGAAATTCTTCAGCTCCTTAAAGTTGTAATCAAAACAACATCAATGAACTGAACTTCTTTATTGATAGACTCACAAATCTACATCCCATTCCATCTTAAGCTTTGTTACAAAACACTCTCTAATCCTTTCTCTTCTTCTCCTATTTTTTTCACTACCCTTGATAGGAAAAATCTTCCCCTATTTATACAAAAATATGAGAAGTTATCTCATTAATGAGAGTCCATGAATCTCTCCCTCTATCTCTAGAGTTACAATCAAAATAGGAAATGATAAGACACATGTCTTTTTAGAGTTTCAATACAAATAAGAAATGAGACACATATATTCTTAGAGTTTCAATACAAAAATGAAATGAGACACATGTCCTCATGATCCCATGATCTTCTCCACTCAAATTCGAATTTGGTTTTGGGAGGCCACATAAAGGTCTTTTAGAAGCTTCCTTTTGACCTACACATATCACAAAACTCATAACACATATATAGATATATGAAACTATGTTAATTTTCTAGTTTCTAATCATAAATTCACTTTAAACACATAAAATAAATAACTTTGGAAGACAAGGATCCTAACCCATATATTTATGAAAATGGTTACTTGATGTAGGGTTTTAGGTCAAATAGTTATGAAATGAGAGCTAAATGGTAATGACATAATGGAAATATGTATGAATATGGGAAACACTTTTGAGACTCAACAATTCCTATTGGGAAAAGGCTACAAGCAAGAAAAGGATAGATGTTTAATGCAAAGTATGAACTGCATTGTAAAGGGTGGTTGGACCGTGCAGAATACTCACAAAGGGGGAGAACCATTGTGGCCGAGCTTAAAAAAAAAAGAGGTGTGCATTATTCTGGAGGGAAATTCTATTACGCGTTGAAGGAAAAGACCCTATGCGCACAGAGTAAGAACAACCATGAGAAAAAGAGGTTGGGAGGCTACCGTGAAATACGAGTAAAGGAGGCCAAGAGGCTCCTACTGAATAGAGAAATGAGGTCAAGAGGCTCCTTATAAATAGATAAAGGAGGTTGTGAAGTTCTATGAAATCATGCACACATGTAGAGAAGAGAACACAGAAAAGAGGAGGTTGAGAGGCTCCTAATGAGCAAGCCGAATCACTGAGAGGGTGGGAAAAGATACATGAGGATTGAGAGAATTCAGGGATAAGAGAAGCTATAATGATAGTTATCTGAGAAACCCATGAGGCTTGTTGATTTATAATCACAAAGTAGTGGTTATTACTTATAGAATTGATAAATCCACTGGAGGTTATGTTGGTTGATAACCTTTGTGTTACACAACATTTTGTCATTGTCCCTGCAATCCCCATCCCGCACATTGGAGGATCATTTCCGTGACCAAAAAAAAGTGTCACGCCTTGAAAATACCATCATTGCATCCCTTGCCAAGAGGACAACATTCCTTCTATTGACAATTCCCTCAGGAGACCATCAGAAACACATGTTTTTTCCTTGGCGCTAGTAAACCGTTAGGCCCTCGCGCCAATGAGGAAGATTAACACTGGGCCCCACACCCATTGGCACTCTGTCCCAGTTAGCTACCCGCGCCAACCTGTTTATGGAATTTTTTTTAAAAATAGAGGCGAATTTTCCATCATAACAACTTCGTGGGCGAGTCAGCTGGAGTGGTTCGATTGAATAACCACGACTTCCCTCCTTTGGCCTCTTGTTTCCACCTTTTGGGAAACCTCCCAAGGGATAAGGCCTCCCTTCCACCATCATAGGGATCCTAACCTCCCCCTCTTCCTCTATAAATAAAGCCATCTTCCATTGATGAGCTAGCTGAACTGAAGATATTATAGCTGAAACGCTGAAGAGAATTCCTGAACTTTTCTAGAAAAGATAGAACGGAAGGAGACCTTTGTTGAGAGAGCTTAGGCTTGTGTCCTCACCCTGTCTGAATTCCCGATGATCCTTCGAGACGCACTTCGACTGAACCCCGCTAGAGGAGGCTGCGACGTCAAGGCTCCAGTTGTAACTCTTCCTTCTATTTATATATATACATGACTATTATCTGGTTCCCATCATGCATTATGTGTATTATTTGATGCAATAAGCTTAACCCTCCCTGACTGGTTAGTTGATTATGAATGAAATCATTGTTTTGTATGTTGCTCTTGTTTGTTGATCTTCGTGCAGGTATCCGAGCATTGTTGTGGAAGGATTGTGACTCATCGGAGAAGAGATCAAGAGGCCATCACCACCACAACAACGACAACGTTGGACTCCAGGTAAGTCAATCTACCATGTCCTTTTCATTAATTAATTAAGGAACCTACACTTTAGCTTGTCCCTTTGTTGCTAGACCCACTCTAGGTCTAGAGGGATCGTCTCTGTCTGCAGAGAGGATTTACCTTCCCAACACTTTGAGAGGTGGAGCCACCCAGGGCTAGTGGACTTATAACACCTAGTGGTAGTTCCATAGGATTTGGGCTGAGAACACATGTGGAATATTCCACTAAGATAATAGAAAGTGAAATCATAATCCTTTAAAGGTAAAATAGTTGATAAACCCTCCATATTATTTTATGCAACCAACTCACAAAATAGAAGAAACGATAGATCAACAACTTAGAAATAAACCTCTTTGAGGGGGAAACCTCCTTTACATTACATAAATGAACAATTCTTGGATGATACAAATGAAAAAACCTAATTTCTATATATAGGAGTCCAATGGGTCCTAATATAATTAGAGCCTACATAACAATAATGATGTAAGGGCACAACAATAACAATAGTGGGCTTCTATGGGGCACAATAATAACAATATGGGAACTACATGGGCACAACAATAACAATAAGGGGGTTACACTAACAATAAAAATAAGGGGCTATACTAGTATTATAGGGACCTAACATGTCCCTCTCCTTCAAAAATGTGTTGTCCTCAATGCTTGAGTAGTTCTTATTGCTTGTGTATAAAATTCTCATCCTCCCACGAGGAATCTTCAGCGGGTAAGTTCTTCCACTTGATGCGATACTTTGAAATTGATCGATTTCGTAGCTGTAGATTTCTTGTTTCCATGAATGCTTCATGTTCCAATATGTTTCTTCCTTCCTCGTCAAATTTTGGCAATATTGTTTGTGCTGGGAGCTTGTCACCTATAACCTTATTTAAGCATGAAACATGGAAAACTGGGTGCACTTGGGAAGATGCCGGAAGCTCCAATTTGTATGCCATAGTACCAATATTTTGCAACACCTTGTGAGTACCATAATACTTTGTTGATAATTTATTATCCTTCTTAGCTTGCTTAAGGAACATTTGTTTGTATGGTTGTAGCCGTAAAATACCGAGTCGCCTACATCAAAACTCCTTTCACTGTGATGTTGATCTACATGTTGTTTCATTTGATTTTGCACCAAAGTGAGGTTATTCTTTCCGAGCTGGAGAACTTGTTGTTTATGATTGTTGTGATCTTCCACTACTTGAACCTGTAGTGAGAATAATTGTGCAATTACGCCTCGTTGTTCTTTCTTCAGAATCTTTGTCATGACATCATAATTGATTATATTTCTTGGTTTCCTTGTAATACCCCGTAATTCAAATTCCTTTCCTTCCCAAAAAAAAATCAAGAAAAGTTCTTGAAAATTAAAAGCTATAGTCCCCAAGGATTATAACCATTGGACATCTAGTACAACATCAACACCACCCATTGGAATAGAAATCATTGGACTATTCAATACATATTCCCCCATGGTTAGCTTGATATTGTGGCACTTTCCAAAGCAATTTATAATTCCTCCATTTGCAACCATCACTTGGCACTCTGGTTTTAGATATAGGAAGAAATTCAATTCTCTGGCTATATTATAATTAATAAAATTATGGGTACTACCCAAATCAATTAGCACTGTTGCCTTTTTCTTCTTGATATGTCCTTCTATATTGAGAGTTTGAGGTGTGGTAATTCTTGCCAATGCATTACAAGATATCGTCAAATTCATTTATTCTTTCTCTAGGGTTGGTTCTTAGTGTATATCCTTTTCTTTTGAATTTTCTTGTTCATTTTCTTCCTCCTCTTCACAAACTATGTAAATTTATTTCTTCTCAGCACATTTATGGCCTTTAGTGTATTTTCTATCACAATCTTAACATAGCCCTTTTGCTCTTCTTTCCTCCAATTGTTGTGGTTTCAACCTTGTAGGTTGTGGAAGGCTAGGAGCAGTAAAATTTCCATCTTTATAGTTGTGATTTGTAGACTTCCTTGTTGCCATAATTTTGCTTTCAACTTTCTTTACCACCCTGAATGCCTTCTCCAATGAATCAGGTTCCCAAATATGAAACTCATGTTGGATGCTATCCTTTAAAGCCCCTATGGAGACATCAATATTATGCTCCTCTAGAATATCTGCTACCCTGATGTTCAATTTTTGGAAGTCCTCAATGTGCTTTTCCATTGGACCCTTTTGTTTGAGATTTATCATTTGGCTAAAGAAGGTGTTGCTATTTGTATCCCCATAATGTGCTATCGTTTCCTCCGTAAAAATTGACCAAGTGACAAGTGGTTTACGAGAACAAAGCCATCGATACCATATAAACTGATTGGGTTCTATATATAAGGTTTCAATGCATACCTTTTGTGTGTTTTGAAAATTATAGAGATCAAATTATTGCTCCATCTGTAGTATCCATGTTACCAGATCATTTCCATCAAGCTTCCTCATATCTATCTTTGGAATATGGTGGGTCTTAAATAAAACATTAGAGTTTATGAAATGAGGATTAACATTTATTTTGTTCTCATCATGAGTTTCATCTACTACCTTTTTGCAATTAGGAATCATTTCTAGTAGAAACTTTGTCAAACCTTCCATGCTTGCTTTTAGACCATTCTTCGTGTCTTCCATGTTTCCTTTCAATTTCTCTTCTATACCATCAATCTTATCTTCCATGCCATCCATATTATCTTCCATGTCATTCTTCAAACCATCCATCTTAGCTTCCATGCCTTTCTTCAAACCATCCATCTTAGCTTCCATTTCATTTTTGGTTACTTTTTGCGAGAGCGAAATTTGTTGCACTTGGTCTCATAATTTTGATATATCATGTTGCACTTCTTCCTCTTCATGCATCATAGTAGAGATTTATGAGGGCTTAATGGGTGTGGAATTCTTTTTGGGAGGAAATATAGAACCCAGTAAATGTGTAATATTGATATCAGTGCTTCAATATGCCCTTGGAATCACTTCAAACTGACTTTTTAAACAAAATTTATGCAATTTAAAAATTAAAAAAACACACATTTTCTTGCTTTCAAGGAGCTCGATATTGAACTTGATGTTTCTCTGTGATTTTGGATTCCTAAGATTTGAAATTTGGTCCTGTAGTGGTCCTTTAAATCTTATTTCCAATTCCATAGGTCATACCTAATTTGGATTATTCATGGAAAAGTTATGCTTGATCTCCTACAATAACCTAATTATGGACTGGTTCAATAGAGAAAACTTGAACGACGTTCCACGTGTCACTGTTTTGGCCTTCAGCTCTGAAATCGATACACAAGAAACTACATTACATAAAATTTTGGTAAATTTTTACATAATTCAATTATGATGCCTGAAATGTAAGTTATGACGATTTTCCCACGGTCACCTGCTTGAGATGAAATTATGGAGCCTGCAAAAAAAACATAACTTCCATAGATCATATCTCCGAAAATATTGCAAACCAAGGTCTGAAATGTTTACAATAAGTTCATCAAGAGTTCAGCTCCACGTGGTAAAAATTCCAGCTTCTTAAGCCTTGTATATAAAAATTTATACCGAAAAATCCAAGATGACATGTTTGAAGAAGATAAACCCTATAATCCCAAGCTCTTATACCAAATGTTATGCAACCAGCTCACAAAATAGAAGAAAATATATATAAACAACTTAGAAATCAAACTCTTCTAGGGGAAACCTTTTTTACATTACATAAATTAACAATTCTTTGATGATACAAATGAAAAAATCCTAATTTCTATATATAGGAGTCTAAGGGGTCCCAATATAATCATAGCCTACATAACAATAATAATGTAAGGGAACAACTATAAAAATATTGGGCTTATATGGGGCACAAAAATAAATATATGGGGACTTCATGGGCACAAAAATAACAATAAGGGGGTTACACTAACTATAACAATAAGGGGCTATACTAGTATTATAAGGACCTAACTTATTATTAACTATATCTCTCTCTTTCTCTCCACATCTGAATTGAGATTCTCTATGTCCAAATCCTTAGAGATGTTCAGATGTTGTATTACAAATCCCTCTATCTAAAGGAAAGTGTTCCTTGCCTGAGGTGAAATAGTTGAAGATATACTGGCCTTGAAACACAATATTTCAGCTGATGATATTGGGTTAATTCGTTGAGTAGAAGATGGTTGTATGCCAATGAAGTGTTTCACTGTTTTTATTTTATTTTGATAGTTGGTGGGTGGAGGTGAGGAAGCCTCTAGACCCCTTGTTTTAGCTGATATTATCGGTGTAAAACTCTTCTGAAATAACTTTACCTCAAGATTTGGAATATGTCTCAGGAGTGACAACTGCAAGAAATAATTGGTTGCAGCTTGTCTAAGGTTGGGTGGAGAGTTGAAGTGATCTAAAAATGAATGCTAGTTAATGTTGTGCTAGTTTCATATCAGATATAAACTTTTCTTTGCTTTGTTTTACTTATCCTTCATGAGTTTGTTTATGAGCATGTGATTGGCAAACATTGTACTTAGTGAAATTATGAGTTTGTCATAAGCTTGAAAATAATAATTTTAAATGACATAACATAAGCAACAGTAAACACAGCAAACACATATAATAGAGGTTAACAAAGAGAATTTTGATAAAGGAATTCACCCCTTCTGGGCTACTTCTCCTTGGTCCAGCTTCATAGTGTGACCTTTGTATTAGCTTCAATTGTGCTCAAATTTCTGTTACAAGATTCAAAACCTCTTGTAACCTTTTCCGATGAGTTTAAAACATCATAATCTCCCAAAAATGACTATTTTTTTGTTGAATTTGGACTCTGGATGCTCTGGCAATGACCCCAACACCTAGTGGCCCTGGCCTTCAAAAATCTTCAAATGCACTAAAACACATGTAGATGACCTTTTTTGCCTCTGAAACCTGCTTCATTGAGTTTTCAGCATTCCAATTAGCCTATAATGACTATTTCTGAGCTCAGTTTGGTCGAAAATTGAGTGAGTTATGACCAAAACCAACTTTGCCCCAATTTCTCCTCCAAAATTGGAGAAACTACCAGTTAAAATTCCAAATTTAGAAATCCGGCCAAGTTTGGTGTTGCCTTCGAAATCTCCGCCAGTTTAAATGTCGGATTAATTAATGTTAATGCAGGATTAACAGGCGGATAAGATGGTTTAACATTAATCCGTGCTTTATGCGCTAATGACGTCTTAACGTCATTAAACCACAATTAAACATTGATTAAGCACGTTTTATTTCATGTTGTTTTGTTTGGCTTGGCACTTGGTCTTCGGATTCATGGCCACATGGGGAGGGGGTTGGCCCGCGGGTTTGGCCCCCTCCAATCCCCAATGGTCGGGCAATTACAATTCAAATAGATGTGGAGAATGTAATGGGTAAGAACTACCCTGGAGCGGAGACAGTATCATGCGCGATTTTCAGGCAGGAGGTCAGGGGTTTGAGCCTCGACTCCACCATATAATTTTACACGGCGCCATAATAGTAACTCCTCCACCATAGTTGTTGATGCTGCCAAGTTTAAATTTGCTCCAATTTTAGGTAGCGGCTCCTCCAAAGATGGTAAAGACCGCCGAAATGTGGGTTTCAACTTTAGGATATATATATATATATACATATACATATATATATGTCATATATATATGTTAATATGCCCCTTGTAACCCAATGTCAAACATTACCATAACCAATAATTTGACCCCCATAGGTTAGGAGGTGGCCCACTAGAGAGGACACGTGGCGCCCTCTGGTTGGATTTCACTCCAACCCTTAAAAAAAAAAATCAAATTCCAACTTAGGAAGAATTGGAGGTCATTGGGAAATTTCTCTCTTCACCTAACCCATCTGGCGAGTCTGAAGATGACACTTGTCACAACATCACTGGCTGTAGTCTGGAGAATATTCTTGCATTGCTGATTGTACCTACCACATCAGCATTGTACCTATTATGCTCATTTTTTGCCTATTTTGGAAAATGAACAGCAGACGATAACTCAGTCATGCGAACTTGGATTTGATGAAATGAGTTTCGCTAGAATCCTAGCGACGAACTCTATCTGGTCATTCAGATTTGAAGCAGTTTCGAGCACTTTCAATTGTTAGCTAAAATGTGAGCTTTAGATCATTCCTTCCCACTAGAAGCCTTTTGGACCCCAAAAGATATTATCAATTTTTCAACAAGTGAGGGTACAACTCCCTCACTTTTCCAATCTCCAACCATTTTGCGTTTGAATGATTTTAACCTTTGAGTCCAACTCTAAGTTATTCAACATTCCCTCTTCTTGAAGTTCTGATTCTTCTGTCAAGTATGATATCTTACTGAAGTTCATCAAGATATTCTAGCAATAAATCATCTATTGATGGCAGCTGAACATGATCTCCTTGATCATCAATCAAAGGAGGCTCAAACAATCTCAAATTCTCAACATTAACGACAGAATAAATTTGCATATATAAGGAGGCAAATCTAGCTTGAATGCATTTGTACCAATCTTTTCTAGAATTTTAAATGGATCATAATGGATTGGTTTGAGATTTTTACCTTCCCCTTGCAATCTTTCTTTGCTTATGTACAACCAAACTTCATCTCCAACTTGGAATTTGTGATCAACTCGATGTTTGTCATGCCTTGCCTTGTAGATGCTTTGACTCTTCTCAAGTTGCTCTTGTACTATGTGATGTACCAACTGAATTTTCTCAATGAACTTTATTGCTTTATCTATTGATCCATGTGGATATCGGTGGCCACCCACCTAATCTATTTGGAACCACACCATCAATTCTTGCAGCTTTTCACATTCAGCACCACTTACTATTTTTAGCAGGTTTTCGGGTCCTACACTCCCGAAGCCGTTTTGGGGCCTTAATGATCCAGGTGGATATTGGTGGCCACCCACCTATTCCATTTGAACCTCCACCATCAGTTCGTTCAGTTTTAAAGTTGCAGCACAACTTACTATTTTTAGCAGTTTTTCGGGTCCTGAATTTCCGGAGCTGTTTTTGAGGCCCTAAACAACATTTTTTGGGAAAACGAGGAGCAACATGGGTCATAGACCCATGTTGACCCGACCCATGTTTCTCACTCAAAAGTTGTAGTCCTCGGATATATCTTTCTAACGAGCTATTGAGTGCGTCAAACGGAGATCGGATGCCAAAGTTACGTCCTCGGGAAGTTGAACCACCAACTTACCCAAACGGGGCCCATAGTTTTGGCGCTTCATCTCCTAGGGTTTGGTTTTTGGACGTTTTGAGTTTTCCATTGTTTCTGAATAATAAATAGGCCCTCGAGCCTCATTGTAACACAGTTCAGAGGTCTGTAGCCACCACATCTCTTCTCAGAGATTCGCTACCAGCACCCTAGCTATTTCATTTCCATTATGTCTGTAAGCATATTTCAATCATTCTTTTATTAATGAAATGACGCATTATTTCCGCTGCATCTCTATGTTTATGGTTATTTATGTATTCTGTTGCGTTCCTGCATAAATCCAGATCAGTGGTATCAGAGCGGTCTTCTCTTTCTTTGTTTTTCTTTGCATGTCCCCAACGTGGTCAGGGTATAAGGAGTTAGGGCTCGATCTGGTTGAACCCTTGCAATATCAACCTCACAAACCCTGATGACCTCCCATGGCGGAAGAAAAGAAAAACGAGGGAGCTGGAGATCCTATCAAAATATTGCTCGAGGAGGCCCTCGAGAAACAAAGGAACACGATGATGGATAACTTTGCTCAAATCCTTCAACGACTGCCCACCTACGGCGCATCTGCATCCAACAGCCATTCTGGAGGTGCCACTCCCTTCAAGGTACAAGTAAACTTTGATATTCCTATATTTGAAGGCCAATTAGATGCAGATGTCGTAGATAGATGGTTGAATTTGCTGGAAGGGTATTTCTCGGTCCATGATTTCTCTGACCGAGAAAAGATTATTTTTGCACTCCTCAAAGCCGCCCCCCATGTGAAAGATTGGTGGGAAACCTACCGTGAGCAAGAGGACGAAGGGGAACCCTCTTTGTTCTCGGCCACACCCACTTGGAATTCGTTCCGAGACGGCATCAAGGAACAATATTACCCCGTGGGGAGCTATGAGGACAAATACATCCAATGGACCATGCTGCGGCAACAAAGGGATCAAGATGTGCATGTACTGACGAACCTATTCCATACCCTGCACACAAAGTTGGGTATTAAAGATTCAGAGAAACATTTGGTGCTCAAGTACCGCGGTTTTCTACACAAACACATTCAGGAGGAAATGGAGTTCCTCGATATTACATCACTTGGCACGGCATATCGCTATGCTGCCAAGATCGAGCAGAAATTTAAGCAGAAGAAGCGAGACTTTGGATCTGCGAATCCGAAAGGTGCCCCCGAACCGAAGAACAAGGGGCATGGCCAAAGCGGTGCTACTCAGAACAACACCACAAATCAAAATAAGGACACAGGGAAGTGCTGTGAATTTCATAACAGCCCCACTCACAGCACAAACAAGTGTTGGGCCAAACAGTTATTGGTGGCCGAACTAAAGGCACCTGAATCAGATGCATTTTCTGATCCTGAGTCAGAACCAGACAAAGGCAATGAAAAAGGGAAGAAGATCATTGATGCGAATCCCAGTGCCATTTTTGCCACCACCAAGATCCAGAGGGAGGACCCAGAGGATCCAGAGGAGGGGGAGCGCCTCTTCCATTTGCAAATGTGGGTGAAGGGTTCTCCGCTGCAATTTCTTGTCAATAGCAGAAGCCAAAAGAACCTCATTTCAGCAGAGGTCGTGAAGCGGCTCGGCCTACTGACCATAGCACACCCGCAGCCATATACCATTGGGTGGCTTCACCCAGGGAGAGATATCCGCATTCGCCAATAGTGTCGCCTTCCGTACAGCATCAAGCCCTTCACGAATGAGGTATTATGTGATGTTGCTCCTCTTGATGTAGCTGATGTATTATTGGGCCAACCATACTTGTGGAGGCGACATGCTGTGCATGAGTATAGGCCTCATGTTGTTATTATTACTTTTGGAAATAACTTTTATAGGATACCGGAGGTAGTACTGCCTCCTCTCATCTCTTTGACTACTGCAAAACAATGCAGTAAGATTGTTTCCCAAACCAGGAAATTCATTTTCCTTACAACTCGCTCACAGGGAAAGAAGAATATTGTGCCCACAACCTCGAAATAGGGCTCCCCTACACGGCTGCAGTAGATGGACAAATTCATGGAGGAATACGAGGACATTTTCTCCTCACTCACAGAGGTTCCTCTACACTGTCAGGACAAGCATTCCATTGATTTGACCCCTAACGCATTGCCACCTGATGTTGCCATACCTCCTGCAAATACACATACATAATCCACACATGTACTCTTTGAAGCTGATAAAGAAACCAAATTTACTAAACGCATCCAGCATGTCTGCCCACAGGTCCATGATACCCAGTTCAACAGAATTTTCTTCATCTCAGGGAAGATCTCAACGCAATGGGGACCATTGCTTCCTAAGGAGGGAGGAATGATCCAGGTGGATATCGATGGCCACCCACCTAATCCATTTGGACCCACACCATCAATTCTTGCAGCTTTTCACATTCAGCACCACTTACTATTTTTAGCAAGTTTTCGGGTCTTGCACTCCCGGAGCTGTTTTGGGGCCTTAATGATCCAGGTGGATATTGGTGGCCACCCACCTATTCCATTTGAACCTCCACCATCAATTCGTTCAGTTTTTAAGTTGCAGCACAACTTACTATTTTTAGCAATTTTTCGGGTCCTGAATTTCCAGAGCTGTTTTGAGGCCCTAAATGACGTTTTTTGGGAAAACGGGGACTCTCAAAAGTTGTATTCCTTGGATAGATCTTTCTAACGAGCTATTGAGCGCGTCAAACAGAGATCGGATGCCAAAGTTACGTCCCCGAGAAGTTGAACCACCAACTTACCCAAACAGGGCCCATAGTTTTGGCGCTTCATCTCCTAAGGTTTGGTTTTTGGACGTTTAGAGTTCTCCACTGTTTCTCAATTATAAATAGGCCCTCGAGCCTCATTATAACACAGTTCAGAGGTCTGTATCCACCACATCTCTTCTCAGAGATTCGAAACCAGCACCCTAGCTATTTTATTTCCATTATGTCTTTAAGCATATTTCAGTCATTCTTTTATTAATGAAATGATGCATTATTTCCGCAACATATCTATGTTTATGGTTATTTCTGTATTCTGTTGCATTCCTGCATAAATCCAGCTCATCTATGTCACTATGTCCATCTATAGCAACATATTTCTCAAAGATAAAGTCCAATGGCGATCTTGGCAAGTAACCAAAACATGCCTCAAATGGCGATGTACTTGTGGAAGAATGTTTGCCCAATTGTATGCATGTTGTATGTAGTGTAACTGTTTGTCTCACAACTTGGGATGCTTGCTGCAATAGCCTCTTAGAAGATGAATAACAATTCTATTTACCACCTCTATTTGACCATCTGTTTGCGGATGAAATGATATACTCTTCTTCAACTTTGTATCCATCAAGTCCCATAATTTTGACGAAAAATTCCCAACAAATCGAGAATCTCGATCACTTACAATAGAAGTAGGAAGACCAAAATGGATCCATACATTTTGAAAGAAAATATTAGCGGTCTATTCAACTGTAATAGTTATCTTACATGCCATCAAAATACACATTTTGTTGAACCTATCTACCACAACATACAAATAATAATGACCTTTCCTTGACATAGGAAGGCCTCCTACAAAATCCATTAAGATGCTCACCCAAGGATGAGAAGGAACTGGAAGTGGTGTGCATAAACCAAGCTTCCTATTGCCAGGCTTACTTGTTGCACATAAATAACATCCTCTAATAAAATGAGAGACACTTTCCTTCATGCATGGCCAATAACAATACCTTTGAATATGCGCTATTGTCTTGCCTACACCAAAATTTCCTGCAGTAAATGATGTTTGCGCCTCCCTTATGATATTGTTTCTTTCTCCCTGTGGTAATACATAACTTTCCCAAGTGATAAAAAAAAAATTTATGCACGTGATAATCTAACTCTTCACTTTGGTTTAGGCTTACTCAAGTTCTCATACACATCTTGAAAATCACTATCATTCGCATACTGTTCAATGTAACTTTCATGCATAATAGAATTGTGCTTGAGAATAATAGCTAAATTTACAATAGGCCTAGAGATAATATCAACTACCCTACTGTAGATTCTTTTCTTGTACCTGATAACCAAGTGAAATTGTTGTAGAAAACCCATCCACCTGAAATGTCTTGATTGCTGCAATTTTAACTGTGATTGTAAGTACTGCAATGGCTGATGGTCGGTATGGATAATGGTCTCTTTTCCCATCAAGTAGTGCTTCCATTTCTTTCATTTGTACCAATGCATATAACTCTCTATCATATGTAGGATCTTGGAAGGAGTATGGGTATGAGTTTTTGTAGTGGATTTGGAAGATGGAGATGTTGTTGAGGATGATGATGATGATGATGTTGGAAATACTGAGAGGGGGGGTGAATCAATATTCCTGTCAATTAATATTATTATTAATCTTTCAGAGAATTAGTTAATCTTCAATTATTATCAGTGTTTGTACAATGATAGCAGTAAACAAAAGGAACACAACTGCACACAATTTTTAAGGTGGAAACCCTCTCCAAGACAAAAACCACTTGAATTATTTTCTAATAATTCTTTAATATTCAACTCCAATTGAAAATAAAGCTCCAACTTCCTAGAATCTAGAAAAACATTCTTCGCCAACTCCCACTGGATGGATGCTCCAACCCCCGAGATTCTTCAGTAGTCAATTGAACAGATACCCCAACACCCAATGAGATACAACTCACCCTAGCACCACCCTACCACCCTAAATTTTTCACAGGCTTGAACCTGTTGGTGACTTCATGCACCAGCCTAGCACCACCCTACCACCCTATAGAAGAATAAAAGAAGAATGGACTCTCGTACCAGGGAAAATGGTCCACTTTACAATGATATATAATGGTGTAGAAGAAGAATATACACTAGACCATAACCGAAACTATGACACAACCACCTAATGATGATCCTACACCTCTCAACACTGCCTCTTCAACTCTTGGCAGATAGACACTTGTACAATTTTTACAATGATACATTTACAATGACTTAGTAAAATGACACCTTTATAATGACTATATGCAGTGTTGCCCACTTGAAGACTTCATGTGGTGAACTTCCTGTTGCTGTTCTGCACCTTCATTGATGCTCTTGTCATACTATCCTCTGCTGCACCTTGCTTTGCTTTGCTGCCCTAGAAAGTATTTTCCTTTACAGCCCTTGACAACACATGATCTAGCTTTTTCTTTCCTTCTAGGATCTCGATATTGAATCTAGTGTATCTCTATTATTTTAAATCCCCAATATGTGATTTTCAGTTCTGTAGTATTCCTCTGAGTCTTATTTCCAATGCCATAAGTTTGACCTAATTTGGATTCTTTAAGAGAGAGTTATGCCCTGTTGGGTATGTGTTATATTCTTTCCACGACTAAGCACGCGCAGGGGGGTAAGAGGGGGGGTGATAGCCCCCTTTCGCATTGAGCAGAATGGAAGTCACGGGGCGGCGGCCCCACGTAAAAATCGAAGCCGAGCGCCTCGACGTACACTGGTCCTTAATTTCCGGTGGGTAGTCCATGCGTCCATGGTTTTGCACATGTGGTAAGTGCAGTGGTTTCGACCCCTGGTATTTTGTAGATCACAGTCAGGGAACTACGGTTATGTTCTAATCCAAGGTTAATGGATTGCAGGGTTTATGTATGTGACATGTATATATATGTGTTGTAACACTAAAAGGAATATAATGAAAAATCAAGCTGGTTGTCCCGATTTGGGATCCAGGGGAAAATCTCTGTGTTTATCTGTTTTATGTTTTATGCTCTCGCTATTGTTTATTTTCTGTTATAAGATTCGTGTTGAAAATGCAGCAAGATGATGGAGCTTAGTGAAATGAAGTCGCCTTCACTAAGTGGGCCCGCAGGCAAATTTTGGCGCAAAGTCTATTTTTAGACTATGTCTATTTTTAGACATATGGAGCATGGTCCAGGGGTTGCAGTATGTTATTCTTGGAGTATTGGTCATGTTGGTAAAAATAGATGGACCTGTATTTTTAGACATATAGGTCGAAGTCTATTTTTAAATGCTATCCTAAAAATAGAAAAGTCAAATATTATTTACCCTTAATAATATTTGGACTCTAAACAGGTTTTTCATCTTGGAGCACTTCGGTTCGAGCTACGAATGTGCTCACTGCATACGACGAGGAATTACGCTATTCCCAAGGGTTTGATGGCATCATGCATGGTTGACTTCAGTTAGGACTTCAGTGGCGAAGTTTGGTGGAGGTAATGAGACAGCTAGTGGAGTTGTGTTCTGTTTATTTTAGTTGAACTAGTTGAGATTAGTTTAACTAGCTAATCAATTAGTTATGAGTGGAGTGAATTAAATATTATTTAATTCATTAATTAGTAACTCATTATTCAACTCAAGAACACATCAGTTCACTACAGTGCATGATCAGTTCGGTGGAGACCAGTGAAAGAGGTAGATGAAAGGGTGGAGTTAGCTATCAGTGGCGACATCAGTTGTGCATGAGATTTGCACCACACTTGGAGGAATTTCCCATGATGATTGCGCTGTCAAGCCAAGGAGATTCGAACCTTGGATCTCTCATTAGACCAGCCTTGATTGCGCAATAGAGGCGGGCAATTAGTGGATGAGTTTTGAACCTGTGACTTGTTCAAAACCAAGCTAGTTTGTGTGTAACTTAATGAGATAGTACTGAGTACTTGTGAGGAGTATTGTACTATGTACTGTTACATGTTCTCTCCATTATAATATACAGAATAGCTGAGGGGTTTTCAGCTATAAGCTTTCCCCATACATACTGTGTAATGTGTGTGATGTTTTGATGATCTTTTTATCGCATACCGCTTGTTTTATTTCCGCATGTGTGATGATCTGAGTGGAAGAGATTATGTGTTGCATATGAATTCGAATTGATATGTGATCAGGATAATCTTGGTGGATAAATCTTCATTATTCAGCAAATTTCTACAATTCGTGTGTAGATACTTTTTGTTCAGGGTTAAAACCTACATTTGGTATCAGAGATGTGTTTCGGCTTCAAGGGGACGCCTTTGCTGCTGAGGGTTTTTTGCTCGGGCCTGTGGTAGACTCTATTCAGTGGGAGATCTGCGGGATCAATTCTTGTAGTGAAAGAAGATGGTGAGCGACAGAAAGATAGAGATCGAGAAATTTAATGGTCAGATTTTTGAGTTGTGGAAGCTCAAGATGGAGGATCTGCTGGTGGATAAAGATTAGTGGATCGCGGTAGATCCAGGTACTAAACCAACGGGAATTTCAGATGAAGACTGGAAGAAACTGGATCGGAAGGCTAAGAGCACAATACGGTTGTGTGTCTCAGATTCAGTATTGTTGAATGTATCTGGGGAAGCTACGGCGAAGAATTTGTGGGAAAAACTTGGGAATTTGTACCAATCTAAGTCTCTAGTGAATAAGTTGTTCCTACGGAAAAAGCTGTATAACCTGAGGATGAAGGATGGAGACTCGGTGACAGAGCATCTGAACGCCTTCAATACTGTGGTAAGTCAGCTTTCATCTATTGATATTAAAACCTCAAATGAAGATAAGTGCATCAGTTTGTTGTGTTCTCTACCAGAGTCGTGGGACATTCTGGTTATTGCAATAGGTAGCAATACAACTACCTTGAATTTTGATGACATTGTCTCAGCCTTGCTGTCGGAGGAAATGAGACGGAGAAATATGGAGGGTTAGAATGGAGATGCCTTATCTGTACGAGGAAGGTCCCAGAACAGAAACAAGAATAAGGTTTCAAGTGGGAGATCCAAATCTAGAGGGAGATCTAAATCTCCTGGAAAGTTTGTAAAGGTGTGCTAGAAATGCGGAAAGGAAGGGCACTACAAAAAGGACTGCAGATCTAAATCTCCTAAGAAAGAAAATGGATCTGATGATGCTCCTTCTGCAGAGGCAAAAACCACCTCATATGAGGGTGGGGATGTGTATTTGGCTTCTTCTTCAAATACACATGTAGATCATGAGTCATGGTTGATTGACTCAGGTGCATCCTTTCACTTCACTCCCCATAGGGAGTGGTTCTGCGAGTATGAGAAATATGATGGTGATGTCTTCCTAGGGGATGATAGGAAGGCTAAAATCGTCGGACGTGGAAAGGTCAAGCTGAAGCTACAAGGTGGAAGGATTAGAACACTTCCTGGTGTTCTGCATATTCCTACATTGGCCAGAAATCTGATTTTTGTAAGCAAGATCGATGATGCAGGTGTAAAAACAGTGTTTGAGAAAGATGCCTGCAAGATGGTTCGAGGAGCACTGGTATTAATGAGGGGAGTTCGGACTGGAACTCTGTACAAGCTACAAGGTAGCACTATTATTGATGGGTGTAACAGTTCTATGGTTCCTGAAAGTGGAGCGGAAAGCCTAGCTGTCTCTGGAGAAAAGACCATGCTATGGCATCAAAGACTTGGACATATTGGAGAGAAGGGCCTTCAGATACTGCATAGAGATGGTATGGTAGAAGGTATGTCTAATTGTTCTCTGGATTTCGATTTCTGTGAACATTGTGTATATGGGAAGTAGAATCGGGTGAGTTTTCCTTCTAGTGCTAAGAGGGCAAACAAGATATTAGAACTTGTGCACAGTGATGTGTTTGGGCCTGTGTCAGTTCCATCACTGGGAAAGTCTGTGTACTATGTTTCATTCATAGATGACTTCTCAAGGAATAAATGGATATATTTCTTGAGGAAGAAATCTGAAGTCTTTGACAGATTTAAAGAATTTAAGGCTCTGGTGGAAAACCAGACAGAGAAGAAGATAAAGGCGATGAGGACAGATAATGGTGGGGAGTTCTGCAAGAAGGAATTTGAAGAGTTCTGTAAGAAGTGTGGTATAGCACGGCAGAAGACTACTCCATACACACCTCGGCAAAATGGAGTTGCAGAAAGAATGAATAGAACACTGATGGAAAAGGCAAGAAGCATGCTCAGTGGTACCGGGTTAGGACAAGAATTCTGGGCAGAGGCAGTGGAGATTGCATGCTATCTGGTTAACAGATCACCTTCATCAGTGTTGGAAGATAAGACTCCACATGAGGTATGGACTGGTAAGAAACCATCTCTTTCACATCTAAGGGTATTTGGATGTGATGCATATGTACATGTTCCAAAGGAGAAAAGGACTAAGTTGGATAATAAATCTGAAAGGTGCATCTTTATTGGGTATAAGGATGGTTTAAAGGGTTACAAGCTTTGGAACCCAGAAACAAGGAAGGTTGTGTACAACAGAGATGTGGTGTTTAGAGAAGTGAAAGATGTTGTTAAACATGAAGTCCTACCAAAGGAACCTGAGAAGATAGAGTTTGAGCTAAAGGAGGATGAATCGGACTCTACAACAGAAGAAGACTCAGAAGATGAAGAGCCACAAACTCCAGCTTTGAGAAGATCAGTTCGGGAAAGAAGGCAACCAGAAAGGTATAGTCCATATGCTTTCTGTTCAGGTTTTTCCTTAACTATAACTGATGATGAACCCAGAACTGTCAGGGAGGCAGTAGATTCAGAGGATGGAAAACTCTGGAAGGAGGCCATGGTTTATGAAATGGCATCCTTGCACAAAAACGATGCATGGGATCTGGTGGAGTTGCCGGCTGGAAGGAAGCCCATTGGGAGCAAATGGGTGTTTAAGAAGAAGATGAATGTAGAAGGCAAGGTGGAGAAATATAAAGCTCGGTTGGTAGCGAAAGGTTATTCCCAGGTGCCGGGAATTGATTTTGGTGATATTTTTTCTCCTGTTGCCAAGGTTACTTCTATTAGATTACTTTTATCTGTTGCTGCTGCATTTGATTTTGAGATAGAGCAGATGGATGTGAAGACAACATTTCTTCACGGGGATCTAGAAGAGGAGATCTACATGAAGCAACCTGAAGGCTTTATGGTGAAGGGTAAGAAATAACTAGTATGCAGGTTGAAGAAGTCTCTGTATGGGTTAAAACAATCACCAAGGATGTGGTATCGGAAATTTGATACCTATATACGAGGACTTGGCTTCACCATAAGCAAGGAGGATCACTGTGTTTATTTTAAATTAATTGGTGACCATGTTATTTATTTGGTCTTGTATGTGGATGATATGTTGTTGATTGGAAATGACAAAGAAATTATCCAAGATTTGAAGACCCAACTGTTCTCCAAAATCGACATGAAGGATCTTGGTGCTGCAAACTATATTTTGGGCATGGAAATTAAGAGAGATCGGGCAAAGAGGAAGCTCTGGTTAAACCAGAGGAAGTATGTCGAGACTATATTGCGGAGGTTCAATATGCAGGATAGTAAACCGGTGAATGTTCCTATTCCTGTAGGTGTAAAGCTGTCTGCTGAACAGTGTCCCAAGACACAAGAAGAAGAGAAGTATATGTCCCGTGTTCCATATGCAAGTGCAGTGGGTAGCCTGATGTATGCAATGGTCTGTACTAGACCAGACATTGCACATGCAGTGGGAGTATTGAGCAGGTTTATGTCAAACCCGGGGAAGGAGCATTGGACAGCAGTGAAGCGGGTTTTCAGATATTTACGTGGCACTAGTGATTATGGCTTGTGCTACCAGGGAAGACCAAGATTGGAAAGAATGTTGGACATTCGTGGTTTTGTTGATGCGGACTGGGCTGGAGATCTGGACCAAAGAAGATCTACAAGTGGGTATGTGTTTAGCCTATTTGGAGGTGCAGTCAGTTGGATGAGTAAAAGACAGTCTGTAGTGGCGCTTTCAACTACAGAGGCAGAATACATAGCAGCCACTCATGCAAGCAAGGAAGCAGTTTGGTTGCGGAGATTGTGTTCAAGTATGGGGTTGGTACAGCAAGCTATAAGGATAGACTGTGATAGCCAAAGTGCAATTTTCTTGGCTAAGAACCCTGCTTATCATTCAAAAACAAAGCACATTGATGTTCAATATCACTTTGTTAGAGATATGGTTGAGGCTAAAAGGGTGTTGCTGGTAAAGGTGGACACTTTGAAGAATGTTGCGGATGCATTAACAAAGTCTGTGAGCACTCAGAAGTTCTCTTGGTGTAGAGAAACAATGGGTGTTGAAGAATTGGGCCAATGACTAAGCCCTCTTGTGGCCCCCTGTGGAAAGAAAACAACAAGTGGGAGAATGTTGGGTATGTGTTATATTCTTTCCACGACTAAGCACGCGCGGGGAGGTAAGAGGGGGGGCGATATCGACACTCTTTCGCGTGATCGACACTAAGCTGTCGTATCAACACTCTTTCGCGTGATGTCTTTCCCTCACAATGGAAATATTGTGACTGTAGATCAGCTTTCGTTCCCTAGTCTTGATTCGACTACCAATGATCCGACATCCCTAAATGTTCCTCATATGCAAGCGCTATCTACCCCTCCATGGGTTAATTATGTAGCAACTAGTCCCATGTTTTTAGTTACCAATGTAAGCAAGCCTCTTACTGTTTTCTCGACTTTCTATGACTTGCATCCGGTAATTGACATGGAAAACTCTATGGGATTATTTGAACACGATGTTTTTATCCCTTTTGAGTCCCTTGACATGTCTTCCTTTCATAGAACTGTTCTTCCATCTGATGAAGACCTCTTGGAAGCCATGATCGAGGTGTGTCCATTGACATGTCTTTCTTCCAGTTGGAAGCCATGATCAACAATCCAAGGATAGTTCCTTTTCCTGTGTCAACCTCGCTAAAAAATGAATCAGTGAGTCCAAGGATAGTTCCTTTTACTATGTCAACCTCGTTAAAAAATGAATCAGTGGGCCATGAGGACAGTTCTTTTCCTGTGTCAACCTCATTAAAAAATGAATCAGTAGGTAGATTGTATAGAGTAGATTGATAGATTAGAAATAAGTAGTTTATGAGGATGGTTCCTGTTACTGAGTCAACCTCGTTAAAAAATGAATCAGGTATGAGGATAGTTCTTTTCCTGTGTCAAACTCATTAAAAAATGAATCATTTGGTTATGAGGATGGTTCCTGTTACTGAGTCAACCTCATTAAAAAATGAATCAGGTATGAGGCCAGTTCTTTTCCTGTGTCAACCTCATTAAAAAATGAATCAATTGGTCAGAGGATAGTTCCTTCTACTGAATCAACCTCGTTAAAAAATGAATCAGGTATGAGGACAATTATTTTCCTGTGTCAACCTCATTAAAAAATGAATCGATGGAGGTTATATGGTGTTGTGAAGGTAGAAGCAGGGGATAGTTTCATGCTATTTCTTGTCAACCTCGTTAAAATGAAACATTTGGTGAGAAGGTTCACTTTTCTGTGTGTCAGCTCATTACAAAAATAAAGCACATTCCATGAGCATAGTTCTTTCATATGTCAAGCTCGTTAAAAAATGAAACAAATCCTCCCCTAATTGAGTCGAGTCTTTGACTAGATCTCGTAAATGTTAAGTCGTATACTTAGGTTAGTTATTTAATTTTTTGCATAATTTTCTTACAGTTTTAGGTTGGGTCTTTCATATGATCTTGTAAATGAACCTTCATTCCATCCAGCTATTAGTAACTAGTAGTCTACTTAGTTGAATGAAATAAATCTTGGGGTGCATGCGCTCTAGCAAGTTACGCTTGGGGGGCATTGAAACTTATCTCAAGCAAAGTTTTCCTACGTTTCAAGCTTGTGTAAAAATGAAACCACTATGAAGTATAGTTTTTCTCTGTTTCAAGCTTTTGTAAAAATGAAACCTATCTTGAGTCGATTTCGGTTATTATTTTCAAGACTCGTTAAACTCATGAAAATCCCGAGATTATTTTTCTATCTTTCATTCTCGTAAAACACATGAAAATTCCGAGTTCTTTCCGTCTTTTCCTGATCATAGATTAAAACATAGAAATTATTTTTATTTTTCATTTTATCCTTTTTTTCGAACTACCGTTAAAACTTAGAAAAGTGAAAACCAATTCCACATTTGTGTCACTGATCCTAGGACGTGTCAAACTTGGGAAAAGTGAAATTTTGGTTCTCTTTAAGCCCTTTTTCGAGACTCTCCAAACACAGAAAGATTTGATAGCAGCTATTCGAACTCGTTAAAGTAAATGAATGATCGTCCCTTCGGTATAAGTTTACCCCTTTTACGGACTGAAATGGACTATTTACAAAAAAGGTATACGTTGACTAATTACAGTCAATAGAGTTCTCTCCCGCATTATTTTATCCTTTTTCGGGCTCGAGAGACTAAATTTACGAAAAAGTACACCCATGGAGTTTTCTTAATTTTTTTCTTCTGACTCCCTAAAATTGAAAAACACCGAGTTTCTCCTATACTGGACTCGTTAAAATTTAACAGTAAAGGACCTGTTCAATTTTAAACAAGAACGAACCACTCCTTCTTAGGGTTCGAATCTTAAACTAAGTTGGACTCATTCGAAGGATGAGCTTATAAACAAGAAAATGTTATCCTCCTCAAGCTTGTCAAAAATAAAGAGGTACTTGCCAGAAATGGTGGGGGAAAAGAGAGAAAAATGGACTTGTTTGTTGTATTTTGATTTTTCGAAAATCTAGTTAACCACTCTTGAACATGACACTTTCAATCACCTGGGTTGGGAAATCCTTTGCCTAACAGTTAATCAAACCTCATTTGAAAGTCTTCATCCGGTTCCTGGGTATTAGCTTTGGGTCAACTGTCACCAAGCCATCTGCAGTGTCGTTATGTGTTCAAGAGGACAGTTCAAATAAACCATTCATCTGCAAAATATCTGTCATCCATTTTTTACCATCCCTGAGTCAGTCCTTGCCAATATGTTTTCAAAACTTGATCTATGATTTCATGTTGTGGGCTTGCCTACAACGGATCACTTTCTATCGACGACAACTCATTATCTAGGAAGTTGATCTAGAAATCGTCAGTACCTTGAAATCTGCATGCCTCAATGGCAGGTTTCTCGCTTTCGACGACAGGTTGCATCATTGACCTTCGATCGAATGATTCCGTGACATGTTCGACTTCAGCTCATTCATTCACATTTCATGGATTTTACTGGGTACTTTGAGAGCCATTGACATTACTGGTGGTTACTCTCACACTTGTTAATAGTTTACATCATTGACTGGTAATCAAGTGGTTTCTACCATGTTCAACTTCGACACATTCATTCACATGGATAGAATCGTACTAGTTCAAGATGCGGAAATCAAGACCCTGGATCTAGTTTCTACCATCCAGGCTGCGAGGAATTTTGTTATCTTACAGTAGACTATTTACAAACAGATGGCTGCGTCCATACTGTGTCTACACATGTCTATACTGTGATGTACTCAAAATCATTCCTGTATCAGAACAGTTTGAATTAGTTAGTTTTGATCTGAGTATGGGAATGCCTACCTCAGCGATGATATATATATATTTTGCATTGAATGTTTTTACAGGTTCCGACTGGGGTGTCCACAGGATGATCCTTGAAATGATAAAGTACTGCACTCTTCATATATGACAGACTTCAGCATCATCTATTCCAGACTTTGCACTTTAGGGGGCAATCTGTTACACAAAAAATTGTCACCTTGACATTCTGCTAACTGTATGAGCTCATTATCACTCATACTTCCTCCTTTGCAAGTCTAACACATCAGTTCCTCATGTCAAGCCTTGAAAATCAGAGAAATGTTCCTGAAAAATCTCCTAAACTTTGGTGTCGCACTTTCTCTCTATCTTGCCTGCGGTCTCGCACCTAATGTTCAGCTCTCTTGCGTACTTGAACGCACTTTATCTGTGTTAAAGGTGTGGACCCCTGTAAGATTAAAAAGGCGCAAGTAAAATCCAAAAAGCTCAATTAAAGTAAAATCTAGAAGCTTTTAGAAGGATTTTGCAGTGGCAGAACCACTCTTGTGAGGTGCATGAATCCCTTACCTTATGGAGCTAACCCCTTGATGTGAGGAGCTTATCCCTTTGAAGGAGGATTCTATCCCTTCATACTTGGAACATAAAACCTCCTCTTTTCCACTATAAAAAAAGGCATTGGGTAGCCTCAAAGGGTGAATTTTTTGGAGATTGAGAATTGAGTTGAAGCTTTAGAATATTTGAAGTTAAGTGTTGTTGAGATTCAGACTCAGTTGATTAAGACTTTTGTGAGGAAAGATCACATACCTCTATTCGCCTTGATTGAGGAGTGCAGGGCTTATCAAAGTAAAGGAGATTCCTACTTCGGACCCCGGAAAGTCCTGTGCAACATCAAGGCTCAGGTTGTAAGGATTTTTTTCTTTTGAAATTAATACAAATATACTCATTTTTCTCAATAAGCTTTCAATCAATGGTTTATTTCATAGATTCCTTGATCACTATGATAAGCATGGTTTATGATGATTTCTATACGGGTGCTATGTAATACTTTTCTTGTTTGTGACTGCTGGGGTTTACGAGGAAAACTCCTTCAAGCGTGTGAGGGACAACAACGACTTCAAACAAGCACTGGACAAATGGTAAGTCCTTAACACCTCTATAGAGCTTTTCGTAGATCGTATATGCTTAGAGAAAGATTAGTCTATTTGGTTTTTTGTTGCTAGATACTTTTAGTACTAGGGAGATCGGTCTTGTCCGCAAGACGGATTAATCCTCCAACAGTGGGATGGATTTTAGGAGCTTAAAAATTATTAATTATTGAATTTTCAATCACCCATGCCACAACCCCATGGGGTTTTAGCCCACTAATTGGGGTTACAAACTTCAAACATGAATATCTCTCAAACCGTGAAGAATTACATGACATGCCATATATCAACGGAAACATCTCGAAAATTAGAAACCATCAAAAATATTCTTAACCTAGAATATTGTAATTTGGTAGGTCAAAATCACCATGAAAGATCAAGGTAGCCCCTGGTGCTGCTTGGGTTGACATCAATGACAACCACTGATCAACAGATGATGGTGGAGAAGGAGATGGTTTTCCACCACTGGCTTTTGAGCTCCTCTCTTCCTCCTTTTTTACTTTTTGAAGATTCTTCTCTATGAGGGTGTTTTGAACCTTCTCCAGTTTCCTTTGCCATAAAAGCTTCATACATAAGTTTCACCATGCTTTGAATTTCTTTGAACTCCTTCTTGACATCCTCTTCTTTAGAATTTTCATGAGCTCCTTCATGGCCTGACATTTTGGCTATAGGTTCAAGTTCTATCTCTGCAGCTTGTATCTCTACAACCACTTCAGTCTCTTGTGAAACTAATTCCTCTTGTGCTTCAAATGTTGCCTTGAGTAGCCCTTGTTACACCATTTTTTGGTCATCTAACCTATTATTATTAGATGAACCCAAGTACACCATGTAAGACCAATTTTACCCTAAGTAAAATTGCTTTCACCATGTGAAATAACTTGTTTGTTTACATTTCCCGGCCATATTTAACCCAAAACAAGGAAATTAATTAAATAAATCCTTATTTATTTAATTATTTCCTAAGAATAAGTTATTTAAAACAGTATTTAAATAATATTCTTAGTTAAATTTGACTAAATCATCCATAAATAGTTAAATAAACCATTATTTATTTAATTATATTCCCATCATTTCCCTAAAATGATAAATAAACCATTTATTTATTTATTATTTATAAATAAAGGAATTGACCCAAGTCAAAATTCCTTTTCCCTCCAACAAATATAATAAAATATTCCTAAAGGGTGGTTCTAGAATTCGATTAATAATATTTTATTCATGCACCGAGTTCTAGACCGCCCTAATATTTTGTTATAAATAGAAGGGTTTTCCCCATTCATTAGTCACCTCCATTGCATTAGATCACTCTGGATCTATACTAGGTCACATTTTCCATTTTTTCCTTGTGAGCTCCCATTGAGTTCTATGTTTGTTTGGGTTTTCTACAACAACAAGAGAGAGGAATTTTAGATCTGAAACGTTGAGGACTTTCAAGAACCCATCCCATTGAGGAGAATCGGAAAACACCTTTCTTGTTTTCCTCTCAGGTGCCCCCTTTTTAATATAATATAAAAAATTCTTTCAAATACATTGTTCTTGTCTTGTCTATTGGATGCATGGAGCCACATTTTACTTTATCTGCTTAATGTCTTTTATGCTTAGATTTGGATTTGTGCAACATTATTTGGATCACCTAATTGCAGATTTAAAGATATTTGGCAGCCATAATCAATGTTAGGGTTATTTTTTATGCGTAGCTAAGTGGTCTTTTACGACGAAAGATTCATACTAACAGTCCTTTGGGTGAGGATGATGCTTTCTCAGCCTTCTTCCTTATTGTCCTAACTTCTGGACTAGCTATCAGTAGCTTCCCTTCTCCTCTCTGCAATCTCAATCTTGTAAGCATCAGTAAATTTGCACTATTAAAACTCTTCAAGTAAAATAAGCAAGAAACATTTTCCTCTAATACCAACTTGATCTAAAAATTAATGCTAGTTAATGTTGTGCTAATTTCATATCAGATATAAACTTTTATTTGCATTGTTTTACTTATCCTTCATGAGTTTGTTTATGAGCATGTGATTGGCAAACATTGTACTTAGTGAAATTATGAGTTTTTCATAAGCTTAAAAAGCATAATTTTAAATGACAGAACATAAGCAATATTAAACACAACAAACACATATAACAGAGCTTAACACAGAGAATTTTGATAAAGGATTTCACCCCTCCTGGGCTACATCTCCTTGGTCCAACTTCATAGTGTTATTTTTGTATTAGCTTAAAGTGTGCTCAAATTGTTATTACAAGCTTCAGAACCTCTTGGAACCTATTCAAATGAGTTTAAAACATCATAATCTCCCAAAAATGACTATTTGTTTGCTAAATTTGGACTCTGGATGCTATGGAAATGACCCCAACACCTAGTGGCCCTGGCCTTCAAAAATCTTCAAATGAACTAAAACACCTGTAGATGACCTTTTCTACCTCTACAAGCTACTTCATTGAGTTATAATCATGCCAATTAGCCTAGAATGACTCTTTATGAGCTCAGATTGGTCGAAAATTGAGTAATTTATGACCAAAACCAACTTTGCCCCAATTTCTCCTCCAAAACTGGAGAAACTGCTAGTTAAAATTCCAAATTTAGAAATCCCGCCAAGTTTGGCGTTGCCTTCGAAATCTCCGCCAGTTTCAATGTCGGGTTAATTAACAATAATACAAGATTAGCAGGTGGATAATATGGTTTAACGTTAATCTGTGCTTTATGTGCTAATGACGTCTTAACATCATTAAACCACAATTAAACATTGATTAAGCACGTTTTATTTCCCGCCGGTTTTGTTTTGCTTGGCAACTGGTCTTTGGAGTCGTGGCCACATGGGAAGGGGGTTGGCCCGCAAGGCTGTCCCCCTCCAACCCCCAACGGTCAGGCGATTACAATTCAAATAGATGCGGAGAATGTAATGGGTAAGAACTACCATGGAGCGGAGATGGTATCGTGCACAGTTTGCAGGCGGGAGGTCAGGGGTTCGAGCCCCGAATCCACCATATAATTTTACACGGCACCATAATAGTAACTCCTCCACCATAGTTGTTGACGTTGCCAAGTTTGACTCTGCTTCAAGTTTAGGTAGCGACTCCTCCAAACATGGTAAAGACCGCCGAAATGTGGGTTTCAACTTTAGGGTATATATATATATATATATATATATATATATATATATATGTTAATATGCCTCTTGTAACCTAATGTCAAAAATTACCATAACCAATAATTTGACCCCCATAGGTTAGGAGGTGGCCCACCAGAGAGGACACATGGCGCCCTCTAATTGGGTTTCACTCCAACCCAAAAAAAAAATTCAAATTCCAACTTAGGAAGAATTGGAGGTCATTGGGCAATTTCTCTCTTCACTTAACCCATCTGGTGAATCTGAAGACGACACTTGTCACAGTGTCACTGGCTGCAATCAGGAGAATATTCCTGCATTGCTGATTGTACCTGCCACATCAACATTGTACTTGTTCTGCTCATTTTTTGCCTGTTTTGGAAAATGAACATCAGACGATAAATCAGTCATACAAACTCAGATTTTGATGAAACGAGTTGCCCGGGAATCCTGGCGACGAACTCTATTCGGTCGTTCAAATTTGAAGCAATTTAGAGCACTTTCAATTTTTAGCTAAAACTTGAGCTTTAGATCATGAAATCCCAATATCAATTTCCAGATTTGTCAACTTAAGATAAGTGAACCTTATGCCTTATGTTCCATTCAATGATATATGAATGCTTATGGTGCATTTTAAATTCCCTTTGGATATTATGCTCATGTTTGATATGTTGGCTCAATGCCTACATTAGTGTTGAAGAATGTTGATTCCTGTGTAAATGTATGGATGCTTACTGCTTTATTATGCGCTAGTTAACAATGGCTTGATGATGTAGGGAAATCCTGAGTTCTTGCATGGTTTTGGAATGCTATGATTCCCTGTTTTATTCTAAGCATAAATTCTAGTTTAACGACATGTATGCATATGAGAAACTATTGCTTCCTGTGTATGGAATATTTCCTAAGTTGTCTGAGTGTCAGGAGATGGGTAGACCTTCGTAATATTTCTTGTCATTTTTCATTGTTGAAGGAATGTTCCATTCCCATGTTTATTATGAGCTCAAATTTAATCTAATTATCTGAGCGTGAAGGATGGGAAAGTCATTTTTGTTAGAATGCTCTTTGCGTTTTAATGATTTGCATAACTGACCTGTATATTTGGTTGGTTTTTGTTTATAAGTTCAATAAGGACAATGTTACTTATATGAGCAATATATATAGAAATATTTGTTGAATGGACTGGGTTGAGCCCTGTGAAAATATCGGGAGAGATATCACAACTTGTTCATATACATATATATGTGTGTGTAAATAATTATATACTTGTTGGTTGGGTCAAGTTCTCGCAAGCTCAGAAGAGATAGTGTAATGTTATATAATTATATGAGCATATGTGTACAATGGTCTAATAGCTAGGGACAAGTTTAGGGAAATCTCAGGAGGAGTGTCCTGAGAGGCCCACATAGATCCTTGTATGTTTAAGGAATATGCGTCAGAGGCTTGGGAGAAGGACCTTATATGTACATTAATAATTAATAAGTGCGGGGTTACAAATCCTCAAGTCCAGAGCACATGAATTTAGTGAAATGACGTTAACCCTCTTCGACCTTGTGACCAAGCCTAATGAACAAGCACTTAATCAACGAGAGACCCAGTCCATTGATGGAAAGTGTTTATATCCATCAGATGACCCTAAAAATTCGTCCCTGGAAGTCTCAAGGGGAGCACCAAGGGAAACTTCGAGCATAAAACCCTCAGGATGATGTGGAAAAATGGGTCGGTTGAATGCCCAACACAAAATGACAAAGGAATACCCCCAGTAAATTGATATGGGAAACCTCTATAGTGGGATCCAAAGTTACGTGGCACACGATGTGCAGGATGTGACAAGGGATGACATTGCCCCAACATTTAAGACCGATGATGTCACCCTGGACCTCAGACCCTAGATATTTTAGACGAAGCACATATTTAAACGCTTGGGATTTAAGCCCCAGGGTGATTTGACATGTGGGGCCCATTCAGTGGGTATAAGTGTTGGGTGGCGTGAATTTGTTCATTTGCAAGCCAGCGGGAGGCTAAGTCTTATTGCGATGTGTGCATTGCCACATAGCCTAGAAGGTTGCCCCTCGATAGTTTTAGCGGGGAAAAACATTGAAACAAGATAGGATTTTATTCAGTGGGGTGACGTGGAAAATTAGGGCCGCACCCCACACCTTGTCCAATTTACATGTATAATATAGGTTGGTTCGTGTGGACCATAGAAATGGGATTAATTCCTGACCTGGTATGAGCGGGTCGACAGTTGCCATGTGATGTGACATGGGTCATGACTTGAACAGCCATGTGGGTGCCACGTGGTAGGTTAGATGAGTAGCAATCTTTGATAGGCCAATCTTTGAATGGCCATATCTTTAGAACTGAGAGTCAGATTGGAGAAAAATTTAAATCGTCAAAAAGGTATTGATGAGATCAAACAACAATGTCATTAGTTATAAATTTTGAGAGAGTTGAAAAGGTCAGAAAATTTAAGTCCCATTTCCATAATGGGAATTTGGAGGTCGGGTCATCAGAGTAACTGCCTCCTTCTACCATTGGTAGGGGCTAGGAATAGTAGGGGGTACGTTGCACCCATTGTATTTAGACTCTCCATTATCGGACATTAGGTTGTACATGTAGTCCATTGTATAATAAAATGAGGTGAAGAAGCAATTGCAACAATTTTTGGAGTAGGTTGTTGTTGGACCAACTACCTCAACATGTGGGTCACCCATTGCAATTGTGTCAAAGAAGGATAGGACTTGATGAATACAAATTGATTATAGGGAACTAAAAAAGTTATGCTCAAGAACTGGTACCCCCTAGAAAGGATATATGTTATGTTGGAATAGTTTTAGCAAGAAAAATACTCACCAAGTTTGACTTACAACCAAGTTATCATTAGGTTGGAGTCAAAGAAGAAGATACCTGGAAAATCATCTTCAAAATGAGGCAATGTTTGTACGAGTGGTTAGTCATTCCATTTGTTTTATGTAATGAGCCAGCTACATTCATGAGATTAATGAATGATACATTGTTCTTGTTGAGGCTCCTAGAGGCAACCTCTGGGTTGAAGGGGGTTAGTGCCTAGGACATCTTAGAGTGTTTGAAGGATTTATTGTTAACATCTAGAATTGAAACATTTTATGAATCAAAATTGGTTCAGATATCTCTTCCAAAGGTAGATTCAATCATAAGCATACATTGACTATTCTCTTAAAGGATTTAACATTCATACATGGTGGCCTAGTAGCAAAAAAATATAGTTAAAGATGGTCGTTATAGTAAGGGTTAAAGAAGAACATAAGGAAAAGAAATTTAACACGGAGGGTTGGTTTCAAAATCATGTGCATCAAACTTTAGTAGAAACCAATGATATAGATAATGTAAATGAAAATACATATGGCATGAAGCGCATATTAAGGACATTAGACCTCATTCATCGCAATCATATTTCATTTAAATTTGACATAGATGAATCCCTCTGAGATTAAATCCAGCAGCTACAATTATGCACCTTCTGAAAGGAAAGAAACACATAAGGAAATAAACAAATGAAACATCACACAATACACATTTCATGCATTTGGAATCACCATAGCTTCTTTATTAATCCGCAAAAGAGCATACATCTGTAGTCCTTCAGACACTTGCAAAATTCATAGTTTAGAGTTGCCTCTGGAATACAAAATTCGTAACCCTTTATATGAATCTTTTAACCATTTTTATAGGGTCTCATAGATGGGTACCCTACCACAAAATATTCATTCTTGATCTTCTCATCACTACCCACTAACTAAATTGTTCGAGTGTGCTAATAGGACAATTGTCCTAATTATTATATAACATCTTTGATTACATTCTTGAAACATAATATTTACAAAAACATGAAAATAACATAAAGTTTCATGATTGGCACAACCAAAATATCTTCATTACTTGTGAATCAATTCGGGTAGGAGGGATCCTGGCTCTATCACTCAGACTAGCGGTGGATTAATAAATTGTTCACACTTTTGCCATAATGTTGGGTTTGGTAGAGGAGAGCGATTTTTTTTTTGATAAGCTATCCTCAGACTGGTGAGATTCGTATAATTTGACTTGGAAACAAACAAATTCTTTACCATCCATAGTAGCTAGAAGTCCCTCTGCAGATAGTTGACTATAGTATTCCCTTTGAGGGTGGAGGTCTTCTCATTAGAAGAGTTTTCCTTGCTTTTAACTTCCACCATCATTTGTTTATATTGCTCCAATGGGAGCAGTCCCCTTAGAATTTCCCAATAGCTGGGAAATCTAGCTCTAATCCTTCGATCAAAACCTAAATCAAATGCAACTACAAATTTCAATATATTACCTAGACATTCCTCGGCTTTAGCCCTGGATATTTCATTCTGAATCAACTTGGAAATTTCAACAATTTTCCCAGTTTTGTCCATGATATTCATGGTTCTCATTTCATTATTTGGCATTTAGTTGAGGTACTTGATGAAATTTTTGTTGTCTCAACATTTTTACCATCTTCCTCCTTGGTTGATAGGACAAATAATTCAAAGTCCTTAATAGATTTTTTTTGCTATGCCACTAAGGTCATATTTTCCCAGATTCTTTTTACTTCAGAAATTGTCTCATCCCAAATTGATTTCTTGGCCTGGAGAGACACATTACCTTTCAACTTGATTTTCAGTTCAATGTGTAGAAATTTGCTGAATAATGATTAATTATTCACCGAGACTATCCTGATCACATACAATTCGAATTTATATGCAACACATAATCTCTTCCACTCAGATCATCAAACATGCGGAAATAAAATCAAGCGATAACACATCAAATCATCATACACATTAACACGGTATGTATGGGGAAAGCTTATAGCTGAAAACCCCGCAGCTATTGTGTATATTATAATGGAGAAATCAAGTAACAAACTCAGTACAATACTCCTCACAAGTACTCAGTACTTTCTCATACAGTTACTCACAATCTAGCTCGGTTTTGAACAGGTTACTGGTTCAAAACTCACCGCCAATTGCCTTGCCTCTATTGCATGTTTCAATGCTATGGGATGGCCTCTTTATATAGATAAACCACCAGCATGAACTGCGCAATCCTCATGGGCTTACTCCACCTATCTGTGTGTTGCAAATAGCAACAGTATAGTCACAACTGATAGCTAACTCCACCCTTTCATCTACCTCTTTCACTGGTCTCCACTGAACTGATCATACACTGTAGTGAACTGATATGTTCTTGAGTTGAATAATGAGTTACTAATTAATGAATTAAATAATATTTAATTCACTCCACTCATAACTAATTGATTAGCTAGTTAAACTAATCTCAATCAGTTCAACTAAAATAAACAGAACACAACTCCACTAGCTGTCTCATTAACTCCTCCAAACTTCTGCCACTGAAGTCCAACTGAAGTCAACCATGCATGATGCCATCAAACCCTTGGGAACCACGTGATTCCTCTGTCAGATGCATGAGCCACTTCCAAGGCTCGAACTGAAGTGCTCCAAGAGAGTAAACTGAATTTTATAGTCTAAATATTATTAAGGGTAAATAATATTTGACTTCCCTATTTTAAGGAGAGGCAGTCTAAAAATAGACTTCGACCTATAGGTCCAAAAAATAGAGTCCCATATATTTTTACCAACATGACACATACTCCAAGAATCTCATACTGCAATCCCCGAACCATGCTCCATATGTCTAAAAATAGACATAGTCTAAAAATAGATTTTGCGCCAAAATTTGCCTGCGGGCCCACTTGGTGAAGGCGACTTCATTTCACTAAGCTCCATCATCTTGCTGCATTTTCAACACAATGATCTCCTGGTTTGCAGTCTGCAAGTTTTTGCTAATTTGCTCGACATTTCCTATAGTTTTCTCTAGTTGCTTCTCCTTTTGTGTGAGAGCATGCTTAGTATTCTTCAGATCAACCTACACTTTTTTAATTTCACCCTCTGAGATTTGTAACTTGGTGAGGGTCTTGTTCAATTGTTTAGATGGATTTTGTGGGTCTTATAGCATGATCACAACACAAATATGTGAATTGATTCTCTATTGGAGCTCTGCCACTTATGAATTGAATCCCTGTTGGAGCTATGCCACCTGTTGCTTAAGGGATACCACCTCAATGTTTCTATCTATAAGTTCCTTGGTCAGGATTTCCTTTTCGCCCTCCACTTGAGCCAGCTCCTTGGATTGTACATGTTCACTAGCAGGCATTTTTAGCTTTTGCCTTAGGTCCTGCATCTCAATTTGATAACTTTTGATGAGGGTCTCCACCAAGGTTTTATCCTTCGAGTTCACCCCCCATTTAACAATAAACTCTCTAAAGTTTTCATTTTGTAGATGGAGAGCTCTAGATTCGGCCCTTTCTTGCTTCAGCATGTTTGCAGCTTTTTCCAACAACTTCTAAACTTTGTTGATTGTCAAAGCATTTATGCTCAGCTCACTATAGAGAATTTCTCCAACCTGTATGTGAAAAATTATTTTGTCCAAAGGAGAGACACTATCCGTGTCCAATGACACATCCACAATTCTAAATTGTGGTCCTTATAGGAGGGACTGTGCTGAGGGGTGGTGCAATGAGAGCTTCATATGGTTTCTTTCTAGGTCCATAGAAGTTAGGAGTCTAGTTTGATAAGCGATCAAATGTGATACCAACTGTTGCTAAATTTCACCCCTAATTCTTTTATTGTTTTCCTTTGTCAGTTTCCCTGCTACCCAACTAGGACCTGTTATTGTTGAGCTTCCTAAAGAACCCAAAATAGCTACCTCTGTAGAAGTAGATGTGGTAGCTTGAGGATGGTTTTCTAGGGTTAATTGGAATTCAGGCTTGTTCAAGTTTGTCTCAGTCAATCTGGTCTCAATCTCTTCTTCGGCTGGCTCTTGGATTTTGGCCTCTTTGTTGGAGGGTGCTTCTTCCATTACCGTGTCTCTAGCCTCATCCATGCTTCTCTTATGAGCCTTATCCTTTGAAGTTGGTGTTTCGATCTCCATCTCTGTATTGATTGACGAGGAATCTAAATTAGCTTTCCATTCAAGTTCATGCCTAGACTCATGTTCATAATTTGAAGCATTAATATCCTTACTCCTTTTTGATATGACACCATGGGGATCATAGTGCCATACTTCTCCCATTTCGAATTTTAGCTCTTTCAGTAGGTCTTCAACTCGTTGAGAGGCTTGTATAGTGTTAACAATGAAGGGGCATATTGGTTTACCCAATTTGAACATGTAGCCATTCTTTGCAAGAACAAAGTGGGTATGATCAACATGCAAGATTTTCCTAATGAATTATAGGGCAAAAATTCTCATAGGCATGAGAAAAGGCAAACGAAAGGGGGAAACTCTGACTCATAGACCCTAATTTCAGTGTATTTTTTAAACAAGAACTAGTCTCCCACCATGGTATCCTTACTGAGTTGGAGGAATTATTTATTTATTTATTTATTTTTTTAATGTTGGGGCAGAATCCAAGGAGGGGTATGGTATTTATGATTTTATAAGCAATGGAGATGTAAGTAGAAATGAATTGAGAATAACCTTCATTGTCCATTTTTTTCCTTCGTTGTCCCAATCAAACACATATTTTCTTTGTTTGCGGAAATATATAATACTAAGGCCCAAATATTCAAACTCCTCCACATGGGTTGTAGAAATTATGTTGTCGATTTGCAACTGCTCATGAAGTTTTAACCAAAATCACAAGACACAAACCTACTCTACTATTTTGTGGACATTATTTCACAATTTAGAACAAAATTGTTAGACATGCCTAAAGAACTAATTAGGGGAATTTTGAGGTATAAAATGGGCCTCCTAAGGAAATAATAAAATAATAGTGGAAATAATAAAATAATATTTGATTACATCATCAAATTTTAGAGGGAAAAAGGAAAAAAAACTAATTTTTCAACTCGTACTTTCAACTTATCTCCCAAATTTTTTACTCAAATTTTGAGTGGGAGTACTCGTTGGATGAAAAATTTAATTCCTTATCGAAGGAGTACCCATGTTGCATACTTTCGATGGACCCTACTACACAAAAAATGAGAAATACATGAAAAACGTGATTAATTTTTCAACTCGTACTTTCAACTTATTTCCCAAAATTTTCACTCAAATTTCGAGTGGGAGTACTCGTTGGATGAAAAATTTAATTCCTTATCGAAGGAGTACCCATATTGCATACTTTAGATGGACCCTTCTACACGAAAAATGATAAATATATGAAAAACTTGATTGCAATCACGTTTTTCATGTATTTCTCATTTTTCGTGTAGTAGGGTCCATCGAAAGTATGCAACATGGGTACTCCTTGGATGAGGAATTAAATTTTTCATCCAATGAGTACTCCCACTCGAAATTTGAGTAAAAACTTTAGGAGATAAGTTGAAGATACGAGTTGAAAAAATAGTTTTATTATTTTAATAATTTTACCCTTTTACTTAAAAAATGGTGAATCATCACCCATGGTTGACATCATCATCTTGAATCCTATTGGTTCTTATAAAGTTTATTTTGGTTGTACATTTTTCTTAAGAGGCCCATTTTAGACCTCAAAATTCCCCTGATATGATAACACACATGCAACACATATTTTTATCTAGGGAAAGCAATATGCTAAAAAACCCAACGCCTCTTGCATTAATCAGATGAAATAGAGATGTAATACAATTGTTTTGCTCATCTGAGTTCATATCTCCTTGTGTTTTTCCTTGAGGAATTAGGCCCCTATTATTTAGGAAATTCCTCCAATTTATTTCCAATTCCTTTAGGCAGATCATCTAACTGCATGCAACACCTGTACACTCAAAACTAGGCTACAACTGATGTTACAATCTCTTGGAATTTCCATCTCAATTGGGTAACTCGAATTCTCTACATGCACTAGATATTTTGGGTTGATTGATCAATTAACTGGATGGTCATTGAGTTTGACTGAAGTCCCATTTCACAACTTGACCCTCCACTAGTTCTTCCAACAATTGGAACTAGTTTAAATGAAAACAACCTTAGATAATTGACCTCGATTTCTACAAATTAGCAATCACACGTGCTTAACTAAACTCTAACTCCTCCAACTCGAATTTACTGAGTAAACTGGGTGACAAAAGCCATGTCACTGAAGGTAACATCATCTAAGCTGTTTGTTGATGTGGAAATTCGAATTTTCTCAATTTAATCAAGGAAAAACTAAATTGAGATTTTCTTGCTGCATTTTTCAACATGGGTATACACGAAAAGGTAGAACATAATAGAGTAGTATCTGAAATAAGCAGTAATAGGAAAATTGTGTAAATGGAATTTTATAGACTCAACAAGATATGAGGGTATGTCAAAAACGAGGTATGGTTACATCATTGCACGCAAAAACCCTATGGCATCTTTAATAATGTTGGCAGTTTCATATTCCTCGAAAATTAGGACAATAACAGTCAAGATGGGTTGCAAAGCTTCAAAAAACATGGATATAAGAAACGAACTTGCAATAGGTAGGTTTTGATGACTAGGGGCCAATCATCTAAAGGAATGTTTGTTGATCTTCGGTTGGGAGGCCGTTATAGCTATAAAACATGGTGTCTCTGTGAATTTCTTAGGATTGGGGGATTTTGGGTAAATGAAAGCATTTTGAATTAATTATGGAGTTATTTCCAAGAATTTTCACCCCAAAAGAGGATTCAAAACAATTATTATAATCCATGTATGATGTAGCCATCCAGGGCACAAATTCTAGAAAGTCGTAGACAAAGGGTGTGATTTGATAGTATAACCATGACTCTATGAACCTAAAGGGGTCCTTCCCCTAGAGTTATCGGTCATACACTTCGAAACAGAGGTGTGATAGGTGGTATGATCAGGGAGGGTCATGAATCTCATCTTCCTTATCCATGAGGGGATCAATATTTTTAGAGGGTTTCACCTCTCAATATTTGGGAGTTTTGGGCGCAAATTTCTTCATGTTAAGCATAAGGAGAAAAACAAAAAGCCAAGGATTGTGGGTTACCTGATGACTGAGTGTAATTGGATGAGACGACGTTGGGGATGACTCTGTGTTGGTTGACAGTCAAATGATGTGGTATACAGGTAGAGTGACAAGAGAGCTCGACTGTAGAAAAAAATTTAAATTCAAATGGCCGGCAGGTCATGGTTTTATAGGTGGAGGAAATGGTCATGTGATATGTGAGGTATGGCACGGAAGAACACATGAGGGGAGGAACAGGTGGCACCACACGGTTGGTTAAGGCAAAGAGAGAGAGAGAGAGAGAGAGAGAGCTCACATGAGGAACATGTGGCACCACGAGGTTGGGTAAGGTGAAGAGAGAGAGAGAGAGAGCTCACATGAGGAACATGTGGCACCACGAGGTTGGGTAAGGCGAAGAGAGAGAGAGAGAGATAGAGAGAGAGAGAGAGAGAGAGAGAGAGAGAGAGAGAGATCACGTGAGGAACAGTTGGCACCACGAGGTTGGGTAAGGTGAAAAGAGAGAGAGAGAGAGACATAGACAGAGAGAGGGAGAGCTCACGTGAGGAACAGGTGGCACCATGAGGTTGGGTAAGGCGAAAACAAAGAGAGAGAGAGAGAGAAAGAGAGAGAGAGATCTCACGTGAGGAATAGGTGGCACCACGAGGTTGGGTAAGGTGAAAATAGAGAGAGAGAGAGAGAGAGAGAGAGCTCACACGAGGAACAGGTGGCACCATGAGGTTGGGTAAGGCAAAGAGAGAGAGAGATAGAGAGCTCACATGAGGAACAGGTGGCACCATGAGGTTGGGTAAGGCAAAGAGAGAGAGAGAGAGAGAGAGAGAGAGAGAGACGTAATTAACCTTGTGAAAATTGCGCTCGCTTGTCGATGGTGTGCTCACGTATATGATCGCAGGCATGGTTCCCGCTCTCTAGCGGGGTGAACGATCGGGGATTGGAAGTGTTCCTTGACCCCCCAAAGTTAATCCAGACCTTAGAGCAGTCGCGCCTGTCGCTTTGACCTTGAACTTCTGGGGGCTAGCTCTGGCGTATTCGTAGCGCTAATTACCCCACTGTAAAGCTTTCAGGGCTTGCTACTTGACGATGGATAGCAATCCGCCCCATAGTTGCTCGGTTATTAAGTATCCATGTTCATGACTTCAGAGGTGGATCTTCCTTTCTTTTACCTTTAGTTCTTTGACCGTTGTTTTTGCTACTAAGTTTAGCATTTAAGCTTACTTTGGCCACGCGTCGAAGGTGCATCTAGGTGCCTGCTCATTGTACAATCATTCTTAAATCCCCTTTTCCATTTTCTTGTCTGTCTTTCTATGCACACAAGAATAGATCTCCTGCCATATGAAGAAAATTCTTAAGGGGAATGAGGGGTACAACAGTTCCCATGTTTATGTTCATTTATTGTTGTGTTTTTTGATGATACGAGGGTATATAGTGCTACCTGGGAGGAGCGCATATCACATTTGATGCAGGTGTTAGAGATATTAAAGAAACACCAATTATGGAAAAACATCAAGAAATGTGAGTTTGCACACTAGCCTTTGGTGTATTTAAGATATGTGATTAAGGGAGGAAAGATGAAGATAGATCCTACCAAGATTAAGGGAGTTGTGAAGTGGCCATTTCCTACCAATGTTTTTGAGGTCAGGAGTTTAATTAGGGAAACACAATACTTGAGGATATTCATAACCTCATTTTTAGCAACAACTACACCACTCCATGTCATAACAATAAGTGGGAAAGGGTCAATAGAAGGCCTTTTAGGAGTTGAAGAAGAAAATAATTTAAGCATCTATTCTTGCATTACTAAAATTGTAGCTTCCCTTTGAAGTGGAGATAGATGCAAGTGGGTATGCTATGGGAGTGGTTTCGATACAAGAAGGAAGTCTTGTATGCTTCCATTATGAAGTATTTCATGGGGCAATTTTCAACTACCCTACCTATGACAAGGAGCTTTATCCATTGGTACGAGCTGTCAAAAAGTGGAAACACTATCATATGGAAAAGGATATGGTACAATCCACATAGATAACTAGTCACTACAATACTTGCAAGCCCATAGCAAGTTACAACATACCAAACATTACAGGTAGATTTAATTTTCACAATAGTTTCATTTAATAATTAAGTAAAATAAGGGTGGCACAGACAAGTTAGACAACATGCTTTCAAGACCACCTACATCAAAGATCACAACTTTGGGAACTTTGATGCACATGGAGCCTTTCACCCATGATGCATATATAGAGGATGTGGAATTCAAGGAGGTGTTTTAACAATTGCAGAACTAGGGTCATGCAAATAATGGAGATAACACAATTGACTATCATCTCCTTAATGGCTTACTCTATATACTGGACAAGTCATGTGTTCCTAAAGGTGAGCAATTGTAACTAATGATATAGGTTCACATCTCCAAGCTTGTAGGGCACTTTGGTGCAGGGAATATAGTGGTCAACATACAAGGGTATGTGTATTAGTCCAAGACGTAAGAATATGTAGCTAGGTTTATAAGAGGATATATGCTTTATTATACCAACAAGCCTAGTAATAGGAAACAATGCCTATACCATCCTTTACCTATACCCAATTATCCTTGGGAAAGCATTTATGTGGACTTGGTGGGAGGTTTACCAACAACCAAAAAGGGACATTAATATTTATTTGTGGTAGCTGACATGTTCAGTAATATGTGTGTTCTCATGTCTTATAAAAAGAGCATCAACGAGCAAGAGGTATCAAACTTGTTCTTTGGACAATTCTAGGTGCACTTTGGGATACCAAGGAGCATTATTTCAGTTAGGGGAACAATATTTCTCAGTGCATTTTGGTCTACATTGTTGGAGAAGATGGACATGATTTTAAAGAGGTCTACAACATTTCATCCACAGATAGATGGGAAAACAAAAGTAGGTAACAAGACTTTGGTGCAACTTTTGAGGGGTTACAATCAGAAGAATTTGAAGCCTTGGGATGAAAATATGGCATATATACAACACTCTTATAACAGATTAGTGCACACTCATATTGAAAAGTCCCCACTAGAAACTTGTTTGGATATACGTTACCTTCACCTTTGGATATTGCATGTGGACATCAAGGAGGAGTAATGGAGGGACTTAAAGGGGATGCTTTAAGGATAGAAACATTTGTTGAGAAGATCATGCATATCCATTTGCAAGAAAATGAGATCATGAAGAATCACATGAAAAGTACAATGCCAAGCATGATCAACATAGAAAAGATAATTTTTTCAAGGTGGGAGACAAGAGTATGATTACAGTTGAACAAGGAGATACTACATGGTCTTGGCAAGAAAATTATGGATCTGTAATATGGTCCCTTTGAGTTACTAAAAAAGATGGCGAAAAATGCCTATAGACTTAGCGTACTTGCATAAATTTACATTTACTCAGAGATGAATGTGGAAAATATTAAACTTTATGAGCCTTCAATGCTAGATCAAGAAGAGGAGAAAGTACTACCTTCTATAAGGAATTAGGTCTAGATGCTCAAGTAGAAGAAGAGGGACATAAACAAGACATGAGCATCACGACCTTTGGAAGATTGGGTTAAGAGGACAACTTCCATGTAAGGCTAAATGCTACTTAAGGGATAAGGTGGAGAAAAAATTTCCTCAACTCATTTTATAAAAGATTTCGGGGACCAAAATTCTCCCAAAATGGGTAGGTATGATCCACATTGAATCATTATATTATTTTTCATCCATATCGATTCTTTTAGGGTGGAAAAATCATAGAAATCGACTTACATGAGTAGTTGTGCAGAGAGGTGCTCTACAACCCAATACGGAAGACATGTTGTCACGTAACGTTACATTTAAAAATAATGATTTAAATTGACAAATTAAAAATAGTAACAACAAAAGAAATTAATATTGACCATAATTAAAATACTTCAATTTGCACCTTAATTTTATGTAGATATATAAAGTAACCGAAAGTAAAAGAAAAATAATTCAACTTTTAGTACGAGGAAGAATGTAATTTCTTCACTACCTAATATGAAGACGAATGGAAATAATATTATTGATATTACACTATGTGTAATTCATTTTATGTTCAGTTTACATGTGATATTTAAAACAAAAATATATTTATAACAAAAAAAAAATTATTGTCAACCATAAGTGAAATATTTCAATGTCCATATTAAATAACATAATTGTATATCATAAGATGGATCTATACTAGAATAGAAAAGAATTAAGTAATTTAAATTAAAAAATATCTTATATTTTCACTTTCCATAATTAGGGAGATGTGTAATTTATTTTATTTCTAATATGGAGTTGATATATAAGATTTTAAAAATATCAATGACAAAGGAAATTTTAAGAGAGAGAAAGATTGAGAGAATTCTTATTCCATTAATAATTTTTTTTTTTTTTTTAATTCAATATGTGGGGGATATTTGTAATTCTTTCAATGCTTAATATGGATTTGATATGTAATATTTTAGAAAATATTAATAATAAAAATAATTTAATGCTTGCATACATGAAAAAAATATGAGGGGACATGTTTTAACATTTTAATGTGGAGAACATGAATTATAAATAAATTATTTAAATGTCAACTACATATATATTATACCAATGTAGATCTACCAAGCAGCAAGAGGGATCAAATCTCTTGAGATGCAAACATCTTTTAGAGTGAAAAGAGATTCAATCATTCTTTGCGCTTCGTAGATCTGAGTTAAGATGGATCTAGGCTGATATAATATATACGTAGTTGACATTGAAACATTTTATTTATAATTCACGTTCTCCACATTAAAATGCCCCCTCATATTTTTTTTGTCCTCTTTACATACATTTAATTATTTTAATTATTAATATTTTCTAAAATATTATATATCAAATCCATATTGAGCACTGAAATGATTACTAATATCCCTCATACATTGAATTAGAAAGCAGCTAGTAATGGAATAAGAAATCTCTCTCTCTCTCTCTCTCTCTCTCTCTCTCTCTCTATGTTTCATGGTAAAATATTTCACTCAACAAGCGTATTGAAATATTTTATTTATAACCACCTTAAATTTTTCTTTCTTATTGACATTTTTAAAATCTTATTTCAACTCCATATTAGAAATAAAATAAGTTACACATCTCCCTAGTTATGGAAAGTAAAAATATAAGAATTATTTTAATTTAAATTACTCTATTTTTCTCTATATAAGGTAGATATAAAATTATCTTATTTTTTTTGTAAATCAAGTTTCTATTCATTCTTCCAAAAAGAGGTACATTAGTAGAAAAACACAGGTAGTCTCACCCCGACCAGATTTGTTGACTACCGCTATCAGCATATGATGATGAAACATAAAAACATCAAGAGACACAATCCACAACTTGGGAGGCCAGAAGCACTAGTAAACACACAATAAAGTAACACACCTGTAACCATGCTATTCATCAGAGGTGATGGAGGTTGGGTTGTCCAGAACTGTTCTTGGAGGAGGAGGAGGACGAAAGGAGCATTGAACGTTCTCTTTGAAATGGGTCATCCAAGCTTCCAACTTCTCTACTTTATCAGATAATATGTTCTGGCCCTGCCAGACCAGCACTACACGTTCCCAAACATGGCATTGAAAATAGTGCATTTTGTTCAAAGTAGAAATTAGATCAACATGTTCCTCCTACCTCACTCGCTCCGAGGTTTTCAGGTGTTCAAGAACAGATTGAATTAGATCCCGATAGCGCTTGAAACAACAATTTTTCCACTACCCACGTCCACCTGACATGCCATCCCCCATCTCCTTGAATTGTCACGTCGATTCGACCCACCGCGTTGCTGGCACCATGGAGTGTGACTCCCATGAGTAGCCATCGAGCCACCCTGACTACTGCCACCACCACGACCACCAAGGTCCGCCCGACCCGAATGACCTCCACTGCTTCCACCTTGTCCAGAGCTAATGGTATCGATTGCCAATTCCATCTGTGAGAGAGACACATCACCTCCCGATATGCCCAAATTGGGCTTAATTTGAGAGGAGCGGCCCAAATGGGGAACTGAACGCATGATGACCAAATCGACACCATATGGACGAACAAAGGCGGATCAATGAATAAATTCTCGAACCTTAACTATCAGCGAGGAGAAATTCACCACCCCCATCGGCGTGACCACAACCAGCCAACCCAGAATGAACGCAAAGAACCACAAATTTAAACGAACCACGAGCAATTCACCATCCCGCTCCCTAAGAAGAACTCGTGCTAACCAAACCACCCAGAATCCAATATAACCGCTCCACAAACATCGCCACACCTTAGAGGAGCCCGAGAAGGGACCGCTGAAGGCAACGAATCCACTTTTAATCCAGCATGAAGGGAATACCACAAAACCCTAATAGGACCAACCAAACACAACTAGAACTAGAAAGTCGAGTCCTTTCCTATGCGTAATAATCCTGAACCAAAAACCAAATTGGAAATTGACAACAATGCACACCCGTAAGCGGAGGAGGGGGCACCGACGACGAAGACGCCACCTCTCCCAGGCAAGGTGCCCTCAGAAACAACTACCTCCTCGCTTAGAGCTCAAACTACCAATTCCATAACTTAGCGAAACACATAATGTCTGATAGCAGACCTTACCATCCTCCATAAATCTCCAATGGACACCACCTCCCACGAGAACCGAGACTGAATGAGGTTTCACACAGGTTACATTATGCCCTCCCATACACAATGTGCGATGGGAGGACGGGGAGGCTGACACATGTGGCCACACACTCCTCATGAATGCCCACGCGTTCCCTCGGAACGTTAGCTGCCTCGTTATTCACCCCCATCAGGGATAAAATTATCTTATGTAATATGGACATTGAAATATTTTACTCATGGTTCACAATAAAATATATTTTGTTATTAACAATTTTTTTTTGTTATATATATATATATTTTTAAGGTGGTTCATGGACACTGAG